>CM073122.1:14369447-14926947 GCA_037039145.1 Fundulus diaphanus | reverse complement strand
TGCATGTCTATGCAATATCTCTGGTATCCTGTATGAAAACATTTTTACTGGGTTTGTTTGCGTATTTTTGAGTATTATTTTGTCCTTTTATACAGTTTGTTAATAAGCGAATTGCACATTGCATTTGGACATGCAACTTAAAAAATGTTGGCTACCAAACAAACTCCGCCATCACTGTAACTTGCGTGGAGTGCAGGTAGAGGACGTGAACATAAGGCTCACAGGCCTTGGTTTTAAGACTTAATACGCCTTAATATACGTGCCATACAATGTCCAGTGCACTTTGTGCCATGTTCAATTGCCGTAACAGAATTTATAGGCTTGAGCGGTTGCGGAAAAAACACCATTGCAAGGCTCCACCGAGTTCACCCAAAGATGGAAATAGGAAACGTGGTTTTAAATATCCGATCACTCATCATAATTTCCAGCCAGAAAAGAAAGATCCAGAGAGACATAAAATATGGACTAAAATTGCAAGTTTTTTTGCACGTTTATTGTGTCTAATCTTCATCTTTATGTAGGCTATGATCTAATCTTGAAACAGAGGAGGCTGTCGGCTCATGGTGGTTGCCCTGTAGGCGATAGCCGACAGGAAGAGAGTAGAGAAAACAGAAGAAAAGGACGACAGAAATGTATTTTTGCTCATTGTCACTTTTTAAATAATTAAAATGCATCCAGGAATAACAGATATATAGATATAACAGTCATATTTCTACACTCATGTTCAGGGTAACTGTGTTTTGTTGCAAGTATCATTGGAGTAACGCATTACAACAGTAGAAATATAATGAGGGTTACAGTAATACACATCATTTTGCTTTAAAAACTATGACGATATAATCCTCTTTATCATCACAGCTGCGCTGTACAAAAGCATTTTATCATGGTCTGATGATACGTGCTGTCAGCACATACCCCCGTGCCCTGGAGACGTCAACCTGTACGGTGCTTTGGGTCACAAGATGGCCGTGGTGAACCTGGAGTCTGCTTCCAGCCCCTTCACATCTCACTGAAGAAAACACCTGTCTCTTCCTCACCTTAGTGTCGCTATCTGTTTTTTGCCTCCCCATCTCTTAACTTGCTCTTTCTTAGTCCTAATGTGGCTTCTTCCTCCACTCAAATCAGTGCTTTAGGCACTTAACTAAGCTTAAATTTAGTATCCCAGCTCAAGACAGAGACAGTGTCAGTGAAGAGGGAAAAAAATCATAGTTCTTTTCGTTGCTTTCCGCGATCTTTGAATGTTGTTTTGTAGCCCAAAAAAACGCCCTTATCCATAATGCACAGTGCGGCCTGAGATCTGCAACACGCTTAGAGATGAGGTGCCTTTCATGCCTCTTCAGTTCTTCAGTTGGCAAAATCGTACAGCCCTATGTGCCACCTATGTAGTCTGTACGATTAAGAAGAAATGTGTATCTTTACATCCCATAAATAATGGTTTTCTTTTATTACAGCTAAAGTAATAAACTCTATACTTTACAGGATAATCTTACACAAGCCTGTAATGCAATTTTCCTCTGTGTGTATTAATTGCTGTAACACAGAATAGAAGATGAGCTTCTATCCTTTAAAATAAAGTTTGCAGTCAGACTAATTGAGCTATGGGTCAGAACAGGTTTCCCCATAAATAACTGCCTTCAGCATAAATTGGAAATTCTGGGACACTGATACATGTTTGTACTATCTTGTCTTTCATTGAAATATTTAGGACCCATCAGTGTGGGTGAGGAAAACTAGCTTGTGTTTGTCTATGTGTGTATAATTTTATCTGTAATCAATCGATTATCTGGATGGGTAAAAAATATTCAAAGATATGTAGCTGAATATAAGGCTTCACCATTGCCTTTCTACACTGTACTGTAGCATATCTGATGTGATCTTTCTTCAAACAAGGCTGCCATTGAAGTTTACTTCTCCTTAAGGAAACAATGTCCTTTATCAAAGTTGAGAAAACAAAATATTCTACACTTTTCTAAACTTTTACATTTCATTGCATCTCATCATAGTTGCTGAGATCCTGAGTACATCTTATAGAAATCAGGAATATAGGATGAATATTTTTGAATAAGGCTGGCATACAGAATATGTGTAAAGATGATTGGATGCTACTGTTATTACATGCGTTTTATTAATTTGTATGAGTTAACTAGTTTTTCCCTGTTTTACTGTTCACAGCTTTTCTGTGTCCAGAAATAATTTTAAATCTTGAACGGTCTTAGGCCCTTAGGATCACTGTGTGATATCAACCTGAGTCTCAACAGGCAACAGGTGGATCTATATAAATCATTAGCATTTGGTCGAAAGATGTTAAACATTTAAAAGATTGCACGCACCTTTTTAGATATTTGCTGCAAAGTACAAGTAATATAAACTACAAAATGATACAATATGATCCCTCGTCAGTGAAATAAAATGTTACAGGGACATCTTGTGGTCAGATTGTAGAATTGCAGTTCTGTCCTTCACTTTCACTGCTATTGCTTCTAAAAAGGAGAATGTGGGGAGGTGTGGTATAAACCATTGGCCCCCTTTTTAAGAGGGGCTAAGAGAAAATGTATTTTTGTTAATCTGAAAGATTACAAAACATCTGCTCAGGGAGGTCAGTTTTGCTGCTTTGCTCAAAAACGGTCAGATCAGAAAAAGGGTAATCTTTCTAGGTAGGTTGTCTTTCTACATAATTCATATTCTCCAATCAGAGCACACCATCAAGCAAACAGCCTTGGGGAATTCTAGTGGTGGTTTTCGATCAAGCGGATTAAAAAAACTTTCATTACACGTAAATTTATTTAATTTCTAAATGCTGTCAAATGTAAAGAAGGTGTGTTTGTAACTGAAAAATCCGGTTGACTAACTGAAGTTAAACCGCTGCCAGCAGCATGATTTTCCTGTCACCGCCCAGGAGAGCCAGTTCTCCTCCACAGTCACCATGATGGAGAGCTGGCTCCCAGCTCAGCGTTCTTGTGTGGTAACTGTGCTGTCAGCGAGTTCTCTGCTGCTGTACCACGGTGAAGAGCTGGGTCTCAGCTGCATATTCCTGTGTCGCAGCAGTGCTGCTGCAGCCAACTCCCCGCCTTGGTCTATGGGGCTATTAGGGGTCTGCAACCTGTGGCTACACAGCTGCAAGTGGCTCTTTGGACCTTCCACAATGGCTCTTAACAACTTTGGCTAAAAAAGATGACTAACCATATAATGTGATTTTAATATAGATATAATAACACAAGTTTTACTTTTTCTAATGGAACAAATGCATTGAATTTCATAGAATATTAGCGGCTCTAAAAGAGTTTAATTAACGGGACTCAGGGCAATAATGGCTCTTTGGATTGTAAAGGTTGCAGACCCTTGGGTTATTTATTTTGGTCCCACTGTGTTGAGTCGCACTGCCAGGTTAAATCTGTAGTTGGTAGTCCTGTTCAGAAACACTTTTTGTTATACTGGGTAAAATCGTCCTTCCATCCTGAAAGTAGTTAATACATTATGTATTCACATAAAAGAGGTTAAAAAAATATTCTCTGTGGGAGCTGCAGACCTGTAAAAACCTTAAACCAATCTTTGCCGTACAGTCCGAAGGGCATGGATTTGTCAGAGTTTTGTTCCTGCTGTTATATAGCGATGTCATGGGACCTTTAAAAATTGTTACATGATCTGAAAGTGAGATGATAAAGAAAATAAACAGAAGGGGGCACAGTACACACATATAAGTATTGCTATAAGTACATATAATAATGTATTGAGTTATGGCACTTTTGGCACTCTATACAGGAGTGGCCATTATGTTTTTCCTTTAAAGCTACAGTTGCTGGATTTAAACTGCACTGCATTAAAATCACTACCCTGGTAAATGTGCTGCTAAGCTGAAAGGCTGACAACACAAATATCCAACTGGTCCACCCATTTAACCGAGGGGAAGGATGCAAATTACCTCAGGATTATCTAAATATATAACCAGGCCCGGGAGCAGGTTTGGCTGCCCGCGCCCTTTCAGGAATGTGCCTGGGTGTGTGGACGTGGACGTGGCGTGGCAGGAAAATCCCAGGACGGAGGCGCACAAAGACAGACGGCGCTCCTCCACGTGGAGCCTGACGTTGAGCCAAACACGCAGCGGTCTCCTCCGCGGCAGCAGGCGGGGGGACGGCGGGACAAGAGCGGGGGAGGGCGCAGTGCTGCAGAGCCTCCAAGGCGGTGCGGGACGGAAGAGCGGTGTCCTCCAGACATGAACCTTTAACCTGCGCAAATCGGCCGTCTACAGTCCCAACTATGCAGTCAGGTAGGTCCTTTATTTCTGAGAGGGGAGGTTAGACCGCTAAACTCAGGGCCCGACTGGCTGCAGGGTTATTTAAATGTTAGTTTTCAGGTTGGTGAAGGTCCAGCTAAGGAGCTGTTTAACAAAACCTTAGATATCAATCCGAGATGGAGCTTTGATTTCAAAGACGGCAGGAGTTGCTCGCAAACCAGTATGTCCTGTTCTGGATGCGTTGATCAGAAATAATGCTGCAGTGAACCGGGGCAAGGCTGTATGAGGAAGAAGCTGCAGGGATTTAAACCTGATTTCTGTCTGTTTTAAAGGTAAAAAACGGCTTAAACTGCAAATAAGACCCTGCTTTACACGGCACGGGCTCCTTTACAGAGCAGAGGGGGCAGAACTGAGCTGTAATAGGCCTAAATGTAGTTTTTAAAACTGCACCGATTCCACTGATTGTCAGCCGGTTCCAAGTCTGATTTTAATATGGTCCAGCAGGTTTCTTTCTAGGATTAATTAAAAGCGTGTGAAATCACACAAAGATGCACTTCAAAGTAAAGTATTTATGTTTCACTTTCAGAAAAACAGCAACTTTATTACGGAAGCCAATTTCTGCCTTAGCAGCAGTAATGCGAAATATGATGTACTGCCTGGTTATGTTATCATTTTTAGGTAGTATCATGGTTATAAGAATATGCCTCTCTGATCAGGTAGTAAACAGGTTCTCTAATTATTTATCAGGTAGAACATGTGTGTGCAGGATGATGGGTCCTATTCTTCCTTCATCCCTATTGTAAAGGATGTGCCTCAAGGATCCATACTAGGGCCACCGTTGTTTACAATTTACGTCAATGATCTTTGTGACAACTTATCTGATGCTATGGCTCATCTATATGCTGATGACACAGTACTTTACCGTTCCTCTTTCTTAACCTCACAATCACTGGGGCTGTTACTGTCAGTTTTTGTCACTGTTCAGTTCTGGTTAACTCATCTTAAGTTAGTGCTTAATGCAGATAAATCAAAACCCATTGCTTTTTTCTAATGGTAAACAGTTTCACTCTAACCTTCCCAGGTTTTCACCTGTGCATGGAGTCAAAATTCAAATGGTCACATCTTATGAATATCAAGGTATTTAATTGATGAGAATTTGTCTTTTAACCGGCACATCCATAAACTCATTTCAAAATTTAAATTCGGTGTCTTTTTTTTTTTAGAAATCATGTTTTTCTTTGCAACTTAGAAAACATTTGATCACTTCTACTTTTTTTCTTTTTTTTTTTACCTATGTTGGACTATAGAGACCTGCTTTTAATGCATGTTCCAGGTCAGTTTTTAAAGAAATTGGATGCTGTTTATCACTGTGCATTACGTTTGGTCACTGGTTGCAGGGATAGTGTAGCTCATGCTCCTTATATACAATAGGGGGTTTTCACTGACGTCACTGGCCAACTTCCGGTCCGCCATATTGGGTGTCACACTTCCTTATCTCTAGTTGTCCTACACGTATTTTCGTATCGAGAATGGATAAGTACGCCAGCACGCTAGAGCGACCAGATAAGGACGTATATCTGAGGAAATGTTCCGTGATCGACCATATGGACCCCTATGCCCTCCACGGTGCCTTGTTTAGCAGTAATCCAGATGATTGGCCAAATGTAGAGCACGGCGACATAGTGCATTACCTGGTGTTCAGTGAAAACCCTCTGCACACTCTTGAGGAAATGAGAGCTTACAAGGGTCTAGAGGCTCACAACCAGTTCACATCTGGTTGGGAACGAGATGTCGAAGTTATGTACATCAAGGAAATCGCCATCATACGTGGACGGGTGAGTTTTAATAAGATGGTAAAAATGTAAACAACGTTGCATGCTTCTGCGGTGGCTGACGGCCGGCGGTGTGCGAAGGCGCTTGGCTGCAGGGCCGCTCGACGCCGCTCGCGGCCTTAATTATTTAAGCAGAACAATGACCAGTGCAAAATTAAGTTGTATTTACCGTATTTACGCCGGCAAAAGCCTACCGGCGTAACCCGGAAGTAGCGCGGACGTCACTTTGCATATCGGACGTCTTCGGCTACCTTGTTTGTGGTGTGAGCGCCTATACTTCAGAACAGTTCTGAAGCTACAAGTCCTTGGAGTCTCATGTGCAGTTTACGAATGGATGGGTTCAGGAGCTGCCGATCATAAAGCCAGCAAACAGTGGGAACACAGTAACTCGTTCAAAGGTAAGCTGTGCTCAGACGGGCTCTGGCACATGCTAACTGTTAGTGCTAACAACCACTCACGCATGCAATGTACTTTTAACAAGCTGCTATGTGTTTCAAACGTTTAGAACACACTCTCATTGACATCGGGATACTGTGGAAAGTTATGTTCGGTCGTCTTACAGCCGCGATCCAAGCGGGCCGACGACTCTTTGTTATCTCTAACAGTTGTTCTCCGTGGTTGCGCCTCCAGGCAGGAAAGCGGTGGAAAATTAACCCGTTTCTATGTTTTTCCCATGGCGATCATGTGTTGCGCTGTTACAGCCCACAATACAGCAACGGTTTACATGTTTTAAATACTTAACAGTTAATTACCTGTGACAAAGTGAGCACCGCAGACTCTGGCGCATTCCAGCTTAACACCGTCCAAATCGGACCTGGATATCCGTGTCAGCCATAGGTGACGGCGTTGTTCAGAGAGCTGTTTTGTTTTTTCACACTGATTCACTATCACGGCTGGTAGGCGATAGAAAGAGCGTTGATCTCCACCTCCACGGGCCGTGCAACCAACCATTAAACACGTTTTCCCCATTGTTCACTTCCAATACTGCCTAAGGCGTAATACAATGCAGGTCAACGGTGCGAAACGACTGACACCCAATATGGCGGATGCGCAGAGTAGTCACGTGAGCGTGACGTCAGCTGAAAACCCCCTATTGCACAATCTTGTGTGCTCATAGGCTCTCCCACTGGCTGACCTTTATCTACAAATCTATTCTTGGACTTCTACCTACATATTTATGTCTACATGTGTGTAGAAAGTTTAACTGATATGGCCAGCGTTCTCTGGACTTCATCCTGATGCAGATCCCAAGAGTCAGAACTGAACTGGGAAAAAAGGCTTTTAAATACTCTGCCCCATCGACCTGGAATGATGCCCAAAAGGACTTGAAATTGAAATCGAAACTATTTTATCTCTTGGGGAATTAATATCTTTTATAAATGAGTACAAAGCATGACTGGATGTTGTGCCTGCAATTTGTAAATGGATAATCTTACTGTGTGATGTATTCAAATGTGTATTTGAGCTGCCATCTTGGCCAGGTCACTCTTCAAAAAGAGGTTTTAATCTCAATGAGTTTTTTTTTTTACCTGGTTAAATAAAGGAATCTATGTCTTATAATAACAACATGTTTAAGTCATAAATAGACATGCATTTAAAAAAAATTTTTTACCACAAAGGTGGAAACAGGCTTTCATAAATATATGGATCATTACATTACTTAAAAACCACTAATAATATCCTCCAATTTATTTGGACAATGATCTTTCTACAAATAAAACAAAGATTTAAACTTAATTTATCAAATAAATGTCCTCCCAACATTTATTTCATTTTCTGCATTAGGTTTAACGATATTGTGAACATAGAGTGTCTGCGTTTTCTTCTATTAGCCTTATCTAAATCTTGTAATCTTCAAACAGTTTTTTTTTAAACCATGCAGGTTTAAAAATATATATTTTTTCCGAATCCTTATTCAGTGAAAACTTTCACATTAAAGAGTGACAATTAATAGAGCAAAGTTAGCACCTTTGCTATGATGCATTTATGGTTGGAGAAAAAAATAGTATTTTGATGCTTAGTTAAAGGGTAACTAGATCAAGTTAACACTGCTTGACTTTGATCCTCTGGTTAGCTATTGGTTAGCTAATAATAAAAAATATATATTCAATGTGTGGGCAGATTAAATTGAATGTTTGTAATGTGTAATCCCATCATTGTGTATTTTCAGGTCAGCTCATGGGGTATCAGCTGGACTGGCTGGTCCCACGCTTTCTGTCTCTGTACTTCCTAATAAACCTGTGCCTGTCAGCACCCGGGCTACCTGGGACACAAAGGTACTTTGACACAAGACTTTTCTTTGGAAAGTTCCTTATTATTAGTCAGAAGTCCCCATTCTTTTCGTTAGTATTTGATAACATTGCCTTTTCAACTTTATTTCTGGCCTCAAACATGTTTCCCCAAGCTTCTCGCAATAGTTTGCTGGATTTTTGGCCCATTTCTCCTGACAGAACCAATGTAATCTGGCCTCCCTGCTCACACACCTTTTCAGCTCTGCTCATACATTTTCTATGGGACTGAGATCAGAGCTAAATTGGCTGAACCCTTAGGTTCATTGTCCATTTTGAAAAGCCACTTGTGTCCAAACCTTAACATCCCAGCTGATGTCCTAAAATGTTTCTTCAGTGTTTCCTCATTATGTCCTTTCCTCATGATGTGTTTCATTTTTGTAAAATGCACCAGTTTCTCTGGCTGGAAAAGACACACATGACAATCAGATTTGTTTGTAAAATGACAAATATACATGTTTCTTCTTTAAAAAACAATCAGTGATAATCATTGTTTAGTAAAATAAAAAGAGATAGCAGGACGTGGCAATAGATCGCTCTTTTAGTGTGCTTTTTTTTTTGTTTATCCTTCAGGGAAGAGTCAGCAGGTGTCCATTCCCCATCAGCAGGACTGATTAATCCCTTTGGCTCTGGAGAGGAGGAACGCAGGTGAGTGGCTTTTAAATGATGCCCTGCTCATGCACTCCTATCTCACTTTGAGCTATAAATTTACTTGAATTTAATATTTTGCTTTGCATTGGTGTCTGCAAGAAGGTCAATTAATGTCCACCTCATCATTAGAGTGGTTTCCGCATTTCTCCCTATTTGCTCCATCCATATTATTAAAGTCTTACATCGTCGCTAAAAGAAAAGCAGAGATTCAAACCCAGCATAAAACGTAATTATCAACCAAGTTGTTTGTGTCAGACTGCTTTCTTAAGTTAACTCTGATAAATTCTACACAATATAAGCCCCATAGGCAGCCTTGTTACAGTGGACTAAGCAGCTACCGTCCTTTCACCCTGAACTTTGGTATCTCTGTTGTGCTGATGATGTGGCCAGGACCAAACGCTGATAAGATTGCATGTGTAATAACACCAGCTTTTGTTGTAATTATTGGCTTATGTAGATTCCCAGCTCACATTTTTGGCTAATCATAATTTTACCTTTAAATCCCAAGTGTTCACTTCATTTAGGGAGCAAAATGAGAGCACTCAGCATTCTATGGGCTTAGTGGGACAATAATTATGCAGTTTATTTTCATTGATGAGATTTATGGACGTATGCTTGACTTATACCTTAAGGTTGATAGAAATGTTTTTAACAAAGCAAATGGTATTTGCACCAACAGTGCACAAATATTTGCCTATGGCGTATCAGCAAATTTAGGCTTCTAGTGAGGTGTTGAATACTGAAAGTAGACATCTGTGCTTGGAAACAAAATACTAGTTACCTACAATTTGAAAACCTTTCAACCTCAATGTTATTCTTATTGAGAAAGTTGTATATAGAGATTTAGTGTGCTTTAGTGTTATTGATGAAAAAAAATACGTTTCAGATACTATAACCCATACTTTCCCTTTTTAATCATCAAGGATAGATCTCACATGTGGTGATTTTTCCCACCCAAACATTAAGCAATAAATTCTAAAGCAAATCACCCATTTTTAAAGGAGCAATAAGTGAATTTTCCTTATTTTAGATAGAAAGAACTAGAAAATAGTGATATGAAGAACTAAAGATATCTTTTTAGATGGACTATTCTCCAGTCTCTTGTTTTTAAGCCAGACCGGCTTGAGGATAAAAAGTTTGTCGAGAGGTCAGTATAAAAAAGTTTCGGCATAGGAGGGAGAGAAAAAAAATGAACTAAATTTAAATTTCTCAAACTTTGGGAAAAATGTAAAATAAAAAAAATAAAGTGGCTGGGATTTTAAAATATTTGTAGATGTTATTATTTTAAAAACTATAAAAATGCTGGATGATGATATTTCTGAAAGAAATATATAGACTAGCTTAACATTTACGAAAAGAAAATACTCTCTTACTACTTGAAACAACCTTATTTATATTTAATTAGAAGTATTTTTAATTTATATCCAATTGATATGTAGAGAAAATCAAGTAAATGTTAGTATTATTTCATTTTAAGTTACTAAATATTACTTACAGACTTCAGTGGGTTGGAATAAACATTTAAAATAAATGCAATCAATTCAATATTTTTAGTTTATTTGAAACACATTTTCTTTATTATTATTATTATTATTATTATTATTATTATTATTATTATTATTGTTGTTATTATCTTAATTTAATGTTTTTACTTATTTTTGATTTTGCTCCCAAAATTTACAGTGCTGTGAAAATTTATTTTTCCTCCTTACGGATTTCTTCTTTTTTTATTATTATTATTAGAAATTTTTTTTAGATCATTTATTTTAGAAAAAGTAGATACAAAAGTAATTTTTATCAAAGGATCATATCAGTCACTGACTGTACACATTTAAGAAGTCACTCAGATAGAACCTGTATGGCGACACGAAGTAGGATGAAAGTTCTCAGAAATGTCATCGACATCTATCCCTCTGGAAAAGATTTACTGAACCATTTCTATAACAATTGAGAAAACATGGAACTGTGGTGAACCTTTCCAGGTTAACACAATTATTTTAAGAGCGCACCTATCACTCAAAAGTTTAATCCAGAACAATATCTAAAGCACTGCAGTTACTCCACCTGTATTTACTCAGGATTTCTTAGGTATTAAAATTTGTTTGATGATCTGAAAAATTAAAGTCAAAGCAAAAACTGGTGAAATGCTTGAGAGAGCAAACAGAAAAGAATAGAATAGAATAGAAATACCTTTGTTGTCCCACAATGGGGAGACTCGGGCATCACCGTGGCAAAAACAATTAGAGAGAAGACACAATTATTAATAGATAATATGCCATATCCAGGTAAAGATGCAATATTTAAGTATATTAAATATAGTATTAAAGAACATTGTACTTACTAAATTACAGTATATTTACCACTAAATCTTGTTCAACAAATCATAGCGTTTAGAGGAGAAAATATTAAGACTTTATTTAGCAAAAAGACTTAAGTAGATATAACAATATAAATCAATGGATGCAAAGAAAACCACAAAAGAAACATAAAAGTTGAACTCAACAGTTTGTAATTACAACATGACACATTTAAATTTGAAATATCTACCATTCAGCCACTTTGGGGATGTTTGATTTTGTTGTTTTAAAGGTTGGATACACCAGTAATGGAACAACAGTTGCACCAGGGACAGCTGGGAATATAGATAAAAGAATTACAGCATAAATATTATAAATATTGTCTCATCAGTCTGTTAAAGTGATGTTGGTGATTCATTTAGACCTCGGTTATTTTAGAGATGAATGATCCTCACTGTTGTCTGATGCCCTTTGTCTCAATGACAGAGACAGCCACTGTATAAAGGCAATATGGAGGCACACAATGGGGTAGTGTTCTCGCTACAATATGTTATATTTTGATAAGATCCTAGTAGCTCAGCTAGCTGAATGTGGTTGTTTTTGTAGAATGTTGTTAGATGTACAGTAATCAGTCAATCCGTTTGATTTAAAACAGCAACCACAAAATAAAGCAGCTGAAAATATTAGTTTATGTGTCTGAACCTGTCATTATCACTTTGTTTAGACTGATTTACTGACCTTAGCCAAGGGATGTCCTAAGCCCAGTCCACTGTCCAGTTCTGGCCCCTGGAATAATTTTGTTTCGTGGCTTGCTGTAGGCCTAAGTATTCATTTAGGGAAAAACCTGAGGGTTACATGATCAGATTACACTGAAAATCTGCATTTAATTAGAACGTTTACTCTTCAGTTCCTTCTCTCAGAGCTCACCATATATTCACATTATTTTCGTTGCTGAGGTTTTCAAACAGAAAGCTAAAGGCGGGGAGAATATTTTAATAAAAAAGTTGGTAGTTTTCTGTGGCAAAATACAATAAATGGAGATGTTAATTAAAGTAATATTGATATATTTTCTCTTTTGTTTTCCTTATTTTATTTTATTCTTCTTATTATTTTTTTCTACTTTCTTTTATTACCAAATTATGTTTAGAAAACTGTACAATGTCTGTAATCGCAGGTTGTTGCAGAGCTATATTCAGCACAGTCTACAGAGCAGCCAAGGAGGACCTGAGATCACTTCCTGGGAGCAAGGTAGACAGCACCGACTGCAGATAACATTTAAAATCTAAACAGACACATCTCAATTAACTATTAAATCACCGAAAAGGTCATTTGAGTAACTTAGTTCAAGAAGAAAAGAATTGCATAGAGTGATGTATATCAAGCTGCACTGACAACAAACTTGATCGCTCGTTGTATGATCACTGACCTCACACTGGACCTGAAGCAAATTGGATTTTTTTACCTTTCCATTCTTCATCCAGGCTCTGAAACATTTATTTCCAAATGAAATGCAAAATTTCGATTTATCAGAAAAACAAACTTTGCTTTAAAATCCTCTTATGGCTGTGTTTCACCCTATGGGGATTTTCTTTTCACTCAACTTTGCCTGAATACGCTTGGATACAGCGCTCTGAAATGCGGCCCTGTTTAGTAGTAACTTTATGGTGCTTAGGGCTGGACGATAATTCAATAACAATATATATCAATCAATAGACGTATATCGATAATAGAAAAAAAAGGTCAATAAAAAGTTCAATAGAAGAAAAGTTTTCCTTTTTGCATTCTAGCCTATCATGTAGGCTAATACTAGTCTTTACATCCTCCCAACCAATCACAAATGCAGACCTAGGAACGCCCCGTCACTAAGCCCCGCCCCCTTTAAAGAGTTCACAAAGCGCATTCTTTTTTAAAAACTTGAAGTTTTGGAAAAAGTTCATTGAATATTGGATTCAGTTTGAGTTCAGTGTTTGTGTATTCTATATCTAAAAATAGGCCATTAAGCAGCATAAAATGGCCAGGGCTGCACGAAAAGTATATGTTTTGAATTTGTTGATAGTTATTGATAACGATCAATATGATTTTTATTTTATCAATATTCTTTCCTTTTATATCGTCCAGCCCTATTGGTGCTTACCGTCCATGTTAAGGGTGTCAAGCGATTGTTGGAAAATTGTCAAGTCAGCAGTATTCCTCTTGATTTCAAAGGTCATAACATAACATTTCTGCATGCTTTTATTGTTTTTTTGCAATACACCAATTTTGTGAGAAACTAAAATTTTTAGTTTTTAACTGCTGTAGGTAAAAATCTGTAAAATTTGCAGAAATAAACGCTTGAAATAAATCACAGTGTACAACAGATTTATGAGTTTTTCTTAATAAATTACTTGATGACATTGAAATTATTGAGATTCATAGAGATTCTCTACTTCCATTATTTTCCAAGATTTTTGAAAATCTCTGTTAACAGATTTTATTGATACCTGTATTGTTAAACACAAACTACATTCTGAAAGTAAATTAAATTGAAGCTGCAAGCAGCATAAATTAAATTAAATTGTTGGGTGTGATTGACTACAAAATCTGCTTGAAACGTCACATTAAATATGTTCAGACTAAACTATCTAGAAGCATTGCAATTCTTCTTTCTTCTTTTATGCTTCACAAAGCCTGAAATGGGCAAGTCACTCACGTAGAAATTGTTCATGACTTACAAGTTATAAGCAAACTTCCATGGCAGAGTTTTATCATTGTTTTAAGAAAATGCCTATGAAGTGCTTTGGATGAACTTTCTAGGTTTGTGGTTCTGGGGGTCGTTCTCTGTATAGTTTTAATTTACTTCCTCCAGGGTAAGGTTAACTATGAGTTCTAAATCAAGAGTGAGTGTGAGCCCTTCATGACTCTGCAAAGTAACATTTAAATTGACATTAACTTGAGTGTATAACATATCGACCTCCCGCTTTCCCTCAGGGGTGTTCTTCCTGTTTCGTCTCTTTGATTATGATCGCAGTGGCTTCTTGGATGGCTTGGAGATGATGAAACTGCTCTCTGACTACAACTCCAATCATGCACTTGGACCGGAGACCAGTGAGCAAGTAAGTTGAAGTGACTAAGGGAGTGTGTTGGTGGTTTGTTTTAACCTCCGTAGTAAGTAAGCATGTTTGTGAATACCTATCACCAGCATATTTTCGGCTGATTATGGAAATTAGCCTCTCCTTATGTTTCATTCTGGGTTCAGGTGGAGTTGATGGTCGACTTCTTACTACAAACTCAGGATCTAAACCAAGATGGTCTGTTGGACCCTTCTGAGCTGCTCTCTCCTCCCTTCATCAACACACAGGTACACTGATAAAATAACCTGTTTAAGTTCAACCAGCAAAATCTGTATAACCTGAATACATAAAGCGGTGGTATATTTTCTCTGAATAATAATCTGAGAAGTGTGACATGCATTTATATTTAGACAATTTTACACTGATGTAGTTCAAAGACAACATGATAATGCATGTGTTCAACATCCAGAGTAAATCCAGTCATTTCCTTTAATATAATAATACTTTCAAGCATAATTCAGTGAATGTAACAATACAGTTTTACTGCATCTCCTCTGTTTTCTGTTCATGAATTATGTTTGTCCTCCCATGTTAAAAGATTTCCAAAAACAAGAGCTGCTTTGAGATTAAGGCATAAAACATTTATGAAACAGTAATAAACATTTCTAACCTTATTTAACAAAGTGGCACCTAAACCATTTCCTTGACAACCACAGCTATGACAGCAACACAGAATAACAGCTGTTTAGCTTGCTAGCACGTTTAGCTTTAGCATTAGCACTAGCAATGTCGTTAAACTAGCTAAAATTGGATCCTAACTTACGTGTTTTACTAATTTGATATATGAAAAATATGACCAAAAATAGCATAACAGCCTTAGCTTTGGTGACCACCCTGGATGAAAAACGAGAGAAGGATTGTTTAGTGAGCAAGCATCTTCATTTTAATTGTAGTAAAAATGTGTGGGGAGGATTTGTAACCAAAGTAAATTAGTTAATGTCCAAATGTAACAATTATAAAACATATTTAACAAATATTGTAGCGGATTAAAATATAAACAATTGTAATGGGTAATAGTTCATGTCCTCAAAATGTTGTTTTTATAGTGCAGATTAAATCCTTCAATGATGTACTGTTTGATCCCACTTTGTTTTGGAAGTGACGCCATTTACAACTAATCTACCCTTAAAGGGCTCAAGCGGCAACAAAACACCTCATCAAGAGCAAGAGTTGGCAGAAGAGAACATGCTGTCAAACACCATGACTGTGGAGGAACATGCAGCAGTGCCGCACAGGGAGGAGCAGCAACACGACACAATGACGCTAAAGGAGGAACCAGTAAAGCAAACAGAAGAACATCAAGATCAAGAACTTTTTAATGCCTTGGCAGAAGGACAGGAGCAGGCCCACCATGTCCCTGTGCATCAAGGGCAACCAGAAATATAAATACTGTAAGCTCAAAAAACACTTTATTATTTGGCCTTCTGTAGAAAACCGCGTGTTGAATTAAAGTAGATGAATTACACATTTTTACTACTGTAAATGGTGTTTCTCTTTATGAGCTCCAAGTGTATGGTACTATCAACACTGGACCATAACACAGACAGCTGGTTGTTAAAATGCTGACTCTCCAAAGAGTTTCTGTCACTGTAATCTCACATTCTTTCTATGAATAAAGTGATTCCTACCGTTATTATAATGGTCTTTATTTTTCATTGCAACTTTGTACATTCCAGTGAAATTCTGTCCACTGTCCCCATCCAGGGAGCATTTCAAGGCTAAGGGTCTTTACCCAGAGTGGTAGTCTGTGGGTTACAAGGAAAAAAGGTTTTAAAAGGTTTTAAAATCAACTTCTAATGCTTTCCATAAATGCAAAAGCTAGAATCTGCAGAGATACTTTGCAAAAAGAGTCTGTTCTGACATGTAAGTATATATTGTATTTATTTATTAGTTGTATATATTCACATTACATGTCACTTCCTGAAAGGTTGATAAACCTCTCACTTTGGCTGAAATTGTTACATTTATATACTATTATATACTATCGCGCTCTCCAATCATGGTGTTCAATAAAACAACTTTAAGTGAAGGTCTCCACACACACACACAAAGAGAAAGGAGTTAAAAAGCATCAACAGTTAAAAATATAAGACACTTTTAAAGGTGCATGTGCGTTCAGTTGACGTCATCCATCCTTGGCGTTAACAGGTTAATTGCAGGGCTGCTTCTGAAGATGGTTCATTGCCCTGATGGCCTGAGGATGGAAGCATTTCAACAGTCTGGATGTTCAAATGCTTTGCAGTCTTAACAGAAGGCAGGAGCACAAAAAGGGGATGATTTGAGGCCTTTCTGGCATATCGGTCTTTATAAATGTCAGCCAGGGCAGGCAGGGGGGCACTGATGATCTTTTCGGCCGTCCTCACAGCTCTTTGCAGGGTTTTCTTATCTGCAGCAGAACAGCTGCCATACCACACAGTAATGCAAAATGTCACCACTGTCCCTCTTCCAGGTAACATAAAAAAGGTGTTTGCTGAATTAAATGGATTTTTTCCTAGTAGACATTGAATAATTGTTTGTTTTTAACCCAACAAACACCAGCTACTCTGGTTCACTTATTAGGTGTAGGCAATGGATGATCCATTGTTGCAGTTATGACACAGAGGTGCAAGTCGATGGCAAAACCCGTACTGTCCCAATTCTCCAATTTTTCACGCTTGTAACCTGCACACTTGAAAGCGTAATGCACTTTTACCAGGTATACACTTCATAGAGGGTGTAGGGTATGTGTAGCGTATTTGGAAATGGGCCCCTCTCTCTCATATTGCCACTTGAAGATTTGTATGCTGCTGTAAACTATGTGCCAGAGGAACAGGGCATGAAATTGTTAATTTCCAATGTAGTATTAAAAATCAAAACAAACTTCACCAACATAAATATACACAGATACCAGAAAAAATCAATGTGTGTTATTAGAATATTTTAATGTTTTATTTTAATTTTGGTAATAGGTGTCACACCATTTTCCGCAACACCTCATAGTCTGCGACTCCAGGGGGCGCTGTTTTGCTGACTCTGCCAGAACAAACATCCATCTGAATACAGGCTCCATCCGAATGGGACATTCCTCAAATGAGGTCACATTTGCCCAGAGACAGTCCAGGTTTCCCGGATGTTCGGACAAGCAGAGTGCAAACTAGAATAGAACAACCACAATACTATGGAGGCAATAATTTTGAAAGATAACAACGTCCCAGGAGCTTCCCAGATTAGTTAAAGGCAGGTGAGTGAATACTTTTGTCAATATAGTTTATATTAGGTTTCTCAATATTATTGAGAAACCTAATTTTGGAAGCTAAATAGTTTTGTTATTCACAGACAGTTATAATCATTAATATGAATAAAAAAATTTGTAACAGGAAATTAACAGTGACAACAAAGGAAAAAGGTTGTGTTCACAAATAAATGGAGGGTCCAGACAGTTAGGTTGATAGAATTATCACCAAAAACTCTTTCACATAGTATATTTTACTGCAACAATCTGTAATATACAAACGTTTACTGTTATTTTTCCTTATGTTCCCTAAAAATATGATTTTTTTGGGGGGAAGTTATCTTTTGTGGCAACAATTATTAATTTTGTTATTAAGTAACTGTATTGCACTGCCCCTCCCCTGGGCTGCCCAAGGCAGACAGGTCCTAGGTGAGGAACCAGAAAAAGAGCAGCCCAAAGACCCCTTATGATGAATGAAACAAATGGACGCAATGTTCCCCCACCCGGATGCACGTCACCAGGGCCCCACTCTGAATCCAGCATCCATTCAATATCTATGGTTTAGTTGCAACATTGACAGCAACTTAGTTCAAAATGACCATAAAGAAAGATTTTAAATGGCTCTTATTTGAAATTGCACATCAGAATTGGATGAAAGTTTTTGAGGAACATCTGGAGGTGTTCTGCTGTCATGCTGAAGTTATAGTATTCACTGAAAACGTCCAGTTCTGTAGCAACATTTACAGCAACTTCGGTCAAATTTACTTTTGAAGGGCCTTTATTTTTAAATTCCACATCATGTAGATATGTCACCTTTCAGTGAAAGTAGTCACCTGGGGGGAAAAAAAGTTGTTTTAAAGAGGGTGACGACAATACATATTTCCATAATCACCACCAGATCTGATTAATAAAGAATATTACATAAATTAGTAAAAAAATATATTTATTTAAACTAACTGAAGTAAATATGTGTAAAAATAAAAAAATAAACTAGGTCGATACGCCCCAAACATATTGCTTTTAATTTGAAAAGTAGTGTCAGCCGTTGCTACCGTAATGCTCAGTGTTTGCGTGACCTACAAAAACAAGTGAGGGCAGGGCTGGCTTGACTGCCGTTTTCGAAGTGGCAGCTCACTTGACCGCAATCTCACTCCTCCGTTCTCTGCCAGATCATTACAAGCTACCGGTTAGTTTTATCTAGCGTTCTGTCTGTCTGTCTATCTGTCTGTCTGCCTGTCCGTGATCCGACCCATTTTCTGTAGTCTGTTTTGCTCATCATGCCTTGGCCTTGGCGGATTCGGATTGCCTCCTGGTTACGGTCTGTGTTGACGCGCTAACTCATTCCCGCACTTCTGATCGCCTGGCTTGACCCTGGACTGGTTTTTGGTTTTCGGACTTTGGTTATCCCTTTAGTCATCCTGCCTGCTTTGTTAGTCCGGTTTCTGCCCCGCTGCCTACAATAACAATAAACCATCCTAACACACACTTCCTGCGTGTCTGCTTCCAATTCTGGGTCCAGCCCTTCAGTTTATGACACTTGCAGCTTAAACGGCAGTGAAATTTGGCTCTACAAAGTTTTGACTCACAAATTGTAAATTCATATGCTTGCAACACTTTTAAGATTTTTATTTGTAAAAAAAAAAAATCCATTCTATGTATTGTTTTCCTTCCACCAAATTAACAATACTAACAATACATTGTTCTGTGGCCAATTTCCACCAAATCCCAATTATTGACAGCCTTCTGTTATACCTAAATCTCAATAAAATACGGTGGTGTATGTGGTTGTAGTGTGAAAAGTGGAGTGATCGTTTTTCTATGTGCTTTTTTAGAGAATATCAAACAGCATTCTGTGAAGTATCTGCCTTATAAATATGTCAGTACCCTGCATTTTACAGATAAGATGAATTTGGAGGAGTACTTCCAGAGGATAGGCTTCTACGGCCCCCGTGATAAAGCGGATCTCGCAACGCTGATCTTGGTCCACAAGCTGCACGTCATGTCGATCCCTTTCGAAAACCTCGCCATTCACTGTGGAGAGTGGATCACCATGGACCTGGAGGTCATTTTTAATAAGCTGGTGAGGAGCAGTCGTGGAGGCTGGTGCCTTGAGAACAACTACCTGTTCGGATGGGTGCTGAGAGAAATGGGCTTCAGTGCCACAACGCTGAGCTCCAGAGCCTTCAACAGCGTCATCAACGACTTCGGTGCGCTCGATTCTCACCTCATTCACAAAGTTATCATCGATGGGAAGGCTTATATAGCCGATGTAAGCTTCGGGGTGTCGTCACAGATACGGGAGCCGCTGGAGCTCATCTCTGGGAAGGACCAGCCGCAGGCAGCAGGGGTGTTTCGTCTCATCGATAAGGGGGACATCTGGGTCCTGGAGAAGACCGGCAGGAGACCAGAGGTTCAGAATCAAGAATTTGCCAAGTCCAGCCTGGTGAACGCGAAGGAGACGAAGCAGATCTACTGTTTTACCCTGGAGCCTCGACAGGTTGACCATTTCACTGACAAAAGCCAGAGGCTCCAGACAGACCCCGTCTCCCTCTTCACCAACATGTCCATCTGCTCCCTGCAGACACCAGCAGGGTTCAAAGCTCTGATCGGCTGGACCTACAGTGAGGTCACCTACAAACCTGAGGCAGGGGTGGATATCTTGGACATGAGGAAGATAACAGAGGAGGAGATTGATGAAGTCCTGAAGGACCAGTTTAACATAAAGCTGCAGAACAAACTAAAGCCCGTGTGCAACAAAACATTTTACACTCTTTGAACACACTCCGGAGAAGTTTGGAAACTTAACATTTTTACATAACATTTGTATATGTAAGTTATAATAAGTGCATTATAGATATATTGATTTTGCACACCTAACTCCATTTAGAAGCATTACTGAAATTCTGAATATTATAAAATAATAAATGTACTGAGTCAATTGTGGGTGTTACAAGATAAAAATATGGGAATTTTAACCACAACTTTTGTAATCTATCAGATTTTAAAAAAGTGTAATTGTGTCTGACGCGTTTTTAGTGATATTTTGTGTTTTACAGTTGTTTTTATTCTTTTATGTGTAGTAAAGTGGACTAACCATTTCAGATTATTTTGCCTTTTGAAAGTTTACATGTTGACCTGCAGTGTTGTCATGCTCCGACAGAGGGCTGTATAATCAGTATTTTTATTATCTTGTAGACTACTAAAACATGTAAGAGGGTGCTAAATGTGCCAAAAACAACCCTAATATGAGTTTGCACGCATATATTTGTGTAGTAAGGCACTGCCCAACTCCTGAAACCAGAAGTGAAGGACTCAATCTGTTTTTGAACCCACCGTGTGCAAGTTTAGTCTAGAACAAATGCCAGAAAGCAGAACCTAAACCTAAACGCTGATATTTACCTCTCTGCTTCCATTATGTGTACAACTCCTCTTTTAAATTTTATTATAATAAAGTTTTATTTTACATGTTTAATTTTAGGGAGCTTCATTGAAGTAATACACTTTGTTTTGTTTTAGGTATTAAATCACTTTGCAAGAAAGCATTTTTTCCCAAATTCTTTGAGTGAAGCCGTGTGCTGTAAGGAACCGGTACCATCAAAGCCCGTGAAGGACTACGCAGGTGAAGAAAATGAACGAATGGTTAGATGGAGGAGTGTGGATTAGTGTAGCAATGGACGTCCAGAGTGCAGCCCAGAGAGCCCTTTAGGATGCCCACTTTCAGTTTAGGTGTCTGGGAGTCAGGATTTCATAAATGTTTTTTATTAACAGTTTTTACATTAAAATTAACATAAGTAATCTTAAGATTATATATATGGTCAAGTCAGGCTTTGTCAAAGGCAGTAGCTATCCAATGTTTGAGTATAGTACATGGATGAATAGAAATGTATTTAATTGCTTCTGGGTGTCTTGATTATCTTTTGGAAGAATATCTGATACAGATGTGCCTAAGGAAATTACCCCATGCAGCCTCAAGCAAAGAGAAAGAGAGCTGCTGCGTGCCAGTTTTGTAGCTGTTTGACGTTGTGTGCATTCCAGCTATGACTCCTCCTTCCTGGGAGCGGTGCATGAAAATGGGTTCCTGCTGTGCATCCTGGGATTCAGAGTTTTTCTCAGTCCCTTTGGTTCTCTGCTTCAGTCCTTTTTTTTCCCACCCATGGCCGGGCCCAACAATTTTAATACATCACTCTGTGAATAGCCAGCTTCTTTAGGACTGACCCTTTTGAAACTTAACCTGCTCGTGGAGATTCTTTCCAATCTGTCTAACTTGACTGTGTAGCACATGAGCTGCAGTTTTAGAGCGAATTAGCTTTTCAATGCACCTTCATGCGATAAGTGTTTATGGGCACAATCAGCCTTCGGGGCACGTCAGGGTAGCTCTAAAGTCTAAAGTCTGCAGCAGCAGTATAGCTGCTGTTTGTGCGGACTAGCTGACTGGTTTTGTACTGTCTCTCAGTCAGCACCACATGGCTTAGCAGATGATCAACTAATCCAAACGCTGTCATACATTAAATTTCAACCACTAATAGTCGGACGTTCTACCGAGGTAAGGTTGAATAGTTTTTGAGCTGTGTCCATTATAGTGGGTTGTATTTTGAAAGAGAGCTATTTGACATTGTCGGTGGACTACAACAAACAAACTCTATGCAACTATAAATTTGCATTGTTCACGTGGAACTTCAGTTTTTCCGAATGAGAGAGAGCTATATGCACATTTTCACAGGTGTGTAAAAATTGACCTAATAAATGTAATATCCTACATTTACAGGTAAGATGAATTTGGAGGAGTACTTCCAAAGAATTGGCTTTGATGGCCCTTTTGACAGAGTGGATCTTGCAGCTCTGAGATCGATCCACAAGCTGCATGTCATGTCGATCCCATTCGAAAACCTGAGCGTTCACTGTGGAGAGTGGATCACCATGGACCTGGAGGCTATATTCCAAAAGCTGGTGAGGAGCAGTCGTGGAGGCTGGTGCCTTGAGAACAACTACCTGTTTGGATGGGTGCTGAGAGAAATGGGCTTTAGTGTCACAATGCTGGGCTCCAGAGTCTTCAACAGCGTCATCGATGACTTTGCACCTGGGGAGGAACATCTCATCAACATGGTTGAAATTGATGGGAAGGCTTATATAGCCGATGTAAGCTTTGGGGTGTCGTCTCAGATCTGGGAGCCGCTGGAGCTCATCTCTGGGAAGGACCAGCCGCAGGCAGCTGGGGTGTTTCGCCTCACCAATAAGGGGAACATCTGGGTTTTGGAGAAGACCGGCAGGAAACCAGAGGTTATTAATCCAGAATTTTCCAAATCCAGTCTGGTGAACAAGATGCAAACATATCAGATCTATTGCTTCAACCTGGACCCTCGAGAGGCAGAAAATTTCCAAGCAAAAAGCCACACACTTCAAACAGACCCAGCCTCTCTGTTCACCAATAAGTCCATACTCTCCCTGCAAACACCAACAGGATTCAAAGCCCTGGTCGGCTTGATCTACAGTGAGGTCACCTACAAGGATGAGGAAGGGGTGGATGTCTTGGACATGAGATACATAACTGAGGATGAGCTTGATCAAGTCCTGAAAGAACAGTTTAATGTAAGGCTGCAGAATAAAATGAAGCCTGCAAACAGAAAAGCATGCTATACAATCTAGTAAATACCAAATTACTTTTTAATACAATTTTGAAATGACAGCATCGATTTCCACCACTTGTCAATGGAACAAGTAACTACATTTAATTAATTAGTTAATTATATATATATATATATATATATATATATATATATATATACATATATATATGCATTTATTATTAAATCAATTATTTGTCAGATTAAAAGTACGTTTTGAAATAAAAAAAACAACCTTTAAGATGGTATTAAACATACTTTTCATTAAGAGCCCATTTCTGTATGTAATTTCTTTTACTTTTTTATTGTTTTGATGCAATATTCTAATGACATTAGGTTGAGGTGTGTGTGTGTGTGGGGGGGGGGGGGTCAGAATTAACAGAAATTAATGCTTCAAAGCAACATCAGACTGAGTTAATCTGCATAATGGATATCCCTTAGTGAAATGGGTGACTGAAATAAATTAACTTTCAAATAATCAACTCTGTTGAAAATTACTTTTTTTGTGAGTAAAGAAAATAAAATTCGAACTGTTCAACATCTCTTCTTCCTGTGTATCACATTTCTGTCCCAAAGAGGTTTCTGTTCAAAGCTAAGCAGTTAAAAGCCATTTTACATCCCTACAATTCCATTTTATTCCTTTACCTCTTTTTTGTGGAATTATCTGCTAGGTTTAGATTATAAAATACGAAGGGAGCTTCAGGAATAAAGATTTTTTTTTATGTAGCGAGAAACAGCGCGACCTGTCGTCAATCGGAGACGTTTCAAGTCCGGGCAGGATATTTACTGTAGGCCCGCCCCTTTAGGAGCATTCCATCCAATAGGGTTATAGATGAGGATTTACCCAGTGCTGATTGGTCAGCAGACCCGTCCCTCAGCTGACAGGAAGCACAGGCACAAACCAAACAGCACTCTCTCAGACAGCGGGCTGCTGTTGTCGGCTTAGACATGAATTCCTTGGAGCAGGCCGAAGGTAACAAAACCATAAAACGATTCATTTTACTCTCATCTGAAATGTAATTCGGTCTCTCTTTGGGTTTTATACAAAGAATATAAAAGGTAAACCAGAGGTTACACTTTTAGACGAATAGAATCAGGCGCATATAAAGGCTTGCTAGCATATTTGCTAGCCTCGCAGGGAGATGTTCGGTCGTTTCATTTTAGTTGAAAAGTAAAGTAGTTTAACATGTTTCTGTGAAGTAACAGAATTAATGCCATATTTTTTATGACATTATTATAGATGTTACGGTGGTTGATTGTGTTTACCGTCCCTTAAATCAGAAATGAAAGTGTTCCAGCTTGAACATTTGTTTTGTGGACATTGTATGAAAGTCCCAGTTTCCCGACAGCCACTCAGTATCTCTCACAAGGAAAGCTTTACGTCCACCTTCCATCGCCGGATGCCCAGTGTCGCTGTGTTTGAACGAGTCTCTTCTTTTCACAGACCTGAAGGCTTTTGAGAGAAGGCTGACAGAGTACGTCTCCTGTTTACAGCCTGCAACAGGCAGGTGGAGAAGTGAGTAAAATGCATTGTACTTGCCAGTCTCTTTGGGGGTACTTTGAAAGTTCATGATTCACATTAGCTTTAAAGAGTCAAAACAGTTTCGACCAATCTAAATATTACCAAAGCATATTAGCGTACAATGACTTTCATTCATCAATTGCGTGTGTGTGTGTGTGTGTGTTTATTTTCCTGCTCTTTGTTAAATCACTGTAGTAAATGCATAAATCTCATTGAAGCTCACAGAAAAATGACGGGCCAACTTCTAGGCCAGGGGTCACCAACATGTTGCCCGCAGGCACCCGATAGCCCCCAAGGACCACACGTGGTGCCCTCAAGCCTGTTTTAAAACTAGAACGACCCTCCAGTGAGCTGCATCTGTTCAATTCAATTTTATTTATATAGCGCCAATTCATGAAACATGTCATCTCAAGGCACTTTACAAAGTCAAATTCAATCATATTTTACAGATTGGGTCAGATTATACAGATTGGTCAAAAATTTCCTATATAAGGGAACCAGCTGATTGCATCAAAGTCCTGACAAGCAGCATTCACTCCTGGAGAAGCGTAGAGCCACAGGGAGAGTCGTCTGCATTGTCCATGGCTTTGCAGCAATCCCTCATACTGAGCAAGCATGAAGCGACAGTGGAAAGGAAAACCTCCAGCAGAACTATGCTCAGTATGAACGGTCATCTGCCTCAACCGACTGGGGGTTAGAGAAGACAGAGCAGAGACACAACAAGAGAGACAAACAAGCACAGAAGCAAACATTGATCCAGTAATCTGTTCTACATTAGATGGTAATAGCGGGTGATCTGTCTTCCCTGGATGATGTCACAGCTAACAGAACGCCAGACCAGGTGTACCTACTATGAATGTTATTTTAGTCTGTTGCTCTATTGTTGTAATCACACTTGCATTTATATAGATTAAAAAATGACAATATCAAAAAAGAAAAAAAAAAGCATTGTGAATATGTTTATTGGTGGGCACTGACTCTTCTAGTTCAAAGGTCAATTCTGGTAGCCCTTCGTGTGACACTGTACCAATTTAAGTACTGTATGACCAACAGTATTAACATTAGGAGAGCGTTACAATTTGCATAGTATGTATGCTAGCAAAACTTTCAAAATAATGGCAAGTTAAAACAAACAGTTTTAATTAAAATAGCTTTGGAAAAACCATTCAAATGAAACCAAGGTCATGCATGGTGGTTGAAAATGGACCATTGGTGCGATTTTGAAAGCCAAAATTCAAAGGTTATCCATGTCCTTTATTTTACTTTTAAACTTGTAAAAAGTGTATATATTATATCGTCGTAAATCCAGCTACTGTAGTAAAAACACTGGTGGTTTTACACCGAGTGTTTGATTCTGATTATGTATGGCTTATAAATGATTGTATGTGGGAGGATCCCTGTATTTTGTGTTTAGGTCATTCACAGTTTTTCAGGTGATGATGCATCAACTAGGCTATAATAGCTACACTTAAAGTGTAATGTGTTGTTATTTTTGTTTTTGCGCTAAGTCCTGTTGTTTTATCTCTTTTCTTCCCCAGTGATTTTGATAGTGGTGTCTGTTTGCACAGCCACGGGGGCTTGGAACTGGTTAATAGACCCAGACACTCAAAAGGTTTGTGTTACCTGAAGAAGAAAGCCAAAATGTGTGGATGATGTTTGCATGCAGGAATATGTTTTTTTTTTTTTTTTTTTAAATAGCTGCTTCTCCTAACATTCATATGAATCTCCTAACTATTATTTCCAATCCTGAAGGCAACATTTATGGTTTAAAAATATCCAAATCAATCCCAGCTTGATTTCAGCTAGATTCCAGTTAGTTTCAAGTGGATCTTTTTTTATCATCACCAGAAGGGATTTCAGTATTATCAAAAACATCCTACAATGTGATTTGATCACATTGTAGGAAAAAAACTAACACTTTATCTTGTCCGGCTTTCTTAATGCGGCTCGTCTCCCTCCTTGTTTTGCAGGTTTCTTTCTTTTCATCACTTTGGAATCATCCCTTCTTCACCATCAGCTGCATCACCCTAATAGCTCTCTTCTTTGCTGGGATTCACAAACGAGTCGTGGCACCCTCGATGTATCCTTTTTCTGACGCAGTAAATATAAACAGTTCATTTAGCCTTTGAATTAAGCAGTTTAGTGGAATTTCTTTTATAGTTTTTTTTATTTTTTGTTTCCTGGTAGTTTTTTCCCTTGACGCTTGCTCCTCCAGAATTGCTGCCCGTTGCCGGACAGTTTTAGCAGAATACAACATGTCCTGTGATGATGTAAGCTCGTTGATTCCTGGGAAGCTTGTTACCTGTAATCTTTCTATAAATGTGTTAACAATATTTTATCGAAATGTTTTGACAGACGGGAAAACTCATTCTCAAGCCGCGGCCGAATATTCAGTAACCAACGCCCAGCGTGCTCTGTTCAGTTAGTCTCCATCTGTTGTTCACCTCTCATGGGTCCTTCAAGCGGCCTGAGCATCGGCGAGGGGCACGACGCCGAGGAGGATTTCATCATCCCGATGATTTGGAACTAAGGAATGGACAGATATAGGCTTTTTTAAAAGTGTGACTGTGATATTATCGTTAATGAAGCTGCTGATCGGCTCACACGACCCTTAATGTATTTTACGAGTCTGAATATAGATGTGTTTATTTCTGTTTCTGAAGTCGAGCATGTATTTTATCGAAATGTTTCTATTTTTAAATTTATTTACCAAATAAACACACAGTGTTAACATTTTTATCTGATTTTTTTTTACATGGCTCCTTGCTGAGTTTTGCTACAAAAATCTTTCATCTTGTTTTTCTTATTTGAAATATTTTATTTTAAAAAGCCAAGTAGTCCATGCTCTCTACAAACACTCCTGAAGAGCCTCGACGACGTGAAAGCATCGATGGCCATGATTTTTCTGAGCTTTAACGAAAAGAAAACGGGTGATTTCATTCAGTCCTAACCGTAATTCCCTCGGCCCGCTTCCAAACCTTGGTGACCTGGAACCGTAAGCGACAGGTTACAAATCTTGGGTTACAAGTTCAACGGGCAGGTCTGCCGTGTTTTGCAGAGAACTTTATGTTACGCCGGGTTACCAAACCGAAACCTTTGGCGGCCCAATAATCCATGCTGTTATTAAAATTCAGATAGATTATGGCAATTCACTTTGTGCTTGGATCAGTCGGGCCATGCTTTCACATCTTCAGCTCATTCAGAACACTGGTTGTCTTTTAACCGGTACATGGAAACCTATTCTGTCATCTCTCCACCAGCTGCCAGTGTGGTAATGGTCTTACTCCTCCGTAATGTTTCTCCGTGACATTTTAGATCCGCAGGCCATCTTCTGTCGATTGTACCAAAAACTAGGCTGAAGATCGGGCTCCAAAATAATGGAACAAGTTGCCTTTAACTATTAGACTTATTCTCTTGCTGTTTTGAAGTCTCTCTTAAAAATCCACTGGACATGGCTTTTGATACAGTGTGAGTTGGTTTGTTATTTGTTTTAGTCTTTGTAGTGCGTTTTATTCTGCTTTTGGTGTTTGTTTTGTTCTGTTATCATTTGTGTCTTGGTTTAAAATGTTATAGTACTTTATAGAACTTTGGTGAAACAAAGACCTGAATTTATTTGGATTTGAAAAAGTAATCTAATTATATATATATATATATATATATATATATATATATATATATATATATATATATATAAGGCGTTGAACTGGACATACTTTGCAATGTTCTAACTTATATACATGAACTTCAATTAGTATTGATTTTTGGGGGGAAAAGATTATGTCTACATTTTTTCAATGATATCATGACTGATTTTTATATTTTATTCTGATTACATTTCTTTTTTTATTAAATCAAGTTTCCACTCAGTTTTTGAGCAGTTTTTTTTTACTCTGACTAGAGTCACATTTTGGATGACTGCTTTTACTTTTAATTGAGTAAAACTTACAACTTTTGCCTACTCTGTGGTTAAATACAAACCTTTGTGTTTTTTTGTTTGTTTTGTTTTGTTTTTACGATGGTTTGCCAGGAGAACGTGCCACTAACAATATGGCGGACCCTGGTTGCGACAGCGTGATTGCTTTCCGTCACAGCAGCGACACCGGGCGACTTTCCGGCTTTCGCTCTGCCTGTCTCTTCCACATGGCTTCCAGCTAACCTGGAGCTGCGGTGTCTGGGGAGTGTGATCGCCGACGTATCGGACAGAAACAACAAGCGGACGTCTCGTCACATGACCGCTTAGAAACAGGCCAAAGATGGGTAAAAGCAAAACCACGAAGTTTAAGCGGCCGAAGTTCAACTCCGTGGGCCTGCCGGTGAGTGCTGTGAGGGAAGTGGACGGAGCCGAGGGAGAGCTCGACGAGGAAAGCTGTCCGGCTGCGGAGCTGCTGGAAAAGGTAGGACCACGATCACAACAGGAGTTTACCCCTAGATCAAACCCGATGAGCTCACTTGTTAGGGTTGCGTTTTTTATTAGGTTGTGACTGACGGTGGCAGTGGAAGTTTACTTGTCTATGCTCACCTGTCAAATTCACGTTAGATCCATTTAATAACAAGTTCTTCACTAACTCGGTGTGAGAATGTCTGGCACTGTATTGAAAATAATAACAGTATGATTTTTCATATAGGTTTATTTAGCTCTGATTTATAGCTGTAATTGCTAGTCGTTTTTACCAATTGTTTGAAATAAATATAGATTTTTTTTTTTTTTTTTTTAATTTAATTATTGTGATTTTATCTTTTGGTTTCTCCTCATCAGCATAACGTTTTTCCTCAGTCCTACAAAACAACGTGTCCTCTGTAAACTACACATTTCTGTATTTTTTTCTCCAGATTAACCTTTTTTCTGTAATTCAGTTTTATTTATTTAGCACAAATTCACAACATGTCATCTCAAGGCACTTTACAAATTCAATCAAATCACTCAGACAGATTGGTCAGAAAGTTTTCTGTCAAAGGAAACCCAGCAGATTGCATTGAGTCTTGACAAGCAGCATTTCTAATTTTGTCAATATTCCACCGGTGAAAAAAGGAAACCCTGGAAAAATGTTTAGTATGGGATTTAACTGACATGTCCTGGTCAAAAATAACAAGGTTTTTCCCTTTATTACCAGAAGCCAGTTTAATGCCATCCAGATTAAGTGATTGATTAAGAAGTTTATTTTTGAGAACTCTGGTCCAAAGATTATGCCCTCTGTCTCGTCAGAATAAAAAAAGCAGAAAATGTAAAGTCCTCCAGGTTTTGATTTGATGTCATAAAGGCATGCCTGTAGTCAAAGTAATTGATTGGATTCATCAGGATTTCTGGATAAATATAACTGAATGTCATCAGCATAACAGTGGAAATTAATCCCATGCTGTCTTGAAATCTACCAATCGGAAGTGTATATGTGCATGTGTGTTTTATTTAAATATATATATATATATATATATATATATATATATATATATATATATATATATATATATATATATATAAAAAAAAAGTAAAGAGTATTGGCCCAAGGACTGAACCCTGTCAGTCCACAAGTGATCTTGGAGCTTGAAGATTACACGAACAAACTGCAATCTGTTAGACAAATAAAATTTAAACCAGCCTAATGCTTTTCCCTTTATCCCTACAGCATGTTCAAGTCGTTCTAGGAGAATATTTTGTAACTGTATCAACTGCAGCACTGAGACCTAACGGGAAAATGGTTTACAGACAGAAACCCTTTTTCACTTTTTATTGTTTCCATTGTCTCTAGGTTGCTGCAAAGCGTGATATGATGAAAGCGCGATCAGCTGACGGAAATGAACTTTTTACTAACTGACCTGGCTGCAAGCATGATTTCAATGAGCTCATCTGAAAGTGTTGATGAGGGCGGAGGCAGCTGATGTCGCTCTGTCACTCTGATTGACTTAGGAAGAGCAGATTTGTTGTTTTGGAAGGGGGAACGTTTGCTGTCATCATTACTTTGCATCAAAAGCCCCTCACAGACAAGAATGAAATTCGAATATTTCTCAAGTCACCAAGAGCTTTCAAGTAGAACAGTCCAGCTGCCGTGATTAAAACGCTTCAGGACATCCAAGAAAGCCTATCCAGTGCCAGGACTGTCTCCCAATGAGGACGAAACTAAGAGATCCCGTTGCTAGTAGTGCTGAGGTTGCTGAGGGATGGCAGACGTGAATGTTTCTGCATATAAGGTGAACACTGATCTGTTATCAGGAGGGGCAAAGACTAAACTAAGTCTCTCAGTTGACTGCATCAATGAGTCGTGTGTCACGCCAGCACTGGAGCTTCCTAGGACCGTCCATGTGTGGGGTTGCCTCCCCCATCTTGCATAAAAACAGCGCAGTGAATAAAAAAATGCCATCCAAACGCCTTTCCATTCCTCCTGGAGCAGCTTGGTGCTGATCTGCATGTTTTTCAGCACGATGCAGCTTGAAAACAGGGATATTTTGGGTCCATGGCCAAAAAACCCGCTAGACCTACATCCCATGAAGAATATATTTACGGTGTTTAGAAACTTGACGTATTTCTTGATTAAAGCTTTTGAAACTTGTGAAATGTTTCATATAAAATTTCAGTATGTTATAGAAACGTTAGATAAAAGAAACAAAACTTCTGTCAATCTCCAGACATTTGACCACAGATGCGCTTTTGGAAAACTACTTGTGCTTCAACACAGAAAGGAAATCTTACCATAAACTGCATAAGATAATCTAGTCTACATTGAATCCATAAAAACTACCATAAACAGGATTTAATAGCAAGTTGTCCCCCCCCCCCAACCCCAGTTGCAGAGTCCCAGTGCAGATGTTCGAGAGTTTGCATGTGCCAGCATTTCTCGGGTGGTGCAGCAGAGACAGACCATCCCCGGCTTCCTCCAGAGGGACGCTGTCAGGCGGCTGGGCCCCATGCTGCTGGACGGCTGCTTGGCCGTCAGAGAGACCGCCGCTGGGGCGCTCAGGTGAGTTGGCAGAGCCCGTCGCTGTCTGGGATTTTTTCCGGTTTGTCTTTCGTCCTGCTGCGAAATTCTCTTGGGCACGTTGCACAATCCTTCCACTTTTAATCTCTTCCTTATGTCGTCTCCACTCAACATTAAACGGTTAAAAAACAGTTTTATAGAAATATGTGCATACAGATGTTGGATAACAGAAGAAGGTATTTGCAAGCCAGTCAGAAGGAAGCAAAACAAGTTGCATGCTTTTTTTTTTTTACTGAGGGATCCAGTAGGTCGACGTCACGATTACCGCAGCACATGTGCTTCAGCACCACAGAAGACACCAAAGTGATACAGTAAAAGTGTTTAAAAGCTGAGAAATCATCAAGTTCAAATGAAACGAGGACTGTTTTGAAAAAGGTGCTTTTTGTGCTTAAAAATAGAAAATGTTAATCTTTCTTGGGTATACCAGCTGCGTGGTTTACTGCAAGGAGCAGATGTTTTAAATACTTCTGTGTTTAATTCAGCAGGGGGCGCTGTGTTGTACAAAAAGCAGGCAGTAAGCAGTGGGCGGATACGCTTTAGATTCTTCACTATTAATGGCTTGATGTTCAGCGATCTCCATCTATTCCTTTTATCATCTTTTTCCTTCACATAAAACCATACACATACATACACCCTCAACACTCCTCCTCTTTCAGCGTTAAGCCGTGGTCTGATTGCTCCTCAGACGTAAACCTTGAAGGAGGTTTTCTGGCAACAGATACTCAGACTGTGATTGCTTTTTTTTTTAGCTTTGTTACTCACACAGATTGCAAGTCTCTGAGTTACTGATGAGTGTGCGTTTCCCTCGCAGAAATCTGAGTGCATGCGGAGGTCAGGAGGTGTGCGAGGACATGGTGAAGCACGACGTCATGACGCCCCTGACAGCACTGCTCCGAGAGGTGAGACTGCTTCTAGCTCGCTCCGTCTTCTCAGTTGCTCTTCATCAGCAGACTTTAATATCTGCAGGAAGTAGATGTCATTCAACAACACAGGCAGCAGTGTTTTGTAAAAAAATAAAAAAAATAAAAAAATAGACTAGTGGTGACATTTTTTGACGCATTGACGTCTTGAGCCAAAGTTTAGTACCTTGGTAAAACGTCTTATGAAGAATTTGCTAACAAAGATCTGTGTCCACCTGCTGTGCTGATTCCCGGGTTACAGTGTTGTTTTCTCCCCAGTGTTGTGCCGGTTTCGACGCTACTGCGGTGGCAATGAAGAGCCAGAGGAATCCCGCGGAGGACGTGGCCAATGAGGCCGTGAACCTGCTGTGGAATCTATGGTATGCCAATAGGGTTGCATGTTGGACTCTTATTTATTTATTTCCTGGTCAAGATGTTGTTGCAGCAGAGCCTTTTGAAGAGAAACAAGCCCACAGCATCACAGATCTTCCAACATACTTAAAATCAGTATGAATCAAGATGTTCATGTAATTTTGTTATTTGTGTTTAATATTAATTTTACAGTCTCTCATTCAAATGAGTGCTGGGCTGGTGTCCAGACCTAAAGACTTACAGACATAGACGTAGATGGGAGGGGGGGGGGGGGTTTGGACACTTTTGCTCTGGGGTGTACTCACTTTTTTTAGGAGAGCTACAAAAATGGGGAGGGATGCACTCGCCTTTGTGAGATACTGTAAATATTCCACTACCTGGAGTGTTCTAACCACACCAGGTTGTATTTGTACCCCTTCAACCCTTCAAAGAGCTTCACTATTGATTGTGTGACTGTGGCCATCCTTTGGCTGCACGCCTGCCAAAAACGCTACGGATTATCTCACTCGTCTGTCGTCCTTTTAGCGAGAGCAGCAGCCAGGCAGTGTTTTTGTTCAACAAGTCCGGCGTCTTGGATGCGGTCGTCCAGTGCTTGGAGAGACACCCTCATAACGTGGACCTGGCCGTGTCAGCTGGTAGGTCTGGGAGAGCATCAGTCTGATTAACGCAACGTCTTTTTAAGTTGTTGATTAGAAGCTGCAGGGGGTGGTGCTCTAGAGGCTGCAAGGTTCTTGGTTCGACTCCCACACACGGCCACCCAGGGCACTCTGAGCAAGACCCTTAGCCCCAGAGTGCTCCCTGGGCCTCGCACAGTAGCAGCCCACTGCTTCCTATTGATGGGTTAAAGAGGATGAATTTCATTGCAATGTATGTTGCAATGACAAAGTGAATAAAAAAAAAAGTTGGTCAAGGTGTGCAGTCTATTAATTCTGTTTTAAAGTTGAGGTGTGGGTCAAAATGGGCCTGTCACAGCTTTTTAAGCATTGCCGTGCTGTCATAACATTTAAAACAGAGCGTGTGACACATAGACTTTATATACGTAGACGCCTCATTACTTGCTGGAGCGTGTCCTGCGTCGCCGCCATATTGGATGGGTCTCTCCTACTCAAGGCTGGCCTAGGAGCCAACGGGAGTGAACGCAGAGGGAGCAACTTTGACCGGATTTTCTGCAGCTTCCGGTTGCAATAACCAGCGATAACTGCAGAAATTAGATCACACGGTGCAGATCATCATTATGGGCTGAGATTGGTTCTGAAGATGAGTTTTTACTTGGGAGAAACCCAACAGATACCATAATTTCAGGCTTATTAATTTGTTCTGACTGTATTTTACAAACTAAGGCTAAATCACGTTGCCAAATTAAGTAACCTGTAGTTACAGAGGCCCAACACATGCAAACAGTTGTTTTTAGGGGTCTTAAGCTCCAGCCGTAGTTGCAAGCGGGGTAGTAGTGGAAGACAGTGGAATGACCTGGAAATTTTAACCAACACTTTTCCAGGCCTTTACAAAAACACTGTGTGTACGCACAGTACACAAAAATATGAAGAAATTATTCTTGGTGTGTAGAGAAGGCTCCGGATTGTTTATATGAGAGTGAACAATCCAGCTTGTTTCTTTATTAAAATATAAAATGTATTAATTTATATATTTATTAATATGAAATACCACGTCTCTTTGTTTAAGAGCATAAACCAAAGTATTCTGGCATAAATGCACGTATTTATTTACATATTTCATATGTCTGTTTTTGTTAAATGGCAAAAAACAAAGTATTTCAGAATGAAATCACACATTTAGACATTAATATGCCATATGGCTGTCTGTTGCAGAGCATCAATTTATGAGATACGATGTTTAAACAACGTAATACAGCATTAAAACATATTTTTATGTGTAATGGCGTCCTGTATCATAAGCACATCTCTGCCGTTTGTAACATACCAAACCGCGTGAAAATCAGGTCAATAAATCAAGGAGTTATGATTTATTTTAGTTGGGCAAACGGCTTCCTCAGTATAAATAAATGCACTGGGGTCGCGTGAGAAACCCATCCAAGATGGAGGCTGCGCTGAATCCTCAGCTCCAATAGGCAGCGCCAGTCCATGGGGAGTCTACCTACATAACGTCTGACAGTAAATTATGTGTATTTTGTTTTAGAAGTGGAGACGATACAGCTGCATTTCAGTGAGCTTTTAATTGGTATATTATTCTCAGTAGGTTTTAAGGTGGTCTAATTTAAAGCAATCGGCCGTCTTGGTTGGAGGAATCAGTGAGATTGTTTTGTGTTCCTCAGCTCACTGTTTGCACACTGTGACCGAGGACAACCCTGAGCTGCTTCGTAGCATGAACACCGCTGTACTCGGAGCCCTGGAAAAAGTGCTGGTGTCATCTCAGCCAGACATGGCGCACACCCTCCTCAGGACTTTAGCCGCAGGTAAAACTGGTCCCTTTGCGTTATGGTTCTCTTTCTTCTCAGAAATGGCTCAGAAACGACCGTGTACTCGTCTTTTTAGGTACGCTGTGGAACATCAAGACCAGCCTCCCCGTTGCTCGACAAGCCCAGACGCTCAGCGTCGTTGTGGCCACCCTGTCACAGTGTCTGGATCTGGACCCAGGGGTGTTGATCCCTGAACTCAGACGAGCAGAAGAGGCTCGCCACAGAAGCACGCCTCCTCTGAAGGAGGCAGACCGACAGGCAGCGCTGGAGCCCGCCGAGGAGGAGATGGACGATGAGGAGGAAGCACCCAGCAAGAAGAAGAACGGCAAAACTTTGAAGGTCGACGGCGACTTCTCCGACCTGCTGCCTGTAAGTAGACGCCGGTTATTGCAGAACCTTGTGTAACTTTTTACGTCCCTAAAACTTTTTCACATTTCATATTGCAACAAACTTCACTGCATTTTTTTTAATGATAGGTTCTCAAACACCCTGTTTAATCTGATGCCCCTAAATAAAATCCACTGCAACTAATTGCCTTTAGAAGTCATATATAGAGTTCCTGCCGCTATAAAACATCGGTATTAATGCAGCAGTTCTGTGAAGGCTTCAGAGGTCTGTTAGTGAATAAACGGCAGACGGGTCAGGGAGGAAGGTGTGGAGCAGGTTAAAGTAGGGTTAAAACAGTTCCCCAAGCTCTGAAGGTCTCACAGAGCTCTGCTGGACGACACGACTGCAGCCACGTTAAGAATTGTGGCCTTCTGCGTGAACCGACTGGCCGAACAAGGAGAGCTTTCATCAGAGAAACGGAGAAGAAAGCCAGAATGATTCTGGAGGAGCCCCAGAGGTCCACGGCCGAGGTGGGAGAATCCTTTAACCGGACGTCAGTAGAAATGGCTTTTCTGGAGTCTCGTCAGCAGTTTTACACAAGCGATGGCAAGCGTGTGGACAAAAAGACCCTCTGGTCATATGAGACTAAAGTTGAACGTTGGGGAGAATGAAGACAATCTGGTAGATTACAGCTATAGTGGAAGTGTTGACTCGGTGGTGAAAACGTACGCTGGCCACGGTTTTTGGATTTTTATTTGTAAAACAGTTTAAAAGAAAATGTATAATTTTCCTTCGATCTCAGTAAAATACTAAATAGTTTGTGTGACAGAACGTAAAGAAGGTAAAATGGTGTAAGTATTTTTTACGCTGAGGCTCAGCTGAGCATCAGAAACGAACTTCAGCTCTGGTTGGAGGCGATTGAAGCCATGGCTCCAGTTAAAGTTGCTCCCCTGCTAAAACTTGCTAAAACCCTGGTTCTTATTTAGCACCGGTTCTTTGTGTTTCCACCGTGCCATCTTTGGCTCGTGCCCTGGCAAACCGGTGCCAGCGCCGCACCGGTTTTTTGCTGGGGCAGAGGGCAGAGCCACCAGGCGCTGGCTGCAGGCTCAGAGGAAAAGCAGCCAATCAAAAGGTTGTAATAACCGTGTTTAAAGCTCTGGAGTTTATTTTTATTTTTCATCTGTCAAATCTACAGTAAGAACACAATAAAACATAGAGCTGGACAATATAGAAAAAAGCATATAAATGAAATAGACATTATATTGATCGGTATCGATAATTATCCACAAATTCAAAACATATTTTAAGTGCAGCCCTGGCCATTTTACGCTGTTGCTTAGCGACCTATTTTTAGAACACACAAACACTGAACTCAAACTCAACTCTTTTATTCAACCAACTTTTTACCAAAACTACAAGTTTTTAAAAAGGAAAAAAGAACGCATGCTCTCTGAACCCTTTGAAGGGGGCGGAGCTTGGTGACGGGTCTGCGTTTGTGATTGGTTGCGAGGATGTGATGACTGTAATATTAACCTATACGGCTAGAATGCAGAAGGAAGGAAAACTTTTCTTTTATTTAACTTTTTATTTACCCTTTTTTCTATCATTGATATACGTATATCGATTGGTTATATATTACTATTGAATTATCTTCCAGGGGCCCCTTGGAGCCGCGCTCACAACTGGTTATTTTCTCCTGAATCCATCAACAGCATTTCTGACTCAGATATTTCACTCTGCCGGCCTTTCAATTCGTCGGGTGGCGTAAAAAAAAAAAAGTAGCTTTAACTCCTGTTTTCACTTGAAGCTGATATGGATCAGAGATCAGCTGGTTATGATGGTGACAGACCGCTTGTTGTTTACAGCAGCATTCATGCATTTAGCTGCTGATATAAAGGCAACTGTTTGTAGGGAGGCTGCAGTTAAATGTTTCCATGCGCCACGCTCCGCCACTTGCAAATTTCCGGTGGTGGGAAGCCAAGCGGTCCTTTTCCAGAACCAGTTAAGAACTGGCCGAAGCACCAGCCCTGTTTAACTGGAACCAGAGTGTCAGGGTTCTCAGACGGCCTGCAGCTCAAATCCTGAGATGTGATGCTGTATACGCCAAGTAGACAGTCTGCTTTTGGGCTTTAAAACTGGCCACCACCGGCAGGTGGAAAGGCGACACACGAGTCATCCTGAAGTGCAACGCTGGGCCGACATGGCAGACGAGCTGTGGAGGTCGGCTTTGCGCTGGGAGCACATGCGCCACGGTTCATTTGGGGACTAGTGACTGGCTGACAGTCACCGGTCCCCGGACTGGACCCTGGCGCGACAGATCTGTCCCTCACGGCTCCGTCAGCAGCAGAACCCCGAGATCGTGTTGACGTTCCACAGTTTCCCTCTAAAGTATGTTATGGTTCGGACATGGGGTTTATCATCATCTAGGATTTTGCAGGTAGAGCTATTAAGCCACTGAAACACGCATTCCTAGTAGCCTACAGAGATCAGCGTAACTAAAGCTGCGTTTATCCATCCGAAAAAATGTGCAACTTTTGTGTTGGAGCACATCGGCGGGAATAAACGGCTTCTCCGTGGCGAGCGGCTGAGGCCAGGCTGAGTGATAGCAGCGCTAGCAGTCGTGATTGTGTTGGGATGTTGACTCACGCGGCTGTTTGTTTGTGTCCAGAGGGGCATGGAGGAGCTGAGGGAGGCAACGGCCTTGCTGACAGCCCAGCAAACGTCCTTGGAGATCATTGTCAACATGTGCTGCTCTGACGGTGAGTGTTGAGGGCACGGACAGCGGTGCTGACCCCGGGCGCTTTGATCGAAAATGTATTTCCTGTTCCACGGTCGCCGAGCATTTGTCATCTGAGCGAAATTCATGAAAGGCAGGTAATCTGAGGACGTTAAAAAAAATACCCTTTGCTGTTCTCCGTTTGTACCGTTTCGCTTCTGCTCAGACCCTTCCGATGACGAGTGGGAGGAGGAATCGAGCAGCGACGAAAGCGACATGGGCCCTGACGGCCTCTGTGACGGCGCGTCCGTTCTGATGTCTCCACTGTGCTTGTCAGCTGAGGTTCAGGGCGCCTTGATCAACCACAGCTTACCAGAAAAGGCAAACGGCACTCTGCTTCCTCATTTACAACCTCACTTCTGTCACTACATGCCCGAAAGGAATCCATTACAGAGTCAGAGAGTGTTGACAAGTGTCTAAAGTGGGTTAAGCATTTTTGCAGCTGTGATTACAACCCTAAAATGGACCGCCCAGCAAAAGTGGTAATACCATTTGGGCTTTTCTTATATATATTTCTTTAAGTGACAACCACAAACCTCAGTGTATTTTAAAAGTTGCCTAATAGTGAGGTGGAGGAAAATGGGACAAAGGTTAGATTTTGTTTGCAAATAAAAAAAATCAGAGAAGTGTGTCATGCATTAGTATTCAACCCACCTGTGTGACAACTCCTAGAACCACCTTCAGCTGTATGTCTGCCAGCGTTGCACAACTTGAGACCGCATTTATTTTTTGTGCCTATTCTCACTCTTTGCAAAAAAGCTCAAGCTCAGTCAGGTTGGATGGAGAACGTCTTTTAACGGCATTTATTAATAAGCGAGTTGCAGATTTCGGGTTAAGCGTTGCTTTATGGATGCATTCTTTTTTTTTTTTTTCTTTCTTTTTTTTTTTGGCTACCTTACAACATTCAAGAATCACGGAAAGCAACGAAGAGAACTGTGATTCTCTTCGAGACACCGTCTGTCCTCCTTTAGGGACAATGTCTCTGTCTGAAGCTGGGGAACTAAGGTTAAGCTTAGTTCAGTGCTTAAAGCACTGATTTGGCTGGAGGTGCGTGTTCCACTAAGACAGAGCGAGTTGTGAAAAACCGAGAGCGACGCTGTGATGAGGGAGAGACGGGTATTTATTCAGTGAGGAGCGAAGGGGTTGGAAGCAGGTTCTGGGTTCACCGCGGCCGTCTGCTGACCTGAAGCACCGTACGGGTTGAGGGTCTCGAGATGCCCCAGGGGAGGGGGATATGTGCTGACTGCTCGTACCATTAGACCAGGATAAAGTGCTTTTGCACAGTGCACCTTACTGCGATGATAACGAGGAATATATCGTCGTAGTTTTTAAAGCAATATGATGTCTTACCGTAAAGCTTGTTATATTTATGTGATCCGCTAAAACCAAATTACCCTGCTTGAAGTGTTGTTTGGGCCACTTTAACATGAGAGAAGCGGTATTACCGCGTATGGTGCCGCTAATTTAGACACAGAGCTTTCATCCACTATATTTAGCAACTTTTTTCTGTTATTCTTGGATGCATTTGAATAATTTAAAAAGTGACATTTGGCAAAATAAAATTTCTGTTGGGTCCGTCCTATGTTCTCTCTCTACTCTCTTTGTCGGCTATCGCCTACAGGGCAGCCGCCCTGAGCCTGACAGTCTCCTCAGTTTCAAGATTAGAAAGCCTACATAAAGATGAAGATAAATAAATGTGTGTAAAACAAATTTGCAGTTTTAGTCGATTTTTTTTATGTCCGTCTGGATATTTCTTTTCTGTCGGGAAATTGTGAACAAAGATTTACAACCGCATTTCTTCTTTCCGTCTTTGGGTTAACTCGGTGGAGCCTTGCAATCTCGTTATTTCCGCCATTGTTAAAGCCTATAAAGTCCTTATTAGAGCAGTTGAACACGGCACAAAGTGTAGCGGTCATTGTACGGCACGTATATTAAGGCTTTTAAAGCCTTAAAATCAATACCTGTGAACCTTATGTTCACATTTGTTACCTGCACTCCACACAAACTGACTCGTGTAAAAATTTAATGTGCCATTCCCTTATTGTCATTACCGATCCTTATTTGAATTTTGGTCTGGACTTTGACTGGGCCATTCTAATGCATAAACAGGCTGTGTGCTGAACCTATAGGTTTAGAGTCGTCGTCCTGCTGGAAGCTGAACCTCTGGTCTCGTCTCGTGTTTTTTCAGCCTCAGCCTTTCTCCCAGGTATGCTCTGTACTTAGTTCCACCCATGTTCCCCTCGGTTCTGACCAACTTCCCCATCCCCATTGAAGAAAGACATCCCCACAGCACCATGTTGCCAGCACCATGCTCTGACTTTGACCGAGTCCAGGTCTTAATTTGTTCCCATCTGACTCAGACACTCTTGAGGCCTTGGTTCCACTAGATTTAATGCACGGGTATCAGAGCAAAAGGTGCCGAATACAGATGCGTGCCATATCTCTGATTTTTATTTGCAAAAAAAAATATGAATACAAATTTCATGTGAATTATTCTTCCACTTGAAAATGTTACTTGTGTTTCTGTAGCACATGGAATACAAATAAAATGTTTCCGTTGTGGTAAAGTTTCAGGGGTTATGAATACTTCTTACACAGCGACCCCCACTCATCTTCTCCCGCAGGGCAGATTCTCTCTCAGATTCTCTCTCTCTTCTTATCCTTTTACTGTTTTTTAAAAAGATGCTTTCCCCCCGCCCCCCCTCCTGATTCAAGGTCCTCAAAAAGACAGCCTTCCCCAGACAGGAAGCCACTAACGTGTGCCATGAAAATCCATCCTGGAGAGGTCTGATGAAGAGGTAGTTGTCTTTTTTTTTATTTAATTAACTCCCATGCAACTGTTTCAACTTTATCTTTTAATCAAATACACTTTTAATTTGAAATGCCTTCCGTTTGCATAGGATGCAGCGAGTTCAGTCCCGGGCGCTGACCTGCCTCCACAGCATCCTCTCCACCATGGACGCCGAGGCGCTGGGCGGCGAGGCGGCCCTGCAGGGAGCAGCGCAGCACCTGTCCTCACTGGTCTTTGGTGCTGAAGGTCTCAGTCATGTTTACGTTGTTGCTCTTTAGCACATATATTTTCAGTTTATAGTTATGTTTGAAAACCACAAGCAGGACTGTGACCTTTTTTCTTTCTGTTGCAGAAATCCCCAAAGATGAGGAGTTCCTTGAGGCGGTCATCAGCGCCATGCGTTCTCTCCTGCAGATAATTGCCTCCAAGAACATAAGCCAGGTACAGAATGTTTGGTGTCGTTGATGCCAATCTGAGAAATAAGTTCAAGCTTTCATTTTTTTTTATCTGCTAAAATCACATTAGACAGGTTGTTTCCTAGCCTAAATACTAGTGTGGCTTTACAAAGCCTATGTGATGATCTCTAGCCCCGTGTTTATTTTCATGGCAGAGTTTCGTAAATCACTTAAGTTTTTAAAATGCGTACCGTGGAAAACGACCTGCTAGCTCCGCTTGTTGTGTATTTAGGTTTGTGACATCACAAGACGTACAAGAATCAGCTGCATTTTGTGGTTGCAAAGTTTTTCTGAAATCCATGCAGCATTCTCGAATACGGCACAACTATTTTTTGAAGCCTTACACTGTATAAGTAAACGCATTTGAAGGAGTATTTTGATCAAAAACATTCAAATAAATCGGAAGAATTTAAATAATTACTGATTGATTTCTGCTGCCTTATGGTGAAAATTTAGTTTTTTTATAGATTTGATCTTGGAGAATATTTTTTAAATGGACAAATCACAAAACAGACAAACTGAGCCTTGCAGGTTGTTCTGCGGGTAAGAAACTATATTTAGTGATTTTTCTCAGCTCGAAAATCCTCTGCCTAAACTTACTTTTGAACATATTTACACCAAGCCACTCAATATTTGCATGTCTGCTGTTTCTGTTTGTGTGTTTTTTTTTTTTATGTCAGTGCATGACGCCCCAGCAGCTGATGAGCCTGAGCGAGGCAGCCACCTGCTGTGAGGTTGTCAGCGTAAGGGTTAACGCCGTCGCCATTCTGGGCATCACTGGAAGTACATTGGCCAAAGAAAAGGGCACGGCAAAAACTCTTCAGGTATGGCTACCTTTTCCAGTTAATTTTTTTTTTTTTACCCAAATGTTTGCTCCTGATCTGAGAACTTTTGCTCCTGCAGATGATCGGAAACGCCTTGCTTCTAGTGGCCACCAGGGACTCCGACCTGGTGGTGAACGGAGAAGCCCTCGACGCTTTGTTGGACGTTTTTGCCGACGGAGAGGAGGCAGAAATGGCTGCTAAAGACATCAATTTACTGCCTGCACTGAAGACACTTCAGCCGGTCTTCAAGGCCAAGGTTGTAGAGATGAGCTACTATTTTATTTTAGACATTTTATTAGAGCATTCTTTTAGTTCCTGAAAACTGTTTCCAATTGAGTTTGTTTCAGCTGCTCGTCTCAAGATATTTACCCGTGTCCCGTTCTCTTGGCAGATCCGTAAAGAAGGACGAGGTAAATACAGCCCTCAGCAGCTGTGCGTGTTGGACAACATCAAAGTCAACCTGAGAAGATTTATCGGTTATCTGGAAAAGGTGGTGAAGAAATGAGGACTTTGTGTTTTGGAGTGTTTTGGAGATGGAGTGGTTGTGAAACTAGCAATTATTTATGTATTTGTTTTGTAATAATTACTGTTCACCTTTTGTTTTTAGCTATGTGAAAGTTTATTTTTGGTGGAAAAGACGAGGTGGTGGAATTTCGCCTGTGAAAAATCACCAACACAGTTTAACTAACTTTGTTCAGTTAAACTGGCCTCACTTGGTTCAGATTTTGATGACATGCAAGCAACGTCTTTTAAGAAGATAAGGTTTAATAAGAAGACACTGCAGATTGCTGTTTTGCTGGCGTTTTCCAGTCGAATAATCCATTATTTAAAAAAAAAAAAAAAGCAACTTTTCTTAAATGAAGCGTATTACTGGGCTATTTTGTGTCCATTCAGTTTCTAGAGACTTTTGGAAATCAGTCTTTGAAAGCCTCTTTTATAGATTTATATTTTTATGTTCAAAATTACTGCACAAATCTTTGAGCTCAGAGATACTAGTGGTGAAAAATCCCCCTTTTAAATTAAGAAGAACAATTAAACTCCATACTGCAGAGCCTCACAAATGTAGTCGCACCCTTTGCCGGTCCCAGCAGAACCAAAGGAGTCCCCACAGCATGATACTGCCACCACCATATGTTAATGTTGGGATGGTGTGTTCAGGCTGATGCACATTTAGTTTTCCATCACACAGAGTGTTTTGCATGGAGGATAAGATGATGATGTTTAGCTTCATCTTTAAATATTTGCTGCTTCTCCTTACATGGTTTGTGGCAAACTGCAGGACTTTTTTTTTATATAGCTTTCTTTTGAACAATTACTTTCTTCTTGCTACCTTTCCAGAGAGCATGACTTCAGAGGGTTTATCTGAAAAGAAAAGAAAACCACCTCCTTACAGTTATGTCCTACTTTGTTTAATTACCACATAAAATCCCAATGAAATACTAAGTTTGCGGTTGTTGCATGAAAAAAAGGTGACGAAGTTCAAGAGATGTGAACACTTGGCTAAGTTTAAAAAGGTTCAAAGAAATCTTGAAATTAAAAACTGAAAAGTTTTTTTTAAAGGAATATACTTTCACAACATTTAATTTTTTGCTAAATTTCTCACACTATTTTAAGCTTGGTTCTGAATAAATATTGATATATTCCTAAGTGAAAGAAATTACTTATATTGGCCGGAAGAGGATTTATTTTAGCAGTGACTGGAAAGGCTTGTAAAAATGTCTTGTATCAAAAATGTGCAAAAATCTAAATTCATGTACTAATAAAATGAAAATAAATTCCACTGATCATACTTTTCTGGAGCAAGTCCTAGAAACAAAAGTCTTAAAATCTCAAAATATATCACCCAAACAAACACCGTAATCATGCTGAGAGGCGCAGGGGGACTCCAGTCTACCTTTAACCCTGAGCGGACTGGTCGCATACTGACCACCATATTTGGTCTGTTTTACAAATTTCACCACAAATTAAATCCCAAACTCAGGATTAAAAATGTGCTTCTGTATTTTGTGTCAATTGTGTCTTGACGTTTATTCCAGATGCATGAAATCCTGAACCATGGCATAAACGTGGATATATTTCAAATTGTTGTTATTCTATGAGTTGGAAATAAAAATATGTTTGGAGTATGAAGATGCTCCGAAAGGAAAATTTGTTTGATTTTTTTTGCTACCAAAATGTCTGAATTACAGCTTGTCATATTTACTTTTATGTCAATTAATCAGTGTATGCTTAAAAAAAAATCATAGCTCCAATGGGTAGTGAAACAAAATTCAGAACAGTAAAACAAATTGATTTATATAACTAAAGTGTAGAAGATTTCATGATAAAATCTAAACATTTTGTTTTTGAATGGCTCCCGGTGAAGTTGAGTTGAACAGATTCTTATAGAGCAAAGTGTAGACCCAGAGAAGAAAAATAATCCAAAGATTCATCCCATTTCATTAGAATATAATTGGATAGTTTTTATATATCTTAGTAGATTGATTGAAAACGTGAAGCTCAAATGAATTACAGAAAGATGCTGCATACTTATACGTAATCTATTTAAGGGATTTTATGGCTAGTAATTGCAAACAATACAGTTTTTTTCTCAGCTAATTATAATATTGCTTAAAACCAGGCATTTTATTCCAGAAATGTTGTGGCCAACACAATCCTGGGGAAGATTGCCGGCTTGATCGTTGTTAAACTGAGGTTTAAAAAAAAAAAAAGAGCAAAAACGAGTTGAAAAGCTAAAGTTTAATCTCCTGGTTGAATTGAAACTGGATATATAGACAGGTTTAGCTTTAGGTTACAAACCTGGAAAGCTTTACAGGTAAATTCATGAAAATTACCTTTGCAACAGCAAATTGAAGGCAAGTCAATGAATAATCTGCATGTAAAAATGATAGATTGTGTTATGAAAATTAACAATCGGTTGATGTCCCAACTGGAAATCCTGGTTTATTAAAGATCCGATCTGAAGTCGATAAGCTTTAATATCTACAGAATACTTATATTTTTATATTTACAGCAGATCCATTGAATATTGTTTTATTTATAACCCTAAAACTTGACTGAAGTGTTAATGTCTACTTCATTTGGCGTTTATTTTGAGTTAACAATTTAGTTATTTTTATGTCTTCATTTGATCTCTTCCCCCCCAATTCAGTTCTGTTGTCATTTTTTATCTTCATTTTCCTACAGCTATTTATAAGTATTTATATAAATGTAATCGATGTGTTTGCATTTTTATCCAATTTCCATGCTTTCTTTGCACAATTCTGTCTGTATTTTATTTTCCCATCTCTAATATGCTTAACAACAACCAAAAAATACTCGTAAGCCAAGAAATGTGGACATCAAGAAAACACGAGTACATCTCAAAAAATTAGAGTAACGCTGAAAAGTTAATTTAACTGAATTCAAAAAGTGAATCTCATACAGATTTATATGCACAAAGTGAAATTGTTTGGGTGTTTGATCATTTGGATGATTATCGTTTACAGCTAATGAAACCCTGATTTCAGTTTCTCACAAGATTAGAATTATATGACAAAAAAAGGCTTATTAATACAGAAATGTTATGTTTGAATATTGCTGACTTGACAGTGGTTGAGCAGAAAGTCGTCGATGTACTCTATGGGAGGCTGTGTCAGAAAAGGTCATTGTTAAAGGAGCTGACTGTTCAGAGTGTTGTATACAGGCAAACAAATGGGAATGCATCTCAAAATGGGAAGTTAGGTGGATGGAAAAAGTGTGATAGATAAGCAACAGGGGTGATCACAACCTTGAGAGGACTGTGAAGCAAACTAATTCAAGAGTTTGGGGATGATATACCGTTGACAGTCTATATTTAGAAGGAGTTGGCATCTGAATACATTGCAAAAACAATAGGGATAACTACAGCAATTCCTTGTGTTAAGCCAGTCCTTAAGCAGGGACGTCAGAAACATCTTATCTGGCCTAAGGAGAAAAATGACTGAACTGTTGCTCAGTGGTCTTGTCAGATGAAAGTTCATTTAGCATGCTTTTTAATCAACCTGTGATGATTTGGGGACCTGCTGCTGTTTTTCCAATACCACAAATAAAATTTGGAGGGTTTTGTAAAGCAGAAGAGACACTAGACCCAACAGTGCAGATAAGCTGAACACTTCAGAAGGTGTTTAGCGAATATACTGCAATGCATGGACATGTTTTTTTGTATTTGTTATGTATCTGGACCTGACTTTCATTAATATGATTGAAAACGGCACTCTGTGAACAGCTAGCCTCTTTAGCAATGACCTTTTGTAAGTGAGTGAGGTGGAGGACGTGCCATTGTAGTAGCTTCATGCCCACGTTGTGTTGTCTCCCCCCCCCCCCCCCCTTTTTGGTCATGTCCGAGCTGTTCTGTATCTTTTGTGTTTTGAGAAAATGTAATAATAAAGGAAAAAAATAAATAAAGCTTTACTTAATATAATTTTTTTTGGAGAAAATTAATTTTAGCCTTTACTTTTTGAATTTAATACGTAAAAAAACTATTCTATGAAATTTATAATGAACCTATTCATTTTTTGACCGCATATAAATCATCCCTTTGCCTCCGATTTTATTTTTAAAAACAGAAATGTTATAAATAATACCATATTTAAATGATATGCATACGATATGCATATCAACAAAATAGATTTCTGTACTTTCTCACATTTAAAAATAAAATTAAATCCCAGTTTGTTATGTAATCAGTACATAAAAAAGCGTAACCTCTTGTTGCGTAATAACACCCGTTTCCCCGCCCCTCTCCGCTTGCTCTGCGCAGCCGCAGTAGCGGTGTTGACTCCGCCATTGGGGGAAAGGCACTGAGACTCTTCTACACGTTTCCAACGTCTTTAAGAGCAAGTTCATCATCCAGTACGGTTTTTTATCCCCTGACTCGCTCTCTCGTTCTGGTTACCGCGGATGAATTAGTCCGAAAGCTCGGTTCATACCGGTTTTTTTTTTACCTACGCGCGTATTGTTTTTTTTAACCATAATCTAGAAGCGACGATCCGCTGAGAACCTGAGCAGGCTAGCTAACGTTAGCTGCACACGAGCTGAGCGCTGCTCGGTGGTGGGGTGGCGGGGGGCGCTTTGCCTACAGTGGCGTTTGATGGATCCGAGGATCGCCTGGTTTCAACCAGAACAACGGGGACCCGCTAACAACCTGTGGATGCAGATCTGGGAGACTACGCAGGGGCTCGGATATTTGCACGTCAACAGAAGCTACTACACGGGACCTCAGATCACTCCGAGCCACAAGCCCATCGTCAACAACGGGGCGTCGGGAGCCGTCCTCGCTTGCAGGAACGGGGCGCTCGATTCGCACGGCGGCGGAGACGTCAAGACCCAGGGGATGTCTACCTCGACGGGGGACAGGGACATAACGGAGCAGCGGGACTTTATACCACTGGACTCCAACAGCAACCACAACAACCGAGCCGCGGGCAGGGGCGGCGTCGGCGGCGGAGGGGGGCAGCAGCAGGGCGGTGGGGTCGCCGTGCTTTGGAAGGGACTGACGGACGGACACCCCAACAAAAGGAAGAGGGACAACAAGGCTAGCACTTTCGGATTCAGCTCCAGCCTCTTGAACAATGCTTGCGGCTCCAACGCGGAGAGACGTGAAGGTTACACGGGCACGCCTTGGAAAGTCAGGAACTACTCGGAAGGAGCGGTGGGGTAAGCGAGCCTGTTGAAGTTGTTTAGGCTGGCCGTGTTGCAGGCGGTCGTAGCCCCGGGGTGGGGTGGCGGTAGGGGGGGTGGTGTCCAGCCGCTCACCTGCTGCTTACAGGGCAGCTCTGCACGGCGGCCTTTAACGCAGCAGGTGAGGGGGAGATGCGTTTGAACGGCGGCGTTTGCTCTTACGGGACAAGTACGGAGGCCGAGTGGGCTCCTCTCACCCCGCCTATCTGCTGCCCAGTGAGCCAACTTTGGTTTATTTAGCTGGTGAGAAATTGACCGGGCTGTCAACGTTTTAAAAAGGAGAGATTGCGAAATTCACTCCTTAAAAGGGAAAGGGGGAAGAGGAGTTAGTGACCAGATGATTATATGCCAAAAAAAGAAATCTAATTTGCAATATATTTCAACTATAATTGCGATTTAGTTTTGCCTTTTCTCTTCATTAACCACAAGCAACAAAAAATGGCCTGTAGATGAAGTTGTTTGTAAACAAGGACTATTTAAAACAAGAAATTTAACTGTTTTTTTACTAATCAGAATATTATTATTATTATTATTCAAGAGAATAGCTCTTTGAACGTAAAGTAAATATCTAAACAGTTTGACCTGTAGTTAATGTTGTGGTGAGATTCCTGAAAGTTTATGGTAAAAAAGGATTGATTATATAAACTCTAAAAGAAGTAATAAACTCTCTTCCCTTCCATGTGGAGTAAACCCACTTTAAAAATATTATGACACCTAAAGAATGCATCTGATCCATTAATTGTTACGTAGCCAGAAATGACAGACCTCTGTGATTTGGAAATTGCGTTGTTTTTTTAAAACTGATTACATTGCAAATGTGATTAATTGTTCAGCCCTACTAGATGAGGTAGCTGTTAGCAATAATGTTGGATTTGGACTAAATGATATTTCTTTAATATGTTATAATTGTTTTATTTTAGGTAGGTAGCTTGATTAAAAAAGCACTTATCAAAATTGAAAGCACACCCTTAAAGATATTCTACCTTTGTGTAATTGTTCACTATAAAAACCACACCGACCAGAAAGAGCTGGTTTTCAGAGCTGAAAGTGTGGATTTCCATTGCAGGACATCACAGATCCCCCCAAGGGGATGGGTTAAGATGCAGAAGTGAATTTCTCCATTGTGAGATCAATAAAGTTAAATTATTATTATTGACCCATCTGGCACCGGTAAACACCATCGCGCACCAGTGACCCGATAGATCTCGACGTCGGTTCGGACACATTCCTGTTGCGACCAAGTTTCGAGTTGTTCAGGCACACGCCTTTGGGCCAAAGGTCGACTCCGGTGACCTCAGAGGCGTCACGGACGCTGCCGTGGATGGCAAAGGGCGATGCAGACAGGAATCAAAACGTTACCTGGCACAGACCCTGTTTACATTCCTGTTGGACATGTTCCATCAGATTGGGTTCTGGGCGTACGTACTTGACACCGGTGGAATAGGTGTCGTCTGCATTCTGGTGGCAGCACCATCACCGGGTTTGTGCAGTTTGTCCCGCACAGTGACACTGGGTCATCTCTGAGCTCGTACTACCTTAGCAAACCTCATCGTCTCGTTCTCTGTCCAGTTTTGCTGGGAATGTGGCCCAGACGTGACAAACTGGCTTTAAAGCTAGGTCTGGTTGGTACCAGGTGAACCGTTGGAGAACTTTCTCGGCGTCTTTAGCCTTTGCGGGCTAACGTCGTTGTGGCTGTTGTTATAACGTAAAGAAAATGTTGTAATATCACAATCATTACGCTCATAGTTTTCTATATTTGAACAAATTCAAAAGGGCAAAGGATAATATATTTAAATAAACAAATTTACAGGTCTTGGGCCAGGTAAACTAGTTCTTAGCATGAATTTAAGGATCTGCACTTATGCTCTAGGTATGTTTTCAGGCCTGTCACTTTTTAAGCTTGTTATCTTTTGTCCGTTTTTGTTGATGTAACAACAATATTAGACCGGGCTGGTGCCTAAATGCAGTATGACATAAATGTGTTTTTTACCAAGTCGTACGCTATAGGTGGAAACTCTACTTGCTCATCCTTTAATAGTTTATCTCTGTTATGCTAAAATAATTTATAGGTGGGGTCAAAGGGCCAACAAACATTACGTTTAAGCCTCATCAGGTGTAATTGCACCAAAATAAACAAAAATGCCAGCCTGCAAAAGAGAGGATGCCCTTCAGAGGGACTGGAGGATAGTTGCTAAGGACCACTTTGAAATATAATGGTCTAGTTGCTTGTAAGCGACACATAAAGAAATGTGAAATGGCTCCAGACGGCAGCAGAAAGCTGATTAGGATGAGAAAATGACAGCATTAAAACGCCTCATGTGTCCTCTAGTGCCGATGTGTTCCCCCTTAGTAGTAGCATGGAAAAATCCCCTCATTTTGGATGTAGTTAGTGCTGGAGAGATCCACATAGATATCAGTGCAAGTGTATGAAGAGCAAACTTGAGGTTTTAGCGCTCTTATTATTAAGATTTAAGCTCACAGATAGAGCTCCACTATATATCGCTAATATAATGTCAGTGTGCAGAATTTTAATACCGTCGATTACTGTTTGAAACTGTTGGCCTGTGTCCTCCAATGATCTTTAATTTGCACTTTGAATGCTAATAAGGTAGCCAGCCTGCCGGATGGAGTCTCACTGCGGTAGATGTGACACAGGTCAGAGGGCCCATGATGCTAGAGCGTTGGAAGTACCCGTTAGAGGGACAAACATGACTAAGGAAGATGTAGACTAGTTGAAACTGGTGTGGTGATCGACATTTTAAGCAATAATGTCACATGCATGATTTTTCTAATACCATGCATCTCTATTGTTCTACTAAAAATACTTTTTTTATTCTAAATATACAAATGTAAAATAAATATTAAAGGGCTTGTATGCTTTTCTGTTCTTCCTTTTCACATTTACATCATTCAGTTGCGGTCTATATAAAGTGGAACTGCAATGCTTTGGTCTGAATTTCTTGTTAATTCACCTCCATGTTCCTCCTTCATACCCCTGTTCTGAAGTGCGTCTGAGAGCAACTCGTTTTGGTGGTGTCTCTTTAAATCTACAGGAAGCTGGAGGGGGGTTAGTGTAATGACCAACCGAGCATTTAGACTTATCCACATATAGTTTCAGCATCCTTCAGCTTGGACTACAAAATCGATCGGAGAAATAAAAATGGCGAAGTCAGACAATTTGCAAGCCGGAGTCCGTGACCTTGTTTAGCAGCTGCACAGCAAATACTGTGACGTAATTGTTCAAAAGACAACAAGGGAATAGAGAAAACGGAACAGATCTAAAGATATGACCCACAAATAATCTATAGAGAGATCAAAGCAGCACATGGACAGAGTAAATTCATATTTTCTGCACTCTTAGAGACTCCCAAGTACACAACAAAATGTATTTAAGATCTAAAAAGTGGATTTTGCGTGATATAGCGCCTTTAATTCATATACTAATATATTTTATCTATGGATTTGTACTACTGAAAACACCCGGATTGATGTCGAAACCTTTTCAGAAACTGGGCGAAAGTGCGGTTGCCTCCGATTTAAGCCTGTTTGCTGTTGCTGCTGAAAAGGTGAACAGTAAAAAAACATGAGCGGGTCTGAGGATCTGCTTTCTGAGAACGCTAGATATTTGCACCCACCTCTCCGACCTACTGGCTCTTCAAAAACGTTTTAACAACGCTGCTGGACCGACCTTTTTACTTAACCTTGGTTATATAGCTTATTGCTCCTGAACTCTTTTCAAAGCCAAACAAACCTATAAGAAACTTTTAGGTGTGATTTATAGACAGTCTTAATGTATATGTTTACTCTGTGCTTAATGTGAATATTTGATTCATGCTCAATTGTTGTTCTTATAATACGATGCTCGGGAAGACGTTAAGGTCTTAGCATAACCCGTTGAAGTGCTTGTGAACTTGCTAAGCCTTGGTTTGCTTTTGCATTTATAACTCAGGAGAAAGGTGCTTAAGGGCGCGGCTCTGAAATTTTCACTCTTCCTTTCTGTCGAACATGTGGAGACAAGCAGAACACAAGTCTGTGGAGTTCAGCCTTTGGCTGGTCCTCATTTATAGCAATATGGGAGCTTTGTTTGCACAAGGACATTCCTTAGTGATAAGCTCTGCTAATACCAGACCCTTGAGCTAACAGCTGGGATCGCACTCGGCCACCTCTGAGGGCCTTCTGTGTAACGGCACTCAGGCAAATCATGGTGTCAGCGCGGTCCGAGGCATCGCTGCACTATTCGTAAATGAACTTGTGACGACCTACAGTACGGATGTGAATGTAAAAGGTGCCTTTATTGGGGCTGACATGACATTTTAGCCACCAAGTGTTAGCAGATGAATCAGGAGCACAGCAGCGTCATCGAGTACTTCACAAGCATGTAGGAGGGAGTGAAGACATTATATTTGTAGTTTTTGCTACTATTTTCCAATTATTTTATAAGGTTGTTACCCTGCTTTTAATACAAAATATAATTATTGCATTTTCCAACTTATTTTGGGCGTAGGAGTCCCTGAGAATGAATGACTTTGCTATTCACAAGCAGTGAAAAGGGTGATGGGGAAGAAGTTGAAGTATGCTTCAGCAGGACAGTTTGTACTCTATATTTGGCCATGTGGCTTGGCTAGAAAGGCAGAGGCATTAGCTTATTTGTGTTTGACTCCCTGCCAGGCTTTCTGGAACTGCGAAGGTCCAAGCAAGCAGCCTGATTCATGATGGCGACGGATCAGTGTTTGCATGCTTCACACAGCCCGACTTCCTCCAAACAAAGCCAGCCCTCTTGAGAGACAAACCGTAGCTCCCTCTTCCTCTCCGGACCAATCGCGTTTTGGAGCTTGAAGGCAATGCTTCCACCTAGTTTTCTAGAACAGTCATCGAGGTTCTACTTGGATTTTTTTTATACAGACTCAGCCAGTCTCCAGCCTGGGAGAGCGGTGTCCCCCCTTTTCCCCCCTGCTTGCCCCTGTTTTATGGTCTTATGTGATTGGGATTCTGATTGTAAAGTTTAAAGCAAATATCCCATAGTTTTAGCCAATTTACCAAGTAAATTTTTAATGAATAATCATATTGTGTTTTTTTTTTTATATGTTTAGAAGCATTCTAGTAGGTTACGGCTGGTGAAATAGGCTGTAATTGGGACAAATTTGTTAATCCTATGTAACAGAGAAAGGGCCAGAAACCTAGCATAAAATATAATATCAAGTTACAGTAAAATTAAAGCTTTAATAAAAGCCACCAATATTACATGAATTTCAATAGAATTTTCGGGCTGCCTTCATTATCTAAGCAAAGTTGGCCTTCCTGTGGTTTTTACCTGAAGCTTGACTTGTCACATTGTGTCAGTCTCCTTTAGGGTGGTGACCTTAAAGGAACTCAGAGAAGTATCGAAACTGGAGAGAAGACGGTTTGCATTCCAGCCAATAAAACTTCACGAGGTGTTTTTGAATTAATAAATGGTAGCACAGCCTGTGCAAGTTGTGTTTTGCCTTTTTAATATCCTGCCTGATACTCTCCCCAGTTGTTTTTTTTTTTTTTTTTTTTTTTTTTTTAGGAATTCCTATTGTGCCATAAAAGCTATTAAAGGGGATATATCATGCAAAATCAGCTTTTTTTTTTTAGCCCTGAAATATATTTTGTCATATACTTGGAGTTTCTAGGATTGCAGAAAAGTTTAATGTAGTCTCTTCGGGTGCTGCGAAGATATCTTTTGGGTCATATTTTTCATGCCGTTTAGTTTTCTTTGTTCTCTGTTACTTTTTTTTTTTTTTAACAATAACATTACCCGAAGGGTGGAGTGGAACGCTCTGCAACCTGGAAGGGGGCGGGGTGTGAAGTGCCCAATTTACATTTAAAGAGACGGCACAAAAACAAATTGCTCTAAGATGTGCCTCAGAACAGGGGCACTATAGGGACCCGTGGAGCTAAATTAATGAGCAATTCAGGCCAAAGCATTACAGGTCCACTTTTTATGGACTACAACGTAAGGATTTAAATGTGAAAAGGAAGACTTTAAAATCAAGATATGTCCCCTTTAACTAAACAAACCGTTCACTTGTCAAGACACATACTTCCAGAGACCAGAAAAGGTGTCATCCAGCACTTTTGCTCCAGTAGGATATTCTGTTTTATTTATGTCTTTGCATGATTGATGAGGATAAACATTAACCTGATTAATTTCTGTAGAACCCGGTAGTTAAAGCTGCTAGAATGATGAAAGTGAAGGTTACTTAAAACCTAATGAAATGTGTGGTTAATTGTTTGGTGATGACATGCCCTAGAGCAGCTTTTAATGCCTTGTTATTTGCAGCTTGTTTATGAGATTTATGACGTGGGCTGCACCTCTGCAGTCTCATTAAAAACATGCTTAATGTAATGTCGGCTGTATTTAACTTCTGTTACATTCTACCATCTTTCTTTACTTGCTGTCTGGTGTTTAGGCAATGAAGGCAGAGTGAAAAGAATACGTAGGGGTCCTTTGATCAGTAGAGGAGACTGGCCCCTAAAGCCAGCGAAGGTGGATCACTGTCCATAACCCAGCCTTCCAGTGTGTGAAATTCAATTCAATTTTATTTATATAGTGCCAATTCACAACATATGTCATCTCAAGGCATTTTACAAAGTCAAATTCAATCAAATCATACAGATTGGTCAAAAGGTTTCCTATATAAGGAAACCTAATAGATTGACAAGGAGCATTCACTCCTCGTAGAGTCACAGTGGACAGTCGTCTGCATTGTCGATGGTTTTGCAGCAATCCCTCATACTGAGCATGCATGAAGCGACAGTGGAGAGGAAAACTTCCTTTTACCAGTGAGGAAACACTCCAGCAGAACCAGGCTCAGTGTGAAAGGTCATCTGCCTTGACCGACTGGGGGTTAGAGAAGACAGAGCAGAGACTCATACAGACACAAATTGATCCATGAATCCTTTCTATGTTATATGGTAATGGAAGATGATCTGGATGGAGTCACAGCTAACAGAACGCCAGACCAGGTGTACCTACTATGAAGAGAAAAAAAGACAGAGGGAACAAAAAGTTAAGAGTGGAAATAACAAACAATGCAGATTGGAGAACAGTAGGAGAACGTAGCAGAGTGAGAAAATAGATCTTCATGTCCTCCAGCAGCCTGAGCCTATAGTAGCATAACTACAGCAATATCTTATGATAACCTAAGCCACTCCAACTATAAGCTTTGTCAAAAAGGAAAGTCTTAAGCTTAGTCTTAAAAGTAGACAGGGTGTGTGTCTCATGGACCAAACTGGGAGTTTGTTCCACAGGAGAGGAGCCTGATAACTAAAAGATTTGCCTCCCATTCTACTTTTAGAGACTCTAGGAACCACCAGCAGACCTGCAGTCTGAGCAAAGTGCTCTGTTAGGAACATACGGGGTAATCAGAGCTCCGATATGCGTGTGTTCCTGCCCAGGGCAAAGTCATCCTGTAAACCAGACTGTTGATACTTTGCAATAGAAGTCTCTGTTGATCAAAATTGGTCCCAGGAAGACTCGCATGTGAACCACTGACTAGAATTGATGCCCATGACTCAGTGTTTGCTGTTAAATGGTAAAAATAATTCATTTCTGTTAATGGCGGTGCCAAAACAAAGGTTCTCTAGTGAAAAAATAATTGCTTTACTTGCATATTTCCTGTATTTTTAACATAAATACAGTATTGCTTACATTCTGCAGGGGGTTATCTGGAATTGGGTATAAAGCAGCACACGGTCAGAAAAAATGGGATTTACTGTGAAATGTTGCGCTGACTGTATCGATTGCTATTAACCTAGATTTTCCTCACTACTGTTGATCTCTAGTCTTATAATTCTTTGTGGCCAGGCAGCAAGCATCCCTCCAGCAAGCCAACAATAGCAGGCAGTGATTTAATGCCTGGCCCGAGAAATATTAGAGCGTTCCCAATATTGCACCCAAACAGCCGTTTGCGATTGCAGTATTGTAATTATTGATACGGCCCTGATTATTGCTAGTTGCCATAGTGTGGAGCTCTTATTTTGCTGCAGTGTTTTATCCGATTTTGGGCTGCGAAAACCAAAAGGTAGATTCTTCCATTTTCTGTTTTTCTGGGCTTTTTGCGAGGTATTAGAAACTTAATCGTCTTATTCTTCAGCTGTAAAAAGTCTTACATCTGTCCAGATTTTTCCAAAACAAGTAAAAAAAAAACTTATTTTTGCTTAGGGAGTTAAGATCAATGTCTACTACCAGCTCCTTCAAGAGCTTGCAGATGTAACAAGGTTGGAAAAACATGTCTGAAAAAAGTTTCCAACAGTCTTGGCTTCATGGCGTTTCTGAGCCTCAGGAAGTAACATGGGCGCCTTGTCAGATGAGCAGGTCAATCCTGATCCAACAAGCTGCTGAAACAGTTTCAGCTAGGGGTGAATTTTTTTAAATTTTTTTATTGTGACGTTTAAAAGCTGCAATCTTTGTTTGGTTCTCAGCAGCCCGCCGCATCACTCAGACCCAACCAGCTCGGCGTCACCCACATTCATCAGCACGTTCTTTTGTGTAACCGGAGCTGTTTGGTTCTTGAGCCCAACAGTTGGCATCCCCGACCGCTGATTGATAAAACATTAATGGATCCGTCATCGGTACGGTACCAACACCTCTGCCTTTGTCTGTGCTCGTCCTCATTTCGCAAACAAGTGTGTAATCCAGCTCGTTTGCCGGGGCAACCCTGTCAATTCAAAGCTGTCGCTGTTGTGTGTGGAGTTTCAATCGGCACAGCGGTGTCACATAACAGCTTTGTTGTAGAGTTTGGCAATGCCTAAAAAGGTAGGGGCTTTGTGAAAATGGGGTCATGATGTCAGGACACTTTCTAGGTGCCGACAGCGAATTCTTTAGGGCAAGGCTGAGTGAGCTGCAGCACAGGTCACCGCAGCTAGAGCAGACACATTTAGGAGGCGTTTCTTTGTAAATGAATATGACTTCTTAGTGCATGTAAGGCAATTTAAATTGAAAAGCGATGTTGGAGAAAATAGGGATGTGGCACACAAAGATTTCAGGAACATTAGGTGCTCAGGATTCTATATTTCGTCTTAACAGATGGTTCAGATTGATAGCCAGGCTGCCCCTCTACCTTCTCCACTTTTGACCTTTAGCTTATTTCCATTTTCCTAGTTTGAGCCGGCTTTTCTTCATTCCCTCTCCAAACCCTTGGTTGCCTCCTCGGTTCTTTTTTATTAACTTACTTCTCTGACACCTTTGAACCACCCGAGGAACAGATGTTGCCTTCCAGACCCGCTGTTGCTCAATTTTCATGCAGAAGCCAAGCAGGAATGTTGAAAGTCCTGAAATATTTTTTTTAGTATCGTTATTTATTGCCTAAAATTGCACGGCTAGTCAGGCGTTCATCGTTCATGACCTGTGACTACATTTTTAATCGTTGAAATATCAATTAGCCTGCCGTGCAGGCTAATTGATATTTAGTGTGTGCTTTATTTCTAGTGAGACTAGATCGCAGGCTTGTTCATGAACATTAAACTAACAGCTTAATGTAATGTTTGTTTCGGTTCTGCAGAAACCATGAATTGCTCTGGGTCTGCTAGCATTTTTTTAAGTCGGAAACTTGCTAATTATTCAGCAGAAGACAGTTAAATGAGTGTAAATTTCAAGAAATGCCACCAGCATATAAAAGGAAGGCCTGCCATTAGATGCATGCATACATCGGACACGTTTATATGTTCAGCACTAGACGAGCTCCCTAGACCAGGCGTTACAAAGCATTGGGTTCACAACGATTAGAAAGAGGCAAGATATTCCCAACAGTAGAGTTAAAAAAAAAAAACTCAACTGTTTTAAAGGATCGGTAATTCTGTGCGCCAATCGGTGTAGAATGACACTTTTCAGGTTTGATCCGTTTAACTATTAAACGTTTTAAACTATAGACCATCAGACGTATCTGAAGCTAGTGAAGTAGCTTTTTAGTTTAGCTTTAGTGCGGCGCTCTGAAGCTGATGCTAACTTTAGCACAGTTCGCGGCTGTTCATCCAGTCAGTATTCTCAAAGCGCACACAAATGAAACGAAGGCTTCTTCAACGCTTTGGTAACCAAGCGTTGTCAGCCAGCCAAACAGCCAACAGGGCAGCTTAAATACGCTTGCTTCACCAGACAAAGTCTAAAGCCGGGCGTACACTGTATGAGTTTTTGCCCTATTCGGGCCGATTCTTCAGTCGTGCGGGCATTTTTTGAATCGGGCCGAATTTCAGCTTGATCGTAGAGGGGGGGAGGAGGGGGGACTGGCTTCTCACGACCACCTCCCGATCAGGAATCGGACGGTCGGTGAAAATCAAACATGTTTGAAATTCAGTCGGCTGTCGTGAGGTTTTCGTGAGCGCATCCTGCTGTTCAAGCAGAGCTACGAGGGGGCGCCCTCCCCTCCTCTCCGTCCCCGCCAGCGGAGGGAGGGGAGCGGGCGTCCCTGAAGCGACCTCCGCCCGGCCTGCTCGCGGGGGCGTTGGGGAGGGCGGCAACGCGCTGGCCGCCTGTTTCGGCACTCCTCCGCGGTCCACCGCCTGTTTCGGCACTTCTCCGCTCGCGGAGGGGGGGTGCGGACCGGGCGACCTGCCGTGCCGCGCGGCCGCCGGTGCGTCTCGTCCCTCCTCTCTCCCCTCCGTTCCCCCGATGCCCGGTGCCTCCTGCGGGCCTCGCCAGAGCTGGGCTCAAACCCCTGCTCTGGGTCCCTGTCACCCACCGTCGCTCGCCTGCCTCTGCCACCACAGCGAGCGGTCCCAGAGGGGGCACGACGTACAGTGTGAGCAGTCCGCTCGCGTCCGGGCGTCGCGCCGCACAGATCGTGAGCGGTGAACTTTTTAAACCCCGCGGTTCCGTCGCACAGTTTGAGATGTATATAAGTACCACGACTGAAAAACTCGTACAGTGTACGCCCGGCTTAACGCTCGCAGCGACCTGCTCGTGCGTCATGAGACAAACCCTTTTTTTGGAGGCGTGAGCAGCACTGTGGTGTTTTGAGATCATGGGATCTCATGGCAAGTCGCACGACTCAGAGCGGATCAGGCTAAAGTGAACACCAGAAAAGGTGCAAGCATTGTTTCTGCTCTGTGATGTGACCGTAAGGGTGTTGGGTTGCATCGTAACACAACTAAAGCGTGGCGTTTATTTCCAAATGAGGGATTCTTCTTTGTGGATCATTTAAAAATACCAGTTCCCTCTTATATTCAGGCGACTGCATGAAGTTCGTCTTCTGTGAACGTGTTGCTAGGAATTGTGCTAACCATCTTCTCATGTTGGCATTTATAGATGTTGGCTCCTAGGGGTCTTGCATTGCCTCCTGATCGCTACACGTCACTAGCGCTAATTCTCGCCCTGTTTTGGTAATCTTTGAGGGGTTTTTTTGTTTAAATTTGCGAGGTTTTAACATCTTGTTACCTTAAATTGAACATCCTCTGGTTAGATTGGGAAAGCAATATTTTTGCTGACCTCGGTCTGTTAGGTTTCTTTACGGTTTTCGTCTGAAAGCGGAATACCACACTACCCTAATCCCGTTTTCATTCATGTTCAAATCATAATGAGCAGATTATGCTTAGCTCAAAAACAGTGGGCGATAAGGTTGCAGAGCTGTCAGCCAGCGTGAACGGCACTACAGTTCACCCTAGAATCGTTTAGTCTGAAGTGCAATATTGAAACGGACGCGCCGTGGAAATGTATTCCTTCTGCACCCTGAGGATTTCAGCAGCTTTTCCCCAAGATGACATAACTTTACTACAGTGATATGGGATTGAAAGAAAAACGATACCAGTGTGCTCTCAAGGCTGGCTTCGCAGCTACGATGTAATGTGATCTGTGAAGGAGGAGCATGGAGCTGCTCATTACACGAGGACGAGGGAGCTGCCCTTGCCTGTTTACTGTGAAACGAAACCTTACTGATTGTGGAACTCCCTCCCTCCCTGCTTTTTTTTATGTGCAGTGTCTAAGAGTGCTGCCAATCTATCTGTGGTCCAAACAAAACTTATAAATAATACATATGAAGCCTCTGAGTCATAGCCAAACGACGCTCAGGAAAACTAAAAGTCAAATAAAAAAGAAACTGTTAATTTGTTTACATTGCATTAAAAATCAGCATCCTGCTTGTAAAACTAGGTAAGATCACGTTGCCTTCCTCACGGTGTGGTAAAGTTTGTATTCCACGCGTCCACGTATATTTTGCCGGCGTCTGGACCAACTGAGCAGATTGCCCGTGAAGGCATCGTTTGCTCTGAGCCACGAGAAGCTGGCACGCGTTCCCTCTCTGCGCTGAATCACGGTGAACAGGCAGGTCAGTGCAAGTCTCCCAGCTTTATTCGGAGCTTAGACAGAGTGCAGCCCTCAGTTAATGAGTAATGAGGATAAGAACAACCTGTTGCTGCATAATTGTTGTACATTAAAGGCACGTCATGGTTTTGATATCAGGGATCCTGGTCGCACCCTGATCCACCCCTACAACTTGACAGTAGTGACTGCAATAGAATCAGGCTTTAACCTGCATTTAAAGTTTCGATGTTTGGTCCTTTCTACCTTTTGAAAGATAAATCCTCCTGTTGGATTTCGAAGCAGTGAGCACGTGCAAGTTTTTGCATCCGTTCACTTCCATCTCTGGTAACCTGAGAAGCTTTCTTTTTACCCACTTCAACATGGACATCTGCTGCACTTTGTCAAGCTTAGTTGGGTAACCTTTCAGCCAAGCGGTCCGAATCCGAGGCGCCCATCACTTAGAATAAGAAGCAGCGAGGAAACAACATCATTGAGTCCCAGGCTGGGAAGACACGGGCAATCTGTGGCAGCAAACGGTTGACTCTGACCCATCACTGCCAACAACCAAAGTATGTGAAAGTGGTGCTTAAGCCCTCCGTTGCCCCTTTGATCAGCTGGAGCTGGCTACTAATGCATCCGTTTATTCACAGAGCATGTCACTCACTTGCTGTTTTTTAGGTGAACCCTGCTGAGTTTGGCTACATCGGTGTTCAGAACAGTTTAATTGTTCCAACAGAGCACCCAAAGTTGCTCTACTGCATTGAGCTCTGTGGCTATGGACGTCCTTGGAGTACGACGAAGGCATCGTCACGTTCAAGAAACCAGTGCGAGGTTTAGCGAGCTGACCTGGCGCATTTTCCTGATGGAAGTGTCCGTCATGGACGTGGCGAGCTGCAATATTCAGGTTGTCTTTAGCGCAATAGGGCCGTAGTCACATATTTTGACCATAAAAAGAAGAAATCGCACAAAAAACATATTCATCTTGAAATAAAATAATATATACCAGAAGGTTCGTCCTGATGGTGTTTGTTTGTCCTTTTTGAGCCTGAAAAGTACTTTGCGTACCAAACAGATCTACAGGGTTAGGTTTATTGTATTTTTGCACTAAATATTCTTCCCAAGTGTGTAATATCACTCTGCCCCTTCACGTCCACAGCTCTCTATCCGTCTCTGTCGAGAGTACAGAGTAGTTGGACTACACTGCCCTGTTTCTAACATAAGGCCAAAATGAACTATATTGAATTAACTTACTAGGGTTAATTGTTCCTAGCATGTACTCTGGACGCAGGCTGCCTTACATGAATGCACTTCTAGTTTCGACATTACAGTCAGGCAGTGTTGTAGACAGTTCAGGGTTCCGATCATATATAAAGGCCCATTCATACCCTACGTTTGGCCTACACGTCCGTATTTCTGTCCGTACGTTCTATCCGTTGACTCCTTCATACCTCCGTCCGTTGAGGTGCGCGATAACCAATATGTCCTCTAGGTGGCAGTGCTGGGCGCCAATGATTCGTCACTGATCAAACATGGCGACGGTCCAAGACGTGATTTTGTTGTATTTGCTCCGTAAGTAAACTTTTTGTTTGTCCCTGTGCCCCGGACACGAAACATCATATGTGTGGGTAGTTGCGGACAAGCTCCGCAAGTCGTTCCTCGAATCCCGCCATTGTTTAAAGCCCAGAATTACAACCTTCTTCGTGATTTTGTTGACATTTTGTACTACAAACTCAATAGCGCCCCCACCGTTTCCGGTAGTATTGCTCCGTATTGATCCGTTTCGTCCGTAATCGTAAGCTCCCAATTTTCGAGTCAAAGTACGGACGAAATCGACGGTTAGAACGTATGAAACACTCCACACGTATCCGTATCCGTCTTTTACGTGAGGTATGAATGGGCCTTTAGGCGCACCAGATTATAAGGCACACCATCAATTTTTGAGAAAATTTAAGGAATTTAAGTGTGCCTTATATTCTGAGAAATATGGTTCTTAACCTTTTTCTTTTCCCACCTCCACTGGGCGCTGCTAACTCACTCAGCTTCGTTGCTTCTCCCTGTTTACTCGTTGCACACATGCGCAATGTTGTACTTATGATCACCTGATCTTGTTATGGTAAATATACTCAAAAGTGCTTTGTTTACTAACAAATGGAGCAAAAACAAAGTGTAAAACGCAGAAATAAAATATAATAAGCCAACAGGGCGTGGTAATTTAATTGGAAAACCTTTGTATGAAACTAGAGTGAGCTACTGGCGAAGAAATTCGTAATGTCAAAGTGAGTGACAAGGCCCCTTTTAAAATGAGGTTCAGTTAAGACAAACCAGCTAAAAGTGGGGAGAAAAATGCTGAAATCGGTACGTATGAGGCCACAAATGATTTTTTTGTCCGATTTTAATGAGCCTGTGTGAGACGCAGCCTCAGCTTCTTGTTCTCGGCTGACTGGAGTGGTGCCTGGTGGGACAGTTCTTTGACATTGCAATGTTGCACACATTAATATCCAGATGCCGATTGCAATTCCATATAATCTGCAGTTCTACCTTGGTTGTCCTGTATGGTTATCTGAGCCACGGCTGCGGTACTGTCACCTCAAACCAGTCTGTCCGTTCTCCTCTGACCCCTGACACCAGCGAGGCATTTTCTAGCCGTTTGCTCTCTTCTGGAAGATTCTCTGTAAACCAGAGAGATGGTTCTGTGTGTGAAAATCTCAGTAGATCAGTGCTTACTGAAATACTTGGACCTGTAGCAGTCTGGCAACAACCATGCCACGTGCAAAGACACTTAAATCCGCTTTCTTCCTCATTCTGAGGCTCAGCTCAGCCATGCTGCCATGCAGTCGGCTGGTTCTGCATTTGAACGGGTGTGCCTAATAAAGTGGCCAGTGAGCCTACACGCACCTAAATATTCTGGCTGAAATGCGGCGAGGCTCTCCTGAGCTGTTGCAATGAGTCAAAAGAAATTCGCCCGCCTCTGCAGCGTGCAACGAGGGCAGATATGTTTGCAATGCAGATTTGAGCAGCTCCACTCCTTTTACGCTGAAATGAAACCTGCGAGGCTGCGTGACGCGGGCTGGAGTCTCTGCAGCGTTCATGGGAGAGAGAAGAGAGCCATTGAACCTAGAGCAGTTTTTGTCGGCAGCACGGTTGTCTGCGTTCCTGCTGTTGTGTCGGAATGGTGTTTTGAAATGGTCTGTTACACCACACCTGAACTTCTGTTTGGGAAACCTGAACGCGGCTCGTCGCGCTGGTCGGCTTTGGCTGAAGCGCCGTGTAAGGCTGGCGGGGTCAATTGTGCGCCGCTTTCACGAGACCACAAAGACGAGTCATCCATCCGGCGACTTTAAATCCTGCAAACAAAGTTAACATAATTTAGCGATTGTGTAAAAAAATAAATCCAAAATGGCTTTGTTTTCATGTTCCGAATACAAGTAAAAGCTTAGAATAAACGTGTTGTGATTAAATGTTCGGCTTTTAGTTTAAATTAGACTCAATTAGGCTTTATTCATTTTTTATTAATATACTTTTAGAGTGCGTTTATAGTTGTGCATTGCTCCAGGCCTCAAAGACTAAATCATGCGTGCATAATGTTAAAATTTGCCATTCAGTTCTCGTCTACGTTTGGAGCTCATCGTCTGGAAAGATTAAGAATGAGCCTTCCCAGGTCAAAGATAAGTGTTCAATTGAAATATTTACTTATCTGAGTTGCCTTAACGTCATGCAGGCCGTAAAACCGTGACTGGCCTCTAATGGTAGCAAGGTCAGCGTGATATCTAGAAAAACAACACTCTCCTGATCATCCATGCTGGTGAGCTTTAACTAGAAGCCCGTCTGCTTTGCTTTGGTGTCTCTCCTGTTGGATTTCCTCCCAGATTTTGTTGGTTTGGGGAGATTGTTAACAACTCAAAGGAAGAACTCAAGTTGGGTTCAGGTTGGGAAAGCTCTCGATGTACCCTTGCCCCGTGGCGATACCGTCGCTTTTCAAGCAATGCGAAAAGCCTGATAGGAAATCTCTAGTCAGCAAGATGCTGGTTGGGTTATAACCCGGCCAGTCATTGGGTGTCCATAGCTTTTAGGGTTTGCCATGTCCAGCTCTGCGGTTTACTTTGCTGTGTGCACTTGTTTCGCTCATGCAAGCAAACCGTCTGTCATATTTGGAAAAGGGCAGCAGGTTGTTTTTTTGGTTCTTATGGCTGTGTTTGCGTTCCTGTTTGTCCGCCCACACACACTTGTCCCTGCGTCCATGTGTGTGTAGCCAAAACTGCTCAGGGTCAACGCATGTGGACACAGCGACCTGTCCCAAGGACAAATATGGATCCTTTCCTTTGTGCGCGTCTCCCGAGTCCAGATTCTTGTTGACCTTACATAAGGGCACGGCATAAATAGGTTCTCTCTTCTTTTCTTTTTTGTTGTTGCAGTAATGTCGTTTGAGAAGAGAAGTCTTTGTCTGATACAGCAGCCGTGTCCGTTTTCTGACATACGAACTTTTCAGTCAGTCAGGGAAGCTAATAACAGACATGTATCTGTAGGAGAGGCCTTTTTTCTTGAGCTCGACAGCTTCTGTATTCCTATTAGCTCGTAAGTATGAACCTTTTATTACAACCGCCGCTTTCACGGATGAACGTAAATCCTTCTGAAATTTACCAGACAGATCATGGGGGAACTAGATTTTCTCAGACTAAAAGTTCTGTTGTGATAGAGGATATTTAACCGTTGAAAGGCTGATACAGGTAATGTGTGAGGAAACTTCATGTAAAAAAAAAGAAAAAAATCTTTTATGGTTTAAAAAAAAAAAGTGAGGCTTTCAAATTTTCTTTGTATCTTAATCGATATGTTACACCAAAAAATACATTTCCCTCATGTTTTCTGCTTTTTTTATACAGGGTATGTAAAATATACTCATTTGTATGTTGTAAAGTGAAGAGACAGCGGTCTCAAAAATTACGCATTTGGAGTTATAGATCTACGCAAAATTTAACAGTTCTGTAAAATATCTTTCAAAAAGAGGATAATACATTAAAAAGAATGTAATTGAAGATTGACATGTAACTATAAGATTAAATTAGATGAATTTAGTGGCCTGTGAATAAACAGAATTAAGCCCTTATTATAAAACCAAGACAAGTTTATATGTCTCGCACATTTCAGTCTCAAGACGATTCAAAGTGCTGCACATGAACAGAATATCAGAAAAGTACATCGCAGTGGAATAGTAGCAGGAGGTCAAGATATGTTGGACTATAAACTTAATCTAATAAAGTTTCCGTGAACTACAACAGTTTATATTGAACATTAACATTTAAAGGCAACTCTAAACAAATAGGTTTTTAAGCTTGATTTAAAGGAACTCAGAGTTTCAGCACTTCTCTGTGGTTTGTTCCAGATAAATGGAGCATAGGAACTAAATCCTGCTTCTTCATGTTTGGTTCTGGTTCTGGGTATGCAGAGTAGATTTGAGCCAGAAGATTCAGAATGCCACATATGATGACCTTGAATTGGAGATGAACAAAAACTACTCCTCAGTTCAGTCATGGGTGCAGCTATATGTTACTTCATTTACAATCTAACTATGGACACTGAGCGTATGTTGTCTCTTCGGATGCCCGTTCACCGTGCTTACGTTGCTGTGGGGATTTAACAAGTCCTTCCTGAACACCAACGGCCCGCTTTGTCTGATTCCAAGTACTGGAACACGTCAGAGTCCTTTAGTTTCCAGAACCCGGAGCAGCTTTTAATAACCCGACGTATCTGACAGCAAAGCAGACAGTTTAGCCGCCATGTTCGTTCTGTAGCTGACAGACACCCACAGGACCGCAGCGCGCGGTACATTCTCCTCGGGCATGGCGGCTTGATGGAAAACTGTTGCAACTTTTCTAAGAAGTAAAATAAAATTGAAAATCCTAAAAATTTTGCTCTAAGAATGGTTAATTTGACACGTGATCATAGTCGACGTCATAAATGAAGTCAACTCTCAGTATTAATGGGGCGCTGTGAGGAACACAGATGGTTTGGGGGGGGGGGGGGGTAGCTCCGGTTGCATCACCTTAAATCATTCTCACTTTGAATGGCGCTGCACCTGCCGGCATCTCTGTTCTCGCTGCCAGAAATGTGAAGACACGGGCTTCTTCCTGTTTCGTGTTACTAACTGTGAGCACATGGCTTGTCCTCTGCTGTGTCTGTTTTCACCCGCCTCCGCTCCTGTCGCAAAAACGGTGTCTTCTTTTTGCAGCTTGCACGAGGAGATCAAGGACTTTTACCAGTACATCTCCCCGCGGCCAGAGGAGGAAAAGATGCGATTAGAGGTTGTGGACAGAATAAAGGGAGTCGTCCAAGACCTGTGGCCCAATGCTGAGGTAAACTTTCTTCCTTTTTTTTTTTTTTTTGTTTAATGCATGCCGGCCGACCTGCTTACATCGATTGAATTGATCGGTTACTTATGAGCGAGGGTCCGGTCAAGTACAGCATCATCTGTAATTTCCAGCGTACAGGCCGCTAGCAACAAATGTCCTCTGACCCGTTATCTCGCTGCACCGCAGCACTGTTTGGCTCAAGCTTATCACTGCCACCTCCGGCATTATTGCATTTACTGACTTTGATGTTGCTGATAGAGCGTCGGCTTTCAAAGCGTGTCGCCCCAGGGCCTAAAAGAAGAAGAAGTGCAGTGTCTGTGCTTATTTCAAGACGTACCAGGAGGAGGGGGCGATGTCGTCCGGTCAGTGCAACAACCAATTAGCTTGTTTGCCAACATGTCCACTATGCACCGTGCAGGCTGACGGTACATAAACTGGGAAGCCTCTGAGTCGTTTAGCGATGATACGGTAAATTATATTCATGTAAATGAACAAATCTGTCTCTGTCCTTCTTTCAGAGATTTATCTGATTATTTACCTTCCAGTGCAATGATCATTGTCACAAATTTAAAGAAGCAATGAGATTCAGAGTATTTCTCTTGCGGTTTACCCATCACATCAGAAATGATTAAAATCCAATTAAGGATCAAAAGCAAAGCAAACAAGCTAAGTAATGTAATCAAGAATTAGTGTTATTATTATTCACACTGTTCTCTACTATCTTATATGTACTAATTAAAAATAGAAGCAATCAGAAACAAATTTATTCTGCTCTGCAACGACAGCTAAGAGAGAAACTTTATAAGCAAGAAATTAAACATTTTAAAATGTGTTTTAGGGTGCTTAAAGTCAAACGTTTTATTTAAAAGTTCAGCCACAGCTCAGGACCTGTGAGGTCACAAAAACACAGATTCAGGATGTCACCTGTTTGGGATGTTAGTCTAAATGTTTCAATCCAGCAGGTTCAGCAAAGACATTTTGTAGGAAAGCGGTCCTTGTGGGTGAAAGGTCTGATCCGAGTCGTTCTGATCACTACACTCAGGTGCGCTACAGCTGGGCTTAAAAATGTAATCGAGACGCGGCGCTGAACGACTGCCGGTCAAAGACGAGACAAAACACAGCCAACCTTTGGCCCCGAACGCAGTTAGGTCACGGCTGAGCTGACGGAAGTCCTCTGGACTCGGTTTCATTCACAATCAGCTTAGGATCTTTGCACGTGGCCGAGCTGTTCACGAGTGCTTGGACTGCGTGGGGAAGAGGTTTAGAGGACCAGGGTCAAGGCTTAAACCTATTTGTGCGTTGCGACGTGGGCGTTTAAAGGGAAACGAGAATATTTCTGGCCTCCTAGTAGCTTGCGCATTAAGGGATTAGTAGATTATGGGTTGTTTTGCGGTAAAACATGCTGATAATTTTGGTTGTCATAAGAAAAGGACACAAAAGAGGAGATTATACAACAGGTGGATTTGGGATATAATTGCATGCTAGATATTGCTAAAGTCTTTACTTTCTTTTCTTTTTTTGCTTACACACAAATCAAGACTATAACATAATTAACACATTTATTCCCCAAAAAATCAACTTTATCTGTATGAAATGTAATGGCTGTTTTTATTTCTTTAGGTCCACGTGTTTGGGAGCTTCAGCACTGGCCTGTATCTGCCTACAAGGTAAGTTAGAAATCTCTGCAAAAATCCTTACAGATTAACTTTTGTCAGAAGAAACCGGGGTGGAGGTGGGGGTGGGGGGGGGGGGGGGGGGTTTGGTTAGAACGAGAACGCACACCAGCTGAAGTCGATAACAGTGATGTGTTTTTAGATGAAGGTTAAAAGTAGAAAGAATGCGTCTAATTTTTTCCTCACTCAAATATTTACGTCTGCGTCAGCCGTGTGGTCTTCCTCTTTCTTTTTCCATTTACGGAACAAAGTGCGACTAAATCGTCTGCTGCTGACCCGACAACAGTCGGATGTGGCTCTAAAGTCTGAGGTAAAGGTGAACATTGGGTCTAAGAGAAGAGTAAGTAAGGCCAGATCAGGTGTATCCGCAAAGATACTTTGTCGTTTAGCCCGTGCGTCGACATGGATGCGGATGTGTTTTTGCATGTTTCTTTGGCAGTGTCACAGCGCCACCAACGGACCAACATTTCCTTTCCTATTTGTTTGTAGAATCAAACATGTTTGTCTCCGTGTAGACAGGGCCCAAGGCTTGCTCAGACGTTGCTGGGGATTCTGCTACGTGAACACGACAAAAGAAGCCATAGATGAGTCTGATGGTTATCTTTTGGATGGAGAAAGAGGCTTAATCTGAAAATACAGTATTAGTGATAATAGTATTAATATTTCCCTAAAAGAACTTGGCAGGAAGAAATATTAACATATAGGCTGCTGAATATAATGTTTCCACTTGCACTGACAACACGACAGGACAAAGTTGCTTGTTTTTTTCCACAAGGGGGAACCAAGGCGTCACGTTGGTACTTATCAAAAAAAAAGAAGAAAGAATCCAGCCATCTTGCCATATATTATATAAAAGTGTCCAGGCAGCAAGTTGTAAATTAGCAAATATGTATATTTGTTAAATGAAATATGGTTTGAAGATTTTCTGTTGGATTCAAAACTACTGCCACCATCGGAGGACCTGTTGTCTACTTGTTCTCTTTGGTTTGTTTTAGGCTTTAAAATAAAAGATCAAAACCACTTGAGGTTTGAATTTGCAGGACAGACATCGTTTGGTGCCTCTCTGGTGTCAGAGAAGAATACTTCGTCATGTGTTAGAAGCTTCTGTTTGTTAAACTAAGCACAAGTCTTCCCTTTTCTTTCCAGTGACATTGATCTGGTAGTTTTGGGGAAGTGGGAGACTCTCCCTCTTTGGACTCTGGAAGAAGCTCTGCGAAAAAGAAACGTCGCGGATGCGGAGTCCATCAAAGTCTTGGACAAAGCGACGGTAACATTTCACTCCCCCGTAGAAAACCGCCGTACTCTGTAATCTGCGTCATGCTTTTTTTTTAATGCCTGTACCCATGACTGGAGATGAGAACTCCTTTTGAAAAAACGATTAATGTGATACTTTTTAGGAATCACATTAATCGTGATGTGAATGAAACACGCAGGCGTGTTTTCCAGGGTTTTATTTTCGGTCGTGAGTCATTTTGCTTGTATGTTCCTTAGGTTCCCATCATCAAGCTGACCGACTCCTTCACTGAGGTCAAAGTGGACATCAGTTTCAACATGAAAGGGGGTGTTGACGCTGCTAAGCTCATCAGGGAGTTTAAAGAGGTAAGGTTTGCGCGGCTCTGCTCAGCTGCAGCGCCACTCCCAGATTCACTCCTGCAGGTTTTTCATGCTTGTGTTAGTTGTTTGTCATTCAGAGTCTGCTTCAGTGTAACACAGGGTTGGACCTCAGCTCTCTTTATTGCTTATGCTGTTTTAGACGACCTGCATGGACAGTTGAGACTTCCTGGAGCATCCAGAGGGTGCAAAGGAGAATGAAAAGTGTGTTTTGCAGTTTCTTTACTGTTTATTGTTTCACCTGCAGAAATATCCTGTGCTGCCTTACCTAGTCCTCGTCCTGAAGCAGTTCCTACTTCAGAGGGACCTCAACGAGGTTTTTACAGGTGGAATCGGCTCCTACAGTCTCTTCCTCATGGCCGTCAGCTTCCTGCAGGTTTGTCTAGCGATTCCGTTCCCTTTTAGCCGTTTTTTTTAAAAGCTGTGAAATCCCAACCGCCCCTCTTCAGAATAATCAACGGTTCACCCGCTTTTGCTTTGCTTTCCGCCAGCTTCATAACCGGGACGTTTCCAGCCCCAACACCAACATCGGTGTTCTGCTAATTGAATTCTTTGAGCTCTACGGTCGCAACTTCAACTACCTGAAGACGGGCATCAGGATAAGCGACGGCGGTTGCTATGTTGCCAAAGACGAGGTCCAGAAAAACATGATGGACGGATACAGGCCCTCCATGCTCTACATCGAGGATCCTCTGCATCCAGGTAGGAACAGTTAAAAAAGAAAAACTGCACAGAAGGCGATGAAGATTGCCTTCCCTCCCTGGATGTTGGAATTACACTTGGTGACATGTTGTGTCTGCCTTCCTTGTGTCCAATAGACAACGATGTTGGCAGGAGCTCATACGGTGCCATGCAGGTGAAGCAGGCGTTTGATTATGCCTACCTTGTGCTCAGCCACGCCGTATTGCCCATGGCCAAGCACTACCCGAACAATGAGAACGAGAGGTGTGCAGCTAATAACACAAATCCGTGCATCACAGAATAATTTAGCCAGATTACAAATGTAGCATTCATAAAACACCCGTTTCTGTCACTGTTCCTAATCTCAGCATACTTGGCCGGATAATCCGAGTGACTCGGGAAGTGGACGAGTACAGGGAATGGATCCGAAAGAACTGGGACAGCCCATCTCAGAACGATCGCGCTCTGAACAGTATGTATTAGATGTGCCCGTCACATTAAAGATATTCTCACTCCTCACCTGACACCGGCTGCAGCTCCAACACAGTACACACGTTTGCCTCTTTCGCCCTCTACAGGAAACGACGTCAAATTGCTCGAGTCCAAGCAGCTGGACGAGTGCAACAACAACGTTCCCGATGACGAGGACGTTGTGGTTCTGCCCTCAGCTCCCCACAGCAAATCCTCTTCCAACAGGTCGTCTCCACTCCCGTCTCTGGGCTCGTCTCCTTCCTCCTCCCCGCTGTCGCCGTCTTCCCCGTCGTCCAGCGACGCGGTCAGTCCTTTCACATTTCTTTTTTTTTTTTTTTTTTCTCACGCTTAAATGCCGTCATGTCGTCAAACTATTTTTCATGTCAAAGAAGGAATGCGGACCTGAATAAATAAATAAATAGAAAATACAGATTTGAAAAGGATGATTTCATTTATTAAGCTTTCCAAATCAACCTGGCCAAATAAAAATGTTTGATGTTGTGACACATTAAAGTGTGAAAAAAGGCTTTCCCCCCTACTATATGTACTCTGGACTTGATTGTCATGTAGATTTTTTTTGTGGTGTTTTCTTTTAGGACTCTGACGGGACGCCGTGCAAGACAGTCAAGCAGCAGCCTGTCCGAAACTCTAGTACTCACAGAGAAAAGTCTACCGTGGTCAGTAATCACCGCATACAGAACCACTCTACTAGCACTCCACCTGCAAGCAACAAAGGAGGAAAGGTATGCTCGGTCTCATTTTTCCGTCGTTGAACTTGTCATGTCTCACGTTTGCTGATGTCTGTGAGCGTTTTTGGACCAGGGGGACATCTAGAAGTTGCAGAACTCCGTCTCCCCGAGGACCGATTTGAGACTGTTGTCTTAATGTTTTAAAAGAAGTCCAAGAACAATCCCCCAGGATCTGATTGTTGCTTTTTTTTTTTTTTTTTCTTCTTTCAGGCCAGGATGTCTCGTTCCAGCAATAAGAGTGTCCACCACGGGCAGCAGAACTCCTCCTTCAGCTCCAAAAGTCATCAGAGCAACAAGCCACACAACCTAGGGAACATAAAGAAGAGGAAAAACGTACGGGACTCTACTCAGGAGGATCTTTGCAGATAGGGGTTTGTCTGCTCATCCATGTCTTCACCCACAACCCAAACCCGCCCCCATCCAATCCCTGTCTGCAACTGACTATCCCGTCCCACTTCTGCTGCCAGAGGGGGACGTTGTGAGTAATTTAAAAACAAAAAAACTGCAGAATCTGTCGGCCATTTTTTTCTTTTCTTTTTATGGCGACAAACATTTTCTTGCAGAAATAGGAAAAAAAGTGTTATTGAACATTGGTTTAATTTGTTGGAGCTGAACTAAATCACAGACAGTAGACACTCATTTGCTTCCCAACGGCTTCTTTGAAGGAGCAGCTTCCCTTCCCACAGCCAGCCTCTCGTGCCTCACGCTGTCGAGGATTAAAACAGGTTGGATGTCTGGAGTCCCCTCCGGAGCGGCATCTGGAACTGTCGGCTGGAAAAGAAAAAAAAAGGATCAAAAATACTCTCCAAAAACTTTTAAAAAGAGGGGGGGGGGGGGGGGAGTGAAAAGCAAAATCGCAAAATGTACAAAAATATATTGCTGATCAACAAACATACACGATTTTTCTATTATAGCTGGTCCCTTACAAATCAATCAGTAAGAGTGGGGAAATAACTTTTGCATGATATTTTTCTGTTGGTCGACTCTTCTGTGGGGTGGATCTGTTTTGTTATGTCCAAACAGATTGTACAAAAATTTGTACAAAAACAAGCTTATGCAAAAAAAAAAAAAAGAAAAAAAAAAAGTCTATATATTAACACAAGTTTCATACTACGTTTTTACGAGATTTCCTGATTGAAGTCACACACATGCACATCTTCTTCCTGTCGCTGTTTGGCTAAAGCCCACAGAGGTGGTTTGGATCCCATTGCCAATGGAAAATCATCAGCATCCACTTTTACTCCTGGTCCCCGTCTATGATTGTGCTCCTAGCTTAGTGTTTAGCCTTGAGAGAGCCTGAGCTGAGACTGCGTCTCTGCAGATGACAGGAAGGAGCTCAGTCTCGTCTAGCTCGGTGGGACTAGCACACCAGTGTAAAGGCTTTAAAACTGCAGATTTAAACATATATTTGTGATGATAATGGTTTTATGAAAAAATCCTACACTTGAAAATGTGTCAACAGTTAAAGTATGGGGGGAAAATGCGTTTATTTGATAATCTACATTCTACAGAATGGTTTGTATTCATTAAATGTATTTATTTTTTTATTAATTATATGACGATAGTATGGATAACTGTAATAACGTTAGAGCCCATATCCTTAAGTCCTACATTTGAATTAGAAAATGTCTTGGGAACGTGGGGTTGGGTAGGAACAAGCATTCAGGAATGGTACAATATCGCCCTTTATTTGTTTTTTCTAGTAGTTTTTTTTATTATTATTATTAATATTTCACTGACAGTTGAGTGACCAAGTTACCTTTGACAATTGAAGAGACCATATAATAAGATATTTCTTTAAATTTGTGGCAGGTCTGTCTACACTAAAAGGGAGCTTTTTTTTTTGCCTTTTGTGATTGTTGATTTTTTTGTTGTCCAAATTGATAAAATGTTATACGGTACTATTCAAAATGTCATTTCCCTCTGTTGCTGCAGTACAACGATTAACCTGTAGATGGAGTTATTGCTCTAAGTCTTAATCTGTAAACTTTGGGCTTGTATACTGCATTTGAATGGTTTATTTAATGATTATTTTATTATTGGTTATATAAATGCTCATATCCCCACTGATATGAATGGGCAGCTGCACCCAGAAGCAGGCCTTGTAAGCGGAGAACTTGCTTGGAGAGAGTGACACACCAAAGCACAGCTCGGCCTCCTTTTCTCTCGCCTTGAAACACCCCTTAAAGTAAAATTAACCAGCAATAACCATCACCTTTTTTTCCCTCCTTTCATTTTTGCACGTCAAGACAAAGAAAAGCACATAACAGTCTCCGTACTGCCCATCCAAATTTGTGTTAAAAGGCTGAAAAAGTGAACAGTTCCACCCCTCCTCACCCACCGACCGGCGTTGCAGTTGTGGTTAAAATGCAGTATAGAAGCAGGGCCTCTGATGGACAGATCAGGGGAAATGTGAAGCAGATTTCATGTGCCATCTGAATGTCCACTCACCACCTCACTTTTAACTTCAGAACGGCTTTGAACCCAACTGAACTCATCTAGGAAAAAAAAAAAAGGTTGTTCCTCTGCAGCTATTACAATTCATGCAATAAAAAAACATTACCATTACACTCTGTGCGTGTGTGTGTGTGTTTTATTTCTTTTCCTGTGACTCTAATGCGGTATAAGTCGATTTGAAAATGAGCACCATGGTCTTTTGATAGACAGTATGACTCACCAACCGATGTGGCACAGGTGGGGATGGGTTTGGGCTTATCGGTCGCCCCGATGGGTTTTTAAAAAAATTAAAAATACTAACGCCTCTCTCAGTTGCTCTTTGGATTTAAGTGTGCATGTGCATGGTAGGTTGTCCTATGTCTCCTGTGACAGACAGGGGACATGTCCAGGGTACCCACCTTGTGGCCGATGACTATAGACACCAGGGCACTCCTGCAACCCTCTTCTTTAAAACACTTATTATTATTATTATTATTATTATTATTTTCATTCCCATTATATTGTGGGTGCTCAGGAAAAGGGGCTCGCCCACGGTTGCATCCGTGCAAGAACCGTCTCTGGCGGCAGTAAGCGGAGCGTTCGGGCACGCGCGTGGGTGTCCGTGACAGCGACGGGAGGAGGAGCATTCTCGCGGAGATGAGCGCGCGGAGTGCCTGACGAGGAGGAGCACGGGGACCATAATATTACGCGCTCTCTGTATCTCCTGTAGAAAGTCTTGTAGATTTATCCGCCCGGACGCTGCCGAGTCTCGCAGGTAAGACGCTGAACTTGAAATATTCATTTTTTTTATACCACGTGAGACCCCTTATGATGAATGTTTTTTGTCACACCGCAATGGGAGAGTTTAATTCTCTGGTATAACACAAAGGGTAAAAAAATAAAAATAAATACTTCACAGCTGACAGGACGTTGCAATTCGAATGCATAGATTGGGCTGCATTTGTGCATCTGAAAATGTTTGCCTTTTCACTGTGTTTCACGTCTCCTTCGCTTTTCTTCCAACGGGCTGTTTCTGAACTTGAACGCGTTGCGGGTGTTTAACGCGTTTGGTGACACGCGGTAGCTAAATACGTTATTAGTAGCCTTTGTGTCTGTTTTGTTTTCTCCTATTAAGTTTTAATCTTGACCCCCCCCCCGTCAGTCAAACCGGTTATGAATTCATGACCACTCCTGCAGTGTAAGCCGAGCAGACGAGAAAGTATGTCCCCTTTTCTCTCATGAGGAGACAAATTGTTGAGGTGTTTCCGTCTTTTTCTTTTTTTGTTGTTTTTGGGATGGACTTAAGATAAACAAAGCGGTGAAATCTAGATGGCCCCATCTCGTTGTCTTCTGTTTTCCTTTGCAATTATGACCACATTCAACACAGTCCAAGTCCGAGACACTCTCATCGCAAAAAAAGCGTTTTTTTTTTTGTTCTTGCTGCAAATAAGTAAAAGTGCCGCCGTCCTATTAGAGTCTGGGTTACGCTCATTTCACCGTCTTTGGGCGAACTGTAGGAATAAAAAGCCATTGGGCTTAATGTTTGAGACATTTCTATTCACGGCATCTAGGTGCATCTCAATCAATTCTTATTTTTATTTCAGTAATTCGGTTCAAACAGCTATGTATTACACCCACAGGGTGATGCATTTCAGATGATTTCAGCTACTTATTAAACCTAAAATTTAGTTTCTTACAATATTGGATTATTACCTTAGACAAAACAATGATTTGCTCACTTAAAATTATTTCAGTGCACTATACAATACAGCGTATGCACTCAATAATATTTGGTCAATTCTACTTCTTACGTCTTATTTTTATTCAATCGACCATGGATTCTGCTAAAATGCCTCCTTCCACTTAACTTTCCTTACATATTCTTATATATGACTGTGATTATCCAGCTTCTTAAGCATTGGCTCTTTGTGGCTTTCTCCTCCATATCGTTTTCCCTATGATAGTGTAGAATATAATAGGCATTACATAACGTTTTCTGCTTTAAAAGTACTTTTTCCCCCAATTAGCCTTATGTGTTATTAAAATTATCTGAGAAACTGAATTCTGCACTTGCGTTAAGTGGAAATCCTAATGATATAAGCTACGTTTTAATCAAAAGTTGAGTGGAAGGGAAAAAATGTGGAAGAAAATTTAGCTATACCTGGTTTAATGAGCACTGTTCGTGCTTGATTAGCCAGCAATCATGTTTGACCTGCAGACGCAGCTGTTAATTCAGTTTATTTATCACCCATTCACAACAAGTGCTTTCTCGAATCTCTTTACAAAACAAACAGATCCAGTTTATACACAGAAATTGTTATTTTAATCCAATCATATAGATAGATTAAAACTTTAATCGCATGCATCCCTATTCCTTCCTAGTACTAAAACAATGCCTAGTCGGTTTGTTACACTAGTAAAAACAGCTCATTATCTAAGGAAACCAGTCAACTGCATATGCAGTTGACTGATGCAGCAATCTTTCCTCCTGAGCAAGCATGTGGCGACAGTGGACAGCTGACGGCATGGAGCCATCAGACAGGACAGGAAAGGCTCCCTTTTCATGGCACAGATTAAATATTTAAAAACCAATTTAAGTCATGGAATTCTCCTCAAAATGAAGACTTCTTCAGCTGAAGTAAACGATTACATGGGGTTTATTGAACACAAGCTCCCTTCAAAGAATTTGTTAAATGATGTCTCGATTTTATTCTGGTTTACTGAAAACGGCAGTAGGAGTATGTCAGTATAAATGAGTCAACTCCTTTTTATCTAACTTTTTACATTCCTCCAAATATTGACGGAGGAGGAGGGGAAGCAACTATCAGTCACAGATAGTGACTAGGTGCTATAGAAATCAAATTTTAGTTTAATTTAAACTCAAGCAAATTCGAAATGTAAATCATACAAAAAAAACACTTCTGTCTGCTGTTGTTGTCGTCCTCCAGGCCCTTACTCTGAATCTTTGGATTGGTTTTCAAATGTCTACTCTGATGGTGTTAAACACTGATAAGGTCATCATAGTGGGGAATTTTAACATTCATGTAGACACTTAAAGCCACAGTCAAAATGTAAAATTTAAATCAATCTTCGTTAAGTCCTCAGCAGAGACTCAGCCTAATTGTCTCAATGCCAGGCTGCACCGATGCAGCATTTCATGCAAATGGTCCTCAACCAAACGTTGAATGTGTAAATATTTTACAGCACATGGGCATTCTTTTAATCAGGTCAACATTTCTGTATTAAAACCACCACTTTTTTTGTAAATTTGGTGCTATATGACTTCATACATATAATTTTTTTACATTTCCTGTTTCACATTTTGTGTCTTATTACTTCCAACATGATAGCTGTGTATAGGCATGGCACATACATGCTGCTACTAAAATTAGTGTGTATTTATTTGGGTGTATTAATGAAATATTTTTTGCTTCACTTTATCTCTCATCAACAACAACAGCAAAAAAGAAATAAACATAACTGTAATTATGAATATGTCGTTTGACTGTAGCAGCAGTGGCGATCATTGTTGCTTTTTTGTTTTGAAATCGGGGTTCTGCTGTGCGAGTTTTACATCTTTGTGTAAATACCACGACAGTTTAAGAATCTTTAGCTGTGGAGTTATATCTTTAATAGGGCAGATAAAAACAAGGCAGCTCATAGCCTAAAAGGTTTGAATTTTATCTTTTTTTTTTTTTTTTACAATATAGCCATTTCTCTGGATCTCCTCCTCTCATGGCTACAAGAGCATCTGCTGCTTGATTTGCTGTCTGTTATTCCCGTCATTATGCCACAATAGGTGCCAGGCAGCCGCTTTATTGCCAGCTTGAAGGTAAATTCATTAAAAGCTTATTTGAACTTAAGAGCCTGTTTTCTAAATGGATCACACCGCTGTTTGGGTTTGGTATCAACCTAACAGACAAAAAGCCAACAAACAGGAAGTATTATTTTGTACGTGTAGAAATCTAGTAAAGTACTTTATGTAACCATTAAATGCTGAGCCTGTAAAGAAAAAACAGCAGAATGTTGTGTATATTACATTCAGTTTAGTCTTTTATTCTTCTTCCTACTATTCTTTATTGTAGAGAATCCCACATAAGATTTCTTTGTTGAATTCACACTATTGTTCTGCTCTCCTATATGCCAGGATTTCAGATACAGGTTCAACGAGTTTATCATGTCTTGTTGCCCGATGGTGTTGTAACTTCTTTTTTTAAATAATATTTAATAAAGAAGACCTTCATTGGTAAAGTATGTTGGTTAAACTTGACCAAGGCTGTCATTGAGTCATAAAAGATGTGAAAGAGAGTTCATAAAATCTTTTACATCGATAAAATGACAGGAAGTCTTGGTTGACCTTTTGTGCGTATTTGAAGAAGTCAGTTTAGTTTTTGTCAAGGCTAATACACACTTTTATACACTAATACACTGTTTTTTTTCCCACTGAGTCTGGCAAACTTATTCTGCAAAACCAAAGTTGGATATGTTCAGGAACTTGTCTTGGTTAGATTATTATGTACTTTGAACACTGAATGAAAGCTGCACAGCACTATATCGCACTGTCTGTCTGTAGAAAATGTGTCAGAAGATCCATAAAACTCCTCATCAGAGCAAATATATTGATATTGCTGTTTGCACTTGAAAATGAAAAATGAGCTAAACCCAGTGGATATATGGAAGTACATTTGTTTTATGGAGCCTAGTTGAAGCCGGAGTAGGATGGGTATCTATATCTTAACTGGGTATATGTAGTTGATGTTAGTTTTTTGTTTCTAATAAAAATATATTTTTTAGGGGCTGACTTGCACTGTCTTCAGTAGTTGTTGCTTTTAAATTTCATTATGCTTTTTGGACATTGACAAAGAAATTCTGATTATGATCTTCTTAGATTTTTTCTTTTTTTTTGCATTTTCTTATTTAATTTAAAAAATAATTATTTTTAACAAATCCCCCCTTTCCCCTATTATGTCCCCCCCCCCCAATTAACTGTAATTGAAGCCCTTTTCTGTAATTTATAATTTACTGTTTAGATTAATCAGAGTATAAAGGGACCTCTGATTAGCCATGAGCCAGTTACTGGTATCGAGGTATAGCAAGGTCTTCAGTTTTCGTGATCTTAGTCGTTCAAATGAGACAACAAAGAATTTGCCCAATTGACTGGAGTTTTCTTTAGCTTTATAAAGCTGCTTTATTAGCTATGCCTATTAGGTTAGCCTGTGCTTTATTAAAGCATATGCTAATTTAGCACTGACCTTCCTGGACCTGTTGCTGATTGCTACCAGTCAGCTGGCTGAAAAGAAGGCTCCTACACTTTCCCTTGCTTACAAAAGACAAAATTGAATGTTTAGAAATATTTCTGGTCACCAACTACACAGACTGTCACAGTGTGGAAACTAGCTGACTCACACCCCTCCTTCTTATTAAGACTGTTTTAACTGTATGTGGAAATTTAGGCAGCAGTTTGCAGGCTGGTTACCTGAGCAGATAGTCTGACTAATAAATCAGCTGAACCAGTTTGGCAAACCTTCAGTGTTACTTTTTAAAAGAAGCAGAATGATAAAAGGTTTAATATTCTGCACATTAAACATATCTCCTTAATAACTAAGATTGACTTCAGCACGTGTTTATTATATATTTATTTGCTTAAGTTTATGTATAAAAATAATATCAATTATTAAATGTTGTAGATAATATGATTATAACCGCTAATTACTGTGTCACACTGTTTCAGTCGCAGTAGGACTATTTGTCGCCTTGCCGTTTGAATGAAATAAAACTGTGGTATTTTCCCTCAAGGTTATCATACCATGAGAGTCTCAGACTGGCCCATACCTATGTCTGCTCGTTGTTTTGTGACCTCCTTTTCCCCTGGGGTATAAATAGGATGTGACACAGAGGCCCATTTCTCCTGGCCACCCTTCAACATAAAAAATAAAAGAGAGCACGACGTTCAAGTAAGCCAGACCTGTGATCTTTACAAGTCAGGATTTATAATCTTTCTGTCATATCATCGCGTAAAGGTGTGATGTTTGTTAAACTCTACAAATTTTAAGTGGAGCTGTGTGCTTTGGTGAGATGAGACGAAGCCTGAGCTTGTTTGGCAACACTCACTCCAGGTGGGTTAGATGTGAAACAAAGGATGAATACGTGGGAAAGCTCCTCATGTCCGCTGTTAAGTACAGTGGAGGACCCATGAGGCCATGGGCCGCTTTCACCTCCAAATGTTCCCTGGAGAGTTGTTGGACTGCATGGCTGACATTGTAAAATCTTTGCAACACCTGGGAATTTAAATAAAAATGTGAAAGACTCATTTGTATTTTAGCAGCAAAGGTGCTTCAAAATGGAGCCATATTGATACAGAAACAGTTAACTAGACAGAAGAATCTAACTTCCCCCTTGGTCATCATAAAACCGAGACCGAAATCCTGTAGAAAAGCTTTGGGGAGAGCTGAAGAAAAGAGAGCATAAGAGAAGAGGCCGGGACTCTGGGTGATCAAAAGTCATTGTGCCAAAATGAATGGTCAAAGATAGTTCCCTCTCCCCGTACGCTACCAGCTTGTGAGGTGTTACAGAAGTAGATTTCTTAATAAACAGTCATTTCCCCTCTCAATAAATGTACTTGGGTAAAAGGTAATTCTTTTTATGTGATCTTGACCTACTAAAATAAAATATACACTTGTTTTGATTCTCTTCAGCTTTAAAGATGCTCATTCTGGAAGGAAAAAATAAAATAATTATTGGATCAATTAAATGGAACAGCAAACAGAGTATTACATAATGTGGAAATTAAACATTCAAACAATGATCACGCAATATGTATTCAGTGAATCATTTGTTATAGATTTGCAGGTGATTAAAGTCTTCTAATACCAAGGTCGTTTAGCAGAAAAGCTGCAATCTAAGTTATCATACATTCGCCATTGGCTATAACGATTCTCAGTTTGACACAATGGAAACCCTGTTGTGATTGTGCATGCTATTTGATTAATTTTACAGTTTGCTGGGTCTAGACAGGGGCCATCTGTTTCGGGTTGAGCAGTGTACAAATTAACAGAAAAGAAAGCCCAGAAACAGATCAGTACTGTTTAGAGTGACGCCACAGCCTACAGCTCAGCGTTGTTTTGTGACAAGTCTCTTAATAACCAGTGGTCAGGTTGTTTTGTGTTTCTCTTCCTCCATCAGACAGTATGAGATGACCAAGTAGGAGAAAGGTTGCACCCGAGGGCGAACGTAAACAGGGGCACTTATTTTTGCGACTCAGTCCGCAACTGCTGAACTACTTCCTCATTTTGCTGCCACTCTTTTTTCTTTTTCAACCCGTAAAACGTGTTTAAACAGAAAATATGCACAGAAAAAGCTAAACTTGCCACTGCTCGTACTTTAGGTACATGATGAACACAAGCTTGACTTGTGCTTGATGACTTTGACCTCGGCAGGAAATATGGGGAACCACCACAGGAAATGCAAATGTGACTTCTTGCAGGTTTTCTTTAGAACTAGAGCTGACTATATCCGTCAAGCCAAGTGGTGTACTTGCTCTCTTTCACGTTGTAATACTTTTAATGTATATAGTTTAAGAGTTTCTGCTTTACAAAAGGTAATTTTCTATGTTGTAACATTTAAAGCATAATCTTAATCATCATCGAAAGAGTAAAACAAATAAAAAAAATTTTAATGTGCATCTTTGGGTTTAGGCTAACCCTATTGTGGCTTGCAAAAGCATTTATTCCTCTTTTGTCACAGTAGAGTTGCATAAAATAGGGATTTTAGGGATCTTAGGCAACAGACCAAACTGAAGTGGTGCAGGATTGTATGGTCAAAGGAAAGTGCTATGCTCTTATATTTTGCCCCCACCCCAGTCAGTACTTGGTAAAACCACCTTTTGCAGCATTTTGTTCTGCAAGTCTTTTCTGGTCTATTTCTACCGGCTTTACACTAGACACCAATTTTTTAATCTATTCTTCTTTGGATCATAGTTCAAGCTCAGTCAGACTGGATGGAGAATCTGTGAACATCAACTTTCAAGTGTTCAAGATTCTTACCCGGGTTGTAGATCTGGACTTTGACTAGGCCACTCTGTGCTCTGACCTAAACCATTCCAATGTAGCTGTATGTCTGTTGTCTTACTGGAAGGGGAACCTACATGCCAGTCTTAAGTCTTTGGTTACTTCTAACATGTTTTCCCCGTAAGTAGCTCCATCGATCTTCCCATGAATTCCAACCGGCTTTCCTTCCCTGCTGGAGATGAGAATGTGTTTAAGGTTATGTGCAGTTTAAGTTTTCCGTATGTTTTGCTCTCATCTGACCTGAGAAACTTACTCTACACGTGTGTCTGTCCTCTATATGGTTTGATACGAACCTCAGACAAGGATTCTTATGGCTTTCATTCAACATTAGCTTTCTTCCTGCTATTTTTCCATAGAGATTAGATTTGGCTAGTGTATGTCCTGTTGAAAGTAGGCCTGTCACGATAAACGATAAAGCAATTCATCACACAATAAATTTTAATCACATTATTATTATTATTATTAAATAAATTCGATAATTTGCGTATACATGCTTGATTGTCCCCCCCCCCCCCCCCCCCTGTGTTTCCCTCTCCTCTCTCCCTGACTGGATAAAAAAAGGTTTCTGTACGGTGCTTCGGTGTCTACTCAACACTTCCTTCTCGTTTCCTCAGCGTAGGAGGAGTTAAATCTGGTGTCAGGTAGGCACATGCTCATAGTTTAGCATGAGAGCCTCGTGAGGGAGAGTCAGAGTAACGTTAGTTTGAAAAGAAAATGGAATTGTTGTCAAAGCCGAACACAACCGCTGCAGTGTGGGAGTTTTTTGGACTTAAGCCAAATGACTGTGGCCAACCACTTAATCTGAGCCGGTATGTCGAGAGGATATACTGTAATGGCATTATCATATTAGTTGAAAAATGCCTCCAAATGACAATATCATGGTTTATTGCGATAATTTTTAGAAAACTTTATCGTCCAGCAAAATTTGTTATCGTGAGAAGCCTAGTTGAAAGGTTATCCCACCTGAGCTGTGGAGCCTTGAAGCTCCTCCAGAGTTACTGTGGGCCTCTTGGTGTTTCTTCGGCAGATTAAATGGCCCTATCTGGGTATGTTTGCAGCTGGGCCAAACGCTTTCCATTTTCAGATCAAGAACCAAGAGTCTTCATGTAACCATATTGAGATTTTTGGTGACAAAGGCTCAGAATTCACATATAACACACAAACGCAAATCAAAGACATTCATGGAAAACAAAGAATGAGCAATCATAAAGAAGACCCCCCCCCCTCCAAAAAAAATTTCAAAAACACACCATAAAGAAAAAGTAAAAAGTTGTACAACGGAACAGAAGACTCATCAGAAGGGGAACATGCTGTACAATTGTTGAAAGATAATAAGGCATGCTAGAATAAAATGTTCAAGTTGGATGGACCAAACAGCAAATAGTTAGCATCTGATGAAATTTAGTCAAAAAAGACAGCAGTCAGTTTACACAGTGGTGTAATGTACTGTGCAACTGTGTAAATGTTCCAGGGAAGTTAAAGTGTGTAAATAGTAACAAGCAAAAGTTGAATTGTTCAAGTAAAAAAAAAAAAAAATTTGCAATATGCATGAATGTCCAAACAAACACTCCCTGAGAAGCCAACGGTATGCAAATAGACATAAGCATGTGAGAGACATTATAGTAATTCTCTGTCACATCAGGAACCTGTGGAACCTGCAGCATGTTTGTAATCATGTAAACAGACCATGAACTGGGCTGGTGGTTTATTTGATGTTCAGCAGGGGACAATTGCCTTCACAGCTTTGGGAAATAAGCTGTTTTTAAGTCTATTCATTTTTTATTTAATGTTCCTGAATCTTACATGAGGCGATCCTTAGACGGATCTTGTTCAGTTTGTTGGCAGGTAATCTAATGTTGGCCAGGAGGAAACTTGTGTAGAGCCGGTCTGTATGGGCTAACCTTTAGCCTAGTCTGCTGTCTGCGCCACTTGCACCGCTGTCGCTGATGGTTCCTCCTCCGCCTCTGAGGCCTTCGAAACCGGTTGTTTACAGCCTTTTTTGTCCGCTGCCATTCAGGTAGAATAAGGGTAGGGTCCGTAAACACCGGGGTTCTTCCCCAGTTCTAGCAGCTCAGCCCTTCCGTACTAGATTAATGCTTGGTGGGGTGAAAACATGAACAAATGAAGGATTAAACAGAACTCTGAGATGATCAAAATTTAGGATATTGTTTTATAACCTAATCCTGCTTTAAACCTCTCCACAAATTTATCCCAGGCCTGTTAATGTTCCTTGGTCTTCGTGATGCCATTTGTTTACTGATGTTCGCCATCATAACCTCTGGGGCTTTCACAGAACAGCTACATTCATGCTGAAATGAAATCTCACACACAGAATGTCACATGGGATTTTATTGACGGGTATTAGAGTAAATGAGGCTGAATACCTCTGCATACATGTTGACATTTTTCAGTTTTTGTTAATGGAAAACCACATATGATTTTCCTTACAGTTATCAAGTACACACAACTCTGTTGGTCGACACGACATCTCAATAAAACGCGTTGAAAGTTCATGGTTATAACCTGAGAAAATACTTTTGCCAGGCATTGTACTCAATCACTTTTTTTCTCCTGGCATCCTCGTTGAAATAGACATAACAGACATTTATTTTGTGATCTGGCCTTATTAAGCTTTCCATGTGCTTCTCGCCCCTCACAGGTTTTTTCCAATCTCCTTATTTTGTTAATCATTATTTAAATCCATTTCATCCCTTCTCATTCCCCTCTTCCCCCCTGGAAGGAGAAGGGCTCATCTTGGTGGATTAGGGACTAATTGACCTCATTAGCTTTTAACTCCACTGCCTCTAGGAAGAGATGCACACTCTAGCACAACCTGCTACAAATGCTTGTCGTTAAGAGTCAACTTGAATTGATTTTGGATACTAAACAATTGTGAATCTATACAAAGGATTTCTGCAATTCTGAATAAATCTTGCTTAAAATGACCAACGGCCTGCTTTTAGCTACAAGCGTCAACTCAAAATGAGTTTTGACAGCATGTGTCACGGATGTAAACACAGCTTCAAAAACCACAGTGATTAAATTGTTGGTCAGAGAATGTCATTGTTACGTACATCAGAATCATCAAGCTCTCTGGATTGTTTTCCCTCTGCCTGCGCTTGTTTGATCTATTTAAAATGAACCCAACCTCACCTTAGATCTGAGGCCATCGAGCGCCGAGAGCAGCTGACCTTCTCTTCGGGTGATGCCTCTCTCCATCTTTCACTCCCAGCACCTTCTTCACTCTGTATTGTGCAGTGAAATTGTAGGAGACTGTCCTGCTGTAGAAACATAACAAAAATGAGGAGGATGCCCCTGCGACTGCCTGTCTAAACGCTCTCAGGGTTCAAAGGTGTTCGTGTTTGGCGTCATCAGATCAGCGGGATACTCAGCTCCTCTGGTAAAACTATCCGCTGGAATCTATGAGTAGGCATTTTTATGTTCCTTTAGGCGTAAAGCCTATTATTGTTGAGTGGCAAAAGGCTCACAAATAAATGAGTTGTGAAAATGCAGCACACTGTTAAATGATGTAAACTGCCTTTGTTTCTCTTTAATTACACTCTGACATTTGAAAAAAAATAAAAAAATAAAAAAATAAAAAATAAAAAAATAAATATATATATATATATATATATATATATATATATATATATATATATATATATATATATATATATATATATATATATAAATCAAGCCCACAACCTTCCAATTGCTAGATGACTACTCACTGAGGCACAGGGCAGGTTAACGTTGGATTGGTTAACCTGCAGCCCACGTCCTATTGAGACTACAGTAGTGAATTTGTCTTGTTGTGATTAATGAATGATAGTTTTTTTTTTTATATATTGAATCATAGTATTTTTAATCTTCATATTTATCACCATGAACCCATAATAGTTTAAAGGTCATTTTTATAGCACCATCATCATAATTGTGCATTCACCTTTTATAAAAAAGTTCTAATAAATTTCATTGACTTTTAAGAAAAGATTTATTGTGATGTTTATAATAATACTGTGCTTCACCTTATTTTAGGACATTCTCTTAATCTTTTCTGACATTTTGGTTTTCTAGATTTTAGTTTTCTGGGTTTAGTTAAATTTTTTTGCTTAGACAAGTATGAACATTCTCTACTTAGACGTTTTGACTACGCTGTCACCTTGTGCACGTTTAATGATAGCTTTGTAATTTTGGCTGAGGTTCCAGGAGGAGCCCTGTTAGGACGCTATAATTAACGGCCAACAACTGGTGCGTGGCCAGAATATTCTGTGTGGGTCTTGTGCTCAAGGATGCCTATTACGTGAGCGTGAGTATGTAGGCATAAATAGAACCCCATTAGTGATTGTTAAGTCACGTTGCATATCAAGCCCAAAAAAGTCAAACTGAATGTTATTTAGTTTGTTAATGGATATATAGTAAAAGCGTTCATAGGCATTTGGCTTTTTAACATCTTGTCACACTGCCACAGGTTTTTAGTCGTGATGAGAAAGTAATGCATAATTGTCGAGTAAAAAAAGAAGAGGAAACGGGGTTTTAAGTTTTTTACAAATACAAATCTGAAAGGTTAAACTTTTGTTTGTATTTAGGCCCCTTTACTCTGAAAACCCTAAACAAGATCCAGTGCATCCAATTTCTGTGGCATAGATTAGGTTTAAAACAATATGTTTTGTACCCTAATCTAGGTTATAACCTAACAAATGTTTGAAAGCCATATAATGTGTGTCACTTAACAAAAGAAATATCTTAGTTTGTGGCAATGATGAAATGATGAGACAAAATGTGCAAAAGTTACTGCATATGTACGTGAAAACTTACTCGACTGTTCATTGGATACTAAGAAAAAAGATAAAACATAGATTTGTTATCGGTTGCTATAAAAACCGACTTCATGAGTTAAAAACTTGACACATAAAGGTTGTTTTTCTTGGTAGAACACGGTGAAAATCAAGCAGCATGAACTGAAGTTCCCATGAACCACTGATTAATATTCCGGTTCGATTTTGTGAGCAGCAACCCTCCACATACCTTACCCACGGTGTTGGGTGTTTAGGTGCCACTATTAAATTTAAATTTTTTATTTTGTGTCTGAACATTTTTCTTTGTAGGTTGTGCTGTACAGACATGTTAACAACTAAGGAAGTAAAGGATAAAGAGGAGAGATGCTGCCAATGTAAAACAGTAACTTGAACTATATTAGCTCTTGGTGTTTTGGAAACCACAGCTCAGCAACTCTCTGCATAATTTTCTCGGTAACCTGTATACTGACAATTATTTGCTGTCATCTTAAGCAGTACTCAGTTTTAGCCACTGCTGATGGATCCCCCACAGAAAAGAAAAGGATGCAATCTTGCTTTTGCTCTTGGAAGAGCTGCAGCACATCAGAGATGGGATGCTTTGGACGGCCATTAAAAGAATACCTCTTCGCCCTTTTGGTGAAAATGTTCCGTTTCCTGGGGAAATTCCCCACCAACGGTCCCTCCTAACAGTCTGCCTTTAGCATCGTGTGATTAAAATTAATTTTGATGCGTTTAGACATTCAAGTGGAACAAATTACTTATACTGGTATGATATAAAAACATGTATTCACTCAAACAAAGAGGGCTTAATATCCCTTTAATGCGCTGGCATGAGATAACATGTTGCTGATAGAACGCTTTGAGTCAAACAGATTTGTGTGAAGTGACCTTTAGTGTCAAACTTCTTGATCAGAAGCCATGCTGAAACACCCTGCAGCCAGTGTGAGCCGATGCTTTCTTCCTGTGAATGTTTGAGAGCGGATGGTGCAACTGCGTGGGTGTCTTGCTCTCTCTTTCTCCCCATTTCATATCCAGAGTATTGTGCTTGCTGTCGTTCAAGGACATTATGCAATGCTTGTGAGAGCACCCCATCCGGAGAAGTGCCATTGAATCAAAGAGTTGGCAGAAATCACTGCTGAAACGAGAAACTTACCTGTGAAAGACATTAGTCGCTAAGGACACTGTCCTGAAAAAAAAGAGGAATTTGGCGTCCAGCTGGTCAACAGCTCAGAATCATTGCGCTTTAGGAAATTTGGAGTTCATACTGTATTTTTTTAGGATGTTATATCAATCTGGCTTCATTCCAATACATTTGTAATTAATGCTTTCATTGTGAGCTTTCCAAATGTAAAGATAGCATACAGGCTTAAAATTAGAGAAAACCGGTCTTTAGTTCAGTTTTTCTAAAAAAAGTTCTTCTGGACAGGCGTTGAAACGTTTTCAGAAAAAAACTGAGCAAAGGTCTGGTTGCCTCGGATTTAAGCCTGTTTGCTGTTGCGATGGCCCGCATTACTGAGAATTTGCACAGGCAAATGTAAAGATAGTTGTTTTAAACTTGTTCCCTTGAACTGCGGTCTTGTTGATGCAGTTTTGCTGTAGCGTATGTGGATTCAGTGTTTCACAAACATGCTGTATTTGCATGCCAGAGTCAGCTTTTTTAGACACTTCAGAGCCTCAACAAGCTGCTCATTGTATCTGGCTGGTTAATGAGTTATTAGCCACCCGTGGGTCTCGCTTTAGTGGTGGATGTGGTGGAAAAACTCAAATGAACGAGGAGAGGAGCCAAAGATTTGGCCATTGAGCCAGTTAGATTCTGGATTACAATAGCAAGCCGCTAAAAATACGGCTACTGAACAACTGAGAGCCCTGAGCGAGCTTCTCCTTCTCCTGTCCCTTACACAACCAAATACTCCCCCACTCTGCCTAGAAAATAAGAAATGCATGCATGGATGGATTTCAAAATTTTTTAAAAAAAACAAAGAATCTCCCCACATAATTTTCCCTGAGACAAAACTGTCTTAAAACATCTGTAATAAGTGAGGAATATTTTAGCATTATAAGTTATTGTAATTTAAAATAAAATTACTAGTGTCTACATTTAAGGTGATTCTAATGCCAAGAAAATATTGACTCCTTAAAAACATCAAAATCGCCCTCCAGGTTATCCCAGAGTCTTAAGCTTCTCACCACCGGCGCGTAGCCGCTGTTCGATTCGATTCTTAGGTTTATCATGGGGACACTTTCTAAGAGTCTGGTCTTTCTTCTGTTTCCGTTTCACCGCTTAGTTCTGGCTCTCTGGTGTTAGGATTAGGACACATGTCAAGATTTTATGATGCAAAGGGTATTTGCTTATTTGCGTTGTGTGCCAGCATTGCCCTTTAACAGGATAGGGAGTGATTATACTAATAACTGATTCGTATTGTTGTGTCAGGAAGATTTATTTTTATTGGCTGGAAAGGTACAATTGATGCCAGCTTCCTGTATCATCCACAGTTATTTTCTGCCATTTTCCTCCAAGATTCTTCTGAAGTATAGTGATGTACTTCTTCTTTACATCTACACCCTGAGAGACCACACCATTGAAATAATTTATTCAATAAATGTTGTTTGTTGTGTCTAAAATGTTCTAAAACCACTGGGCTAGTCCAGTGTTTGAATAACGTTGTTCTCAAGCTTAAAAATGAGGTAACGGCTTACGGTGTGTCGTTGGTTGACAAAGTAACAGGACCCATATCATTTTCTAAACATGGAGTGAGCTTCAAGGTCAGGTTGATAATGTCGCTGCTGTTCTCAGGGGGAGTCGGTGTGCGTTGACAGTGCCTGGAAAAGTATTCACACCCCCTTTTCTCATTTTATCTTCTTACTACCTCAAACTTCATTGTATTTCTGTTCTGTGAATGGTTGTTAGAGAGCATTAGTTTACAAATACTTTCATAAAGACCAAGAAACATAGCAAGGATAAAACTGTAGGGAAGTCTAAAGCAGAGTTGGATTATAAAAACAATATCAAGAGCTTTGAACATCTTACAGAAAATTGTTCAATCCATCTTCTCAAAATGTAGATTATACACTATACACTAATCAAGACATAGTAGTCCATATAAACTGACAGCATGGGAATGGAGCACATTAATCAGACAAGCAGCCAAGAGGCCTGTGGTAACTCTGGAGGAGCTGCAGAGATTCATAGCTCAGATGGAGTAACTGCTGACTGGACAACTAACAGTCGCGCACACTTCACAAGTTTAATCATTATGGAAGAGTTCACACATCACACACTGTTGAACAAAGCCACATGAAGAGCTGTTAAGGGTTTTCCTCTCGCCACGTCAGAGACACAGCAAGCATGTGGACAAAGCACAAACCTGTTGGACGCTGCAGAAGAGTTAAGATTGGGCTGGCGTTTCAGTTCCCAGCAGAACAACAATCCTAAATCTGCAGCCACAGTTACTTTATAATAGAACAAGCTTTTCCAGCACCTGTCCTCAACAAGAAGGAAATAAAAAGGTGCAGGTAAAACTAAAGGTAAAGAAAAAAAAAACTATTGTCTGTAATGAATACACTGGTGAACCCGATATTCAGCCGTACACAGTTACGTTTTTAAAAGGTTTATTGTAAGGGATGAATAGTGGCGGGTGAGGCAGACAAGCAGAACCAGACTTGAAACGGATGAGTTATGGCAGACGATGCAGGCAGGCAGGGATGAGCAAGAGAACAGAAGATGCAGGTAAAGACAGAGCAGAACAGGCGATGTGGACCAGGACTGCAGCATGCAGACAAAGGCAACGTCCATCTGAAGAGTCCAGCTGGCTGAGCACACAGGATCTGGTAGAGGAAGGGCACAGCGAGACGAGATGAGATCAGATCAAACGAGAGGAAAAGAAGCGAGACATTCTGGCAGGGACTAGTTGGCTGACGCAGGTGTATGTAGACAGGTGCACAGGTGAGCTGAGTTGACTAATTAGTGGCAACAGGTGGAGATGATCTAGAGTAGGGTCGTGGCTGAAGGGAGACTGAGCTGATTGGTGATGACTGGTGGCTGAGAGGTGACAGGCTGATAGGAAAAGTCCAAAACAAAACAGACAAAAACCTAAATCATGACATGATCATCATCAAATAATCATCAATTATTTGAATTTACTAAATTTCCATTGCATTGTTGAATTAAGAAGAAAATTCACTAACTTTTGTCATCTTCAGAGTTTGACTTTTCAAAACAAATTAGCAATAAAGTAAAAACTTCACCATCATAAAACAATCAAAGTAAACTGGTCAAATAAAACAGATTGAAATGAAACAAAATGTGTGTTCAAGGACCATAAATGTAATTTTGCAAATCATGTTTATATATTTTCCCTAAATTGGTTAGACTCAGTATTTGAAATTAAATTTGTCATCAATAAGTAAGTTTAATTAAAACTGTTCAGTCTGAGAAACCACACAGCCAATCTCAATGAGATAAACTGTGTAGATAAAGGTCAACCATGAAAAAAAATAGAGGAATAGTTTCTAAAGAAATAACAGAATTTCCATATTTCAACTGTAATCTTGGAAAACATATGGATCAGATTTGATTTCAGTTTCACACAGAGAGAAAATTTGAAACAGTCTCTTTTTTGTTTAGTAAGAAAATGTGAAATAGTTGCTTTGTTCTAGGATGTCTTTTTTTCCAAAATAAAAGTTGACAAATAAGGGACATTAGCCTCTATTTATTCAGAAATAGATGTATGACATGTTATATGAAAAAATCTAAAACATTAAGATATTAGTTTTAAAGAGAAAATCTTCAAATCCAAAGAAAGTAAATATTGTAAAGCTACAATGACTACACAGAGACAAATATCCCTTTTTTATATGTTTATGAAGTATTACACCTGAACAGAGTTCACTGCAGTTCTTTATGGTTTGGAAGAAATATCAGCTCTCTCATATCTTATATTTCACTCTAACTTCAGCAGCACGTATTCCTCATCATGCCTCTGCTCATCTTTCACCTCCCCTGTCTTCTGTCTCGGTGCATTCCCAACATTTGCACTGCATCAAACAATGACACACCATCTTCATTGCTCAGACAGGCCCTGTACCTGTAACTTCTCATGCGAGGAAGCACTTTGATCAAAGAAATAAACTCCTCACGTGCTGATCCGCATTTGGCAGCGGCTGTCAAGACATATGTAGAAGCCTGCCAGTGCCAGTGGAGCTCTGCCAGGTGCCTGAGCTATGCCCCACCCCCTCCTGTCGCCACAGAAAACGTGATTTGTCCAATGTGTTACCCAGAAACACGTCCTGGGTTGTTTATTTATTTTATTTATTTATTTATTTGAATTAGGACAATGCACATTCATCAACATGTCAGCATAAAGCATCAATGTAAATATGCCAGAATTAGCACAACAGCTAATTTGCATCCGCTGTCCTAAGGCAGGTAAAAACAGTGAACATTAAACAAGACACTACAGGAGAGAACAGAGTGGACACAAACAGATAAGATGCCAATAACATAAAATCACAATAAAATTAGGTTAACAAGAAAATTAGGGTAAAAGGCCCATGGAAACAGATCAATTTACCCGTGAAACACTGGAAGGCTGCTTTGGTTCTGTTTGCAATAGGTAAATAAAAAAAATACTTAAAGATGAAATATTGGGTAGGTTCTGCCTCCGTTGCGCTTTGAGATGCAAAGAGAAAATTACGTGGAACAAGGAGATAGACAGTTGATATCGTCCCCTTTAACTAGTCTTCTTGAAAGGATTTAGTGCCCGCCATGCAAACCTCAGTTACACAGATTCTTTGGGAAAGCGATTGCCAGACCTCTGCTGTCTGCAGCGGGGTCGCCGGGGGGAGTCTCAAAGCTTTGGGCTCAGGTGTCCCTGGTCTGAAAAGGCTGCTTTTCTGGCGATGAACAGTAAAAGGGCTCACAAGCGTATTGTCTAAAAAAAAAAAGAGATAATTTTTCATAATATTGTTACAAATAAAATTCTCTTTCACGTTTTGTAACCGTGAGTGCATTCTCTTAATAGAAACCCATTTTGGAGGAAATCATTAACAGACATTTGATTCTTCTTGTCGTCTTCTGTGCTTCATTCAGTTTCCCCTGTCAGCTTGAAATCAGTTTTTTTTTTTTTTTCTTGCCGCATCCATCACTGACTAATTGTGCACTGTCTGCAGGTTCCTTTTTTGCGAGGCTGTCCTTGCAGAGTTGTTAGGGAAATGAGTCACAGTTACCAAGGAAGTGAAATGCTGTGCGGTCAAGTGTGCGTTGCAGGGTACATTTCGCCTTTGCTTGAGAACCCTGAAAACCAGCCTGTTGTTTTGACTTGTCAGAACAACAACACTTATCTACATGTCTGTAGAAAACTGTTTAGACTTGTAAATGACGGTAAAAGGAAGACAGCTAAAGTAGAGGTGAACGGGGAAAAATGAGCTCATTTTATTTACTTATTCTTGTTTACTACAGGCAAGCTTGACAATCAAACACACCCACAGCACTGTTTTGTCAACGTTCCTGTCTTCCAGGTTTTTAAGTGACGGTGCACTCCAACAACCGCGCCTTGTCTGCACTTTTTGTCAAATATACATCTTAATAATAGATGAACTGAAGAAGCTTTCTGTTCCTGTTTCAGGTGACGCTTAAATCTTGTAAGAAAGTCCATGTATGTGAATGTGTAAGAATATTATGCACCTTTTCCTCCTTTTGGCATCTTCTTTTGATCACTAAGCCGATGTGTGACAAGTGAATTTCTCCAATGTGAGATCAATAAAGCTTATCTTATCTTATCTTATCGAACGGGAAGAGCTGCAAGGTTGTCCCGCATTTCTACAACTGTGGAAACATGCTCTGCATATGGAGATGCATGGATATTAAATAAAAAAGGACTGATGTCATAAAATAGACTGCCAGAAAGTTAACTGTCTATTTGTTGCAAATAATCAAATTATTGAAATCAAGTTGGAAATGTAAAAGTTGCTCTTACTCAAAATTAGTATAAGACGCAATCCAAGTACTGATAAGAGTTTCCTCTATGGTTTCTTTTCTAAATAGATTGTGGTGATTCACAAACAAATATTTTGAGATACAATCCCCGGCCACTTTACATGCTAAAAGCGAATAAGCCAGTCGCATGGCTGCAACTCAATGCTTTCAGGCATCTTGAGGCAATGAAGACGGCTGGCTGAAGTTGAAACTGAGCATCATTATGGGGAAGAAAGTGGTTCCAAGTTTCAAACACGGCACGGCGGTTGGTGCCATGAGTTGGTCTGAGTGTTTCAATATCCGGTGATCGGCAGTTGTGCGGATGAAGAGGCCTTGTTGATTTCAGAGGTCCAAAGAGAGTGGGGAGTCTGGTTTTAGATGGTAGAAAGCCACAGTCACTCAAATAACCAGTTGTTACTACCAAGGTATGCAGAATACCGTCTATGATCAAGCAGCAAGTCGAACCTTGAAGCAGATGTGCTACAGCAGCAGAAGATGAGGCCAAGTGCCTTCTCTGTCGTATAAGAATAGGAAACTGAGGCTAAAATTAACACAGGGTCAACAAATTGGACAATAACATTGCCTGATCCAGTGAGTCTCGATTTTAGTGGCAACATTCAGATGGTAGGGGGTGAGGTTTGCGTGAATAACATGAAGGTATGGTTTCTGGACTTGTGTCAACGGCTCTGGCCGATGCTGCCGGTGGTGTAATAGAAAATAGGATGTTTTCTTTGCAGCTGAGCATAATTTCAACTATGTCCATACATTTGATGGAATAGTGTACGCATCTTCTGATGGCATCTTCCGTGAGGATAGTTCACCATGTCACAAAGCTCAAATCATCTCAGACTGGTCTCCTAAACATTATGATGAGTTTACTCTACTCAAAAGGCTTCACAGTCTACAGATCTCAATCAATCAGACCCATGGGATGTTTTGCAACCGGAGGTTCTCATGAAGTGAAGCCAACCAATCTGCTGTGACTGTGTGATGCTATTGGTCCTTTGAATATTTCATGTATAAAGAAAATGCCAAAATAGGGTTAAAAAAAAAAACAGCCCGCTGTTAAAATGTATACACCGGCATTAGCAATGCAAAAGAAATGGTAGAACAGAAACTCCTTTATAATTCTTCGTTGTGTCTCCTCATCAAAGTCATAAATGACCGTGTTGCTGTATTGGTTTTAAATGTTTTACAAATGAAAATCTGAAAAGTGTGGCAGGAATATGCAAATATAGTGCAACCAGTGGCCCTCAGAAATCACTTGATTGGTAAATCTGAGTATTAATACAGCTGTCCTGTGAGCTCTGGTTGTAAGTAAGGCACTTGTTTGACATAGTCTAAACTCACTTTTTGCTATTCTGCTCTAAACATTAAACACAGATTACTATTATTTCTATTTTATTTTTTACTGTTGCTTTAAATTGTATGTGTACAACTCTGTGAGACTGTGACTCATTTATAGGAAGGGCAGCAGTGAGACTCAAGTCTTTTCAAGCACTTTCCTTTGTATGAGCCTCCAAACAGATGCTCAGTAGGAGTAACCCTCCTTTCACACGGCGTTGCCAAAAACCTTTCCTTCCCACTCAGCCACAGAAATCTTGGAAAAGGTACTGGTGTGTAAAAATATTCCTGTGTTGCTCCTCAACGACGACGCTTTCATTCACATTCCTTGGCTCACAGTGGCAAAACATAGGGGATGGCTTTTTCAAAACATGAAACTTTTGCCCTGCCTCACACAAAGCTTCCTTTGAGGTCCAATAAGTGGCGCGGCCAACATGAAGACCGTCGCTGGGCGCATTTCAGAAGCTTAACTGAGCACAAATCGTACGCTGACTTCATGAAACAAAGTGCAGAAGTACAAGTTTTAAGAGGCCGGTCGAAGACACCCAAGGGAAGACAAGAATGCTATTAGTTAAATCCTCGGCTACCATCCGCTGCAGTCATCCGTGGCTCTGAGAAGGCATTTGAGGTAATGAGATCCCACTGTGCTCTCTCTGCGTCACTCCGGCCGTCCGACCTCTCTGTTGCTGCACGAGTCAAATTGAAGGCTTGGATTGTGGCGTGCCATGCAGCGCTTATAGCACATGCAGTCAGCATTTTCCCCCCGTAGTGCACATGGATTATTTGTCTTTACAGAGCTTCTCATCCACTTCACGTTTAGCAAGCCGTCATAAGCATTTTGCTGAGTGGACTGGCTTTCGATTCATTGAAATTTGTCAGTTGATAATATTTTACCCTACTGCCATTGTTTGAACTGGAAAAGTCCTATCCTATAAGTTTCCAGCGCTGACACGACCCAACATGTCTTTTGGTGTGGAGCGCATTTCTTTGAAATCCACTGATGACTCCTTGAAGCTCGTGGATAGGGTGGGGTTCGGTTTCCATGTGTTGTTGTTGTTGTTATGGAGAGAGAAAAATGTCAAAACAATATTGTAAGAAAGTAAAATACCTCAATGAGGCCCTGCTGATAGGTTTGTTACTGTACCACCACAGTTTTATATTCATAGTCTCTGTGTCATTCAGCAAAATTCACTCCCCCTCAGCGCAGATGTTTTAAGAAAAGATCATTCTTGGCTTCTCACCCACAAGCATTACATGAATAATGAGTCTTTTCCAGTAGCTTTTTTTTTTTTTTTTTTTTTTTACAAGGATTTAGCAACTTTCAAGTTAAATTTATATTTGTAATTTTGTTCTTTTAACATTGAAAACATCTCCAAAATATTGTCCAAAGAATATTAAAGTACACTTTTGGCTTCCGCATGACTATGCTAGTCTTTAATTGGTTACTTAAAGGTTCTCATCGGGTCGCAGCTCTCTGCCCCCGTGGCCAATCGATGCTTTTTTTGTGATTCTTCATCCAATCAGGTTAATTTATCATACCTGTCAACAACCCTGGCAGCTTAGATGTGCAGGTGCAAATTTGACTCAAACATACAGATGCAAACGGAAGAGAGAGTCATCTATTTAAATTTATTTTAATTAATTTATGTTTTTTAAATTCATTTATTTAAAAAACGATAATTTCAAGAAGCTTTCGCTGAAGAATAAAAAAAGTGGATAAATGAACTTGGAGTGGACCGACCAGACTAAAAAATGCAGCAGCACGCAAGTGTGGACTATGGACGGAAATATGTTCAAGTAGAGTTTCTTGTTTTGTGGTAATCTCCAACCTCTAGTCATCTACCCAAAATATTTATCACCAGCCATCACTGTTTGTAACTATAAAAAATTACAAGTATGTTTAAAAGGAAGAAAAGTGGCTGTAAATTTTAGCCCAAAGTTAAATGCTGGTTTCTTTCAACTCTGACTAGCTTTGTTGTCCTTTAAAAAAAAATCCCCACAGCACAATGCTGTGACCACCATGTTTCATAGTGGAAATTTTACAAAATATTCTATCTGTAAGATTGGCTGGTTTGGTAGATTGGACTTTAGAAGAGGAGAAGTAAGGAGGTCAAATGATGCGATCAGTCAGGTCCCTGTTAAAGCGCAACCACGGCCATTTTTCAGTCAGGAGCCTTTCCTCTTTGGTCATCAATGTAGCAAAATGCATACAGTAAAAACAGGCTAACTTTGGTCTCATTCTTTCATGTTTCTTGTGTCCCCCTCATGGCTTGTGGTAAACTTTAAACAAGCCTTCTCTTAGATTTATATCAATAAGGTGTTTTTGTTCATTTTACCACTGAAAGATGTCTCATCGACAGATTGTCCCTGTGGAATTCTGGTCTTTCAGAGTAACCATGGGCCTCTTAGCTGCTACGCTGATTAATGTCCATGTTAAAGGAAACTAAACTTCTGAGCTTCTTGAACATCTTCAATATGTGAGGGTTATATCTGTTATACTGTTTTAAAGCTTAACCTTGCTTTATAATTCTCCACAAGTTTAAAGAGACTGACCTGTCGGCTGTGGTCTTCTGTGGATTTATACTGAAAACACATAGATGCCACACTTTTCAGGTTTTTATTGTAAAATAAAATTAACGCCAGGTACCATTTTCCTTTTACCTCACAATTTGCCAAAACCTTTTATCAGCCTTTCACAAGAAATCCCGTGGAAATACATTAAAGTTTGTGCCTTTTATTGTCTGTGATTTCCAAAGACACTTATTATCTTTTATGAGGACCATCATGCAATTTCATATTTTTTTCCCCCTAACACAAAAGTCCATTCCTCTTACCTATTTTGGTTATAAAAGTATATGCCCTGCACAAATCTTATGAAATATTGGCATTAGAGTTTAAAGAAATTCCACGCACATTAACAACATGTTTTTTTTTATACAGGAGTCAACCAATGCAATGTATGCTATGAATCATGAAAACATTTAACATTAGTTATGAGAGTAGATTGTGCAAAACATGCACCAGATGGCCCTGTCAGCAGCCAGAGCTTGATAGTAGTCTGGAAAATTACTATCATCACACTGACCTGAAGCTGTCATGCGTTTCTTTTGCAGCAGCACTGCACGATATCTGCATTAGGTTCTGCGTAGCTGAATAAACAGTCCTTTCACTGTACTGGCTTCAGATGTTGAGGTTTTTCTCAGAGTGGTATAGTGGTACAGAGTTGGCTGGTCCACTAAGGACTAATTATGGTTTTGTTATGGGTGGTGGTGAGAAAGGGCCCCTTTTGCTTCAGTGTTATGGGAAAGAGTGTGGCACATTTTGAAACCTGAAACAGGGATGTGGCTGGTGACATCAGCTGGAAACAATTATCCATCTTCCTTGAACAGATTGTTTATATTCTTTATTTCTGTCAGTGCATTTGTAGGAAGCCTGGGGCCGCACACTATTAGAAAACCTTGCCATGGAGTTTTGGAAGTATGGTAAATATGATGATGATGATGATGATGATGATGATGATGATGATGATGATAAAAGTTGCGATACATTTTCTTTTTCCTTCTTTTCTTCTTTTTCCCATCTGTGCTTCCTACATTCTGCAACCTTTAGTCATTAATGTCCGGTGTGAGCATCTACAGATGTAAGACTCTGTCCAGCGGACTAAATATTACATTTACATGTAAAATGCAAGTTCATATTACAATTCACTTGGGATTGTAATTAATTGATTAGCCAACAACTGTAGCACTCCAAACAGTCCTTTGCGACACGATGAATATTGGATACACTTTTATTTTGATGTATATTCAAAATATATTGTGCAGTCTTAATTCAGCCTCTTTTCCTAAACAGTATGCCACAAGCCTTGTAGCTGCATCGAAACAAACAGACCAAGTTAGATCAAAATTAAACTTTCTGCAATACATACAAAGTAATATATGTCATAGCAAACCAACATTCTGAAGGCACCATTCCCACTATGAAACATGGTGATGGCCACATCATGCTTTGGGGAAGCTGTGCTTCAGCAGGGACAGGGAAACTGATTAGAGTTATTGGCAAGATTGATTGAGCTAAAAAAAAACAAGGCGATCCTGAAAGAAAACATGTTGGATGCTGTAGAGAGGATTCAGTGATCCCAAGTGTACAGCCAGAGTTGGATTAGAAGGGTTGAAGATCTAACAAACAGGCGCCCTTCATCCAGATTTAGGTAGCTTGAGCTGTTTTGCAAAGAAAACTGGGTAAAAATGACAGTTTTTAAAGGGTGCAAAGCTGGTGGAGACACTTGCTGCTAACAACAGTGAAAGGTGGTTGCACAAAGTAACGACTCAAACGCTCAATACAAATGCATGCTATATGTTTCCCTTTTTTAAAATGAATAAAATGAAAAACCATGCACCATTTTTCTTCTATAAATATAAATATGATGCCACTCTGACTCATTTTTGTAACTTTTGACAAGAATAATGCCAGGAGTTGTACTGCAGCTGCATGTCTAGCCTCTGCACCTGTGGGTCAGATGAGGCGGTGAAGCTGCACCAGTAGACTGCAACAACACACATTCTGCTGGTGCTGCACCTAAAAAATCAGATGCATTTTTTTTTTCTTTATCAAAATTTCCCAAAAAGTTTTTTACCCTAACCACAGTATCGCCTTCATCTGCTAGTGAGGCAATTTACTGATGTACTTTCTTGCTCTTTTATCCAATTGTATCTTGACTGAAATGCTTTCTGTTATGACACATTGACATGCATGTGCATCCCTTTTTCAGCGAGCTAGGCAGCCAAAGAATTTAGCCTTTGTTTCACTTTAATTGAAGCACATGTATGAACACAATATTCAACATCTGAATGTAACATCAGGCCAATAAAAAATAAATAAATACAGAAATGTTGGCTTGATTAAGATTATGTTTATTACCCGCATAAAGGTTATTTTCAAAATGTACTTTTAATCTGACAATGAGCCTCATCTATATGCACATTCTAATTCACTGAATATGGCTGTAGTAGTTTTATAGCTCTGAGATTACACTAATTACACAAAAATTATTCTGAGCTCATTAATTAAATTGCAGGCTTTATGCTAAAGTATTAACAAATACAATTGCACAAAGTAAGCTGAAATGTTTTTGTTTTTGTAAAGCTATTTCATATTTTTAAACTTTATAAAGACAATTGACATTTAAAACATCTTGTTAAATGTATTTAAAACTCCTAATAACCATTGACATACAGTAACTGATGTTATTTTATAGTAGTAATGCAGTTACCTTCTAAAGCCTCCTATTTGTGTGACAACACCTACATTAAATATTGTCCTGAAGATGACTTGGGTGACATTTTCCTTTGAGGGAGGGCAGATGTTTTTAAATCCAAACAGCATATGAGAAGGAAATGTCTCAGCCTAATTCGATCAGTGCTATTTCAGTATTGGATTTGTCCCTCGGCTGATATGTTTAGATTTAAATTCTATGTATCTTTAAACCAATAATCTCCTATTTTTAACTGCTGTTTGTGTCAAGCAGAAAAACGGATGGCTACACTTGAGGCACTTTCAGCCTCAGCCCAATTCATAACTGCATGCAAAACTGTTGACCAGTAACGGACAGCTTCCAAGTACTGGGTTTTCTTGCTTGCACTTCCTGTATTTATTATAAGCAGGGGCATATAAGGCTTAAATCACTGCTGAAATAGAATCCTGGTAATATTGTTAGGTGGAGGCCGCTCCTTCTGGTGAATGCAGTTAATTCAATACCAGTAGCCGGTACTGGGGGAAAGGAGGAGATATTGCTATGGGCAGGGTATGATAATCTAATCCACAAGTGTGCATTGCTGTACATAGATCAGGCTTCTATTTATAGAAAGACGTTTTTTTATATACAAGTTGCTGCAGGATTACGTTGGCAGCAAAATACCAATCTGGTCTGACCTGAATATTTGTGCAGTTGATTTAAAAAAATGAAATAAATTGTTCAGTTTACCATTGGCGTTATGTAACATAATAGTGTTAAAATGTAAAGCATGTAAGGACATGTAAAAACATGCTTTGTCTAAATGTTAAGAGTATATTCTGTGGAACATTAAAGTCCCGACACTTCTGTCAAGCTTGATGTATTCCCGTTTTGTAGAGCATGGGTATTAGCCAGGCTGCATATTAATAAATGAGTCTGTGAGTGACTCTAAGTGTTCAACCAATAAGGAAAGTAACCAAGGTTAAGCTTTTAGCATTCAGAGGTGAGCGAATCCTCTTCAGTGCCGACAGAGCAAATTCTTATTTCCTACATTTGATTGGATTTTATGGTGAATTAAGAACTTGTTTCTCTTTTAAAGTGAGAGTTAGCCGCTAAACCGGGGATGTGGATTCCTTGAAAACATCATATTTACGAGTATAAAAAAGTACTATATACCCTGCATTGACAATGCACCCATACTCCTACATGACGATTAAATTAATTCATATTTCACAGTAAATCCTAATTTTACTTTTACTTACTGAGTACTAATTATTTAGGCATAAAATGGTGCTTGCTCCCAGTCCCTGACCACTAACAGCATATAATAAACTGGGCTGATTCCTCAGCCAATCATATGAGAGTTCCAAGGGATGCCAAAACAGAGCGCGACATTTGGTATTTTATCTTGGCCAAAGAGCAGCAGCCTGCAAGCATGGAAGCCAGAAGCAGACCAGAAATGGAACAGAATACAACAACATATACTGAGTAAGTGAAAATTCAGTGGCAGCAACGGACTGTTGAGGATCTCTGTGGGCAACTTACTTTGGCAGGATAGTCTTCACTCGTCACCTTAGCTGCATAACATCCTCGTCTCTCTGGACTTGGCAACCTCATCGCCCCCCCCCCCCCCCCCCCCCCCCCATAGCATAAGTCAAGGTTTCACCAACGCTTACACAATAGAAAAGAACTCAAGACTGGTCATGCAAACATGTACTAAATGAAAGTTACATTGCTTGAAATATTTGACAAAGTAATAAAGTATTTTTAGGACTTGTAATTATGTCCAAAACAAAACCTGTGAATTAATTAATTTCTTAAACTAATTAAAACTTGACATCTACTTAAGGAATTTAAAATAGAAAAAGGCCTGAATGGACTCTTGCCTACATGCTCCACAGAGTTGGTTGGTAAAATGCGATGTTTTGTGGTTAAATTACTTTGGTCATTTCTATACGCAAAGCACCTTTAACCCGTGAATTATGCAGCATAGGCTGGGAAATGAGATTGCTTTTCCTTTTTTCTCTTTTTGAGACCGGGGTCACTCTTTGTCCTCCTTTGTCCAGGCTTGTTGAATGCCAGCACAAAAGGCAGCCATAAAAGCAAAGTGATTTGCTGTGGGTAAAAGATCTGTCTTTGCAGCTTTCTATAAAAGGTTTTGAATCGGGAGTAGATTTGCTGAGGATATGATCGCTGGATAAGATTAGTTTATTACCGATGAAGTGATTTCCAGTCAGCACCCCATTTGGTCTGGAAGTTAAATATCAAATGAGAACATATGTTTTCTTATTTCAATGTCTATCTCCACTGCAAACATGACTCAGAAGTGATAGATTAGTTTACACTCAGGCAAAAATGATAAAAGGATATTTCACATTGTTATAATGACAAACAATTTACAGAAATACACATAAAAGCAATTGCTTGAATATGTAAGTCTCTCTCATAACATATTGTATAACCCATCCTGAATGTTGCTAAAGGTTTTTTTTCCCTATGTTTTATCGCCACAGTGTCCAAGATGAGAATCGTATTGGACTGCTTGGATGCAATATTTGCTAGGCTATTACATTTCAGGTATCATGCCTTGATGCTTGGCTTGCTAATCAAGTTGACAAACTGTCTGGTATCTTTAACTGAATTTCTGCATGACTATGGGTTATACAAAGAAAAAGGGAAGCCCTTACGCAGAACCAAAGTAGTCCAAACTCCTGCAGGACTTTTCTCAAAGGCTTCTCTAGAGCCACAAAACACATGTGGACAAGACCACCAAACTTTAACAACCTCATCAGAAACTCAAAAGTTGGGATCTTTCTAAGAAACTTGACGGGAAAATGTGCGGCCCTCACGGTAACTCTGACCTGTGCATTTTGGAGAAGGGAAACTGACGACGCAGATGGTAAAGTCGTGAGTTATAGACCCACTGCATGATGAATCCGCCTAGATATTCAATTTCACTCCATATCCAACTTTAATCATAGATCGACTTTATCATTAGCGGGGGAAACCTGTCATTCCCCCTGGTCTCCCTCCCTCCTCAGAATGTCAGTCTGATCGCACAGCATCAGATGAGTTTCAACATGGAGCCTGGTGTGAGTCAAGTTTACCTTCTAACAAGTTGCTTTAATGTGGACAAGATGTGTGCTTTTACCTCTGCTTTTACACTTGATAAACTCCTCTGTGAATTTTCTTTCACAGCTTCTATGCTTTTTCTCTGTGGTTGCCATTTCACTATGACCCCCAACCCATTTTTAAGGTTAACATTCATGAGATGCTTTGCATTGATCATTGCATTGAATGGGGGCGTGTAGCGGGCAGAACATGAGACTGGACCTGGTACGCAAATGTTCAGGTGCAGCCGTGATCTATAAAGGAAAATTGTGTGCTTATGTGCATGCGCATGGTTTTATAAGCCTGCTTTTGCTTCTTTCCGTATACCATTTTTTTGTTTTGCGTACTTACACCTTTTTAGCATTGATTCTGCTTGTCGGGACTTTGATGCAATCAACTGGTTTTCTTATATAGGAAAATTTTTGATCAATCTGTATAATCTGACCCAATCTGTATAATATGATTGAACTTGACTTTGTAAAGTGCCTTGAGATGACATGTTTCATGAATTGGCGCTATATAAATAAAATTGAATTGAATTGAATTGAATTCTACATAATATTTTATAAATGAGATCCCTGGTCCATTGTTCCACACAGCTAGCACGGAAGCCACACTGCTTCCGCTACTAAATGTGAGCTTTGAGAGTCGTTTGCAGCTACCTTTCCAACACCCAAGAGTAGGTTATCCTATTTAAGGGGACATGTTGGGCGTCCCCACGTTGGGCGTATGCTCTTTATATAAGCTTTCATTCTTCATTAAGGTATGGGAGACTCTTACTTCTTCGGAGGAGTGTTGGCCTAGTGGTTAGAGCAGTGCGCTTGCACTCAGAAAGTACCCGGTTCAATCCCCAGCGCCTGCACTCTGGGTCCCTGAGCAAGACCCTTAACCCCAGATTGCTCCCCGGGCCCCGCACATGGCAGCCCACTGCTCCCCTAGGATGATGGGTTAAAAGCAGAGAACAAATTTTGTTGTAATGTATGTTTCAATGTATGTTTCAATGACAATAAAGATGATATTACTATTATTAATTACTATGTCCTGCATCTTTTAGATATGTTCCTGCTCTAACCCAGCTGATTCATTTGTCATAAGGTTCTGTAGAAGGCTGCTAAAGACCCATTTAGTTTATTTTTGTTGAATCAGGGAACATCTTTCAAACATGGAGGATACTGGCCTCTGAGCATTTACTTTGGACACAAGTGTAAGAGCTGAGTTAGTTGAATCCCCCTAAAATAATAGGAGCCACCACCACCCCATTCTGCCCTCAAGCAGATGTTAAGAAAAGAGGAAACACTTTTACATTTTGCTTTTGATTAGTAAAATATTAATTTTGTACATATTGGAAACAGCAAAATTGACAATTAGACAAAAAAGAAAAGCTTGAACTGTCCAAGCTGTGCATCAACTGACAGATATGAAGAAGGCTGTAGGTTTCCCTTTCATCTGGTCCAACTCTGATGATTGTGTAACCTCTAATCAAATGTCTTATATATTTTATAGACTTTATTAACAGTCTGTCTGTGCTTGCCATATAAAACCAGTATTTTATTCTTCTGAACAAAATACTAATTTGAATCATTTTTTGTGTGTGACTATGAACGTGTACTAAGCTCTTTTCCATATTTTTTACCACGCATGACGCCATTTACAGTAATACAAGGAGTGCTGCATCAGATAGCCACGTTTATTATCTAAACATGGTACTTAGGAGTTATATGTGCAGTAAATCTGACCCCAAGTGTAAGCGGTGACTAAATGTCCACTCGGGGATCTTTTCTTTCACAGTGGATGGCTTTTATTAATGCAAGTGGAGAGCTTGATCCCATTCTTCCGCTATGAGCGGTGTTCGAGCTCTCTGCTTGCCCTGTTTGTGTTAATGCTGCACAACTGCTAGTAGTTGTCTGAGATGGTCTTTTTAGGCGACTGCCATGCAAATGCATGGGCAGAGCCTATTACTATTACTATTACTATTACTATTCTTCCGTCACCGTTAATACAGCCCGAACCGTAGGGTCTACCCCCACAAACTATATATCAATACGTGGGTCTCGATGCCGTGAAGTGTGCTATTTGTACTTCACGCCATTTCCAGTTACCATGGCGACGAAATTAGCCAAAAACCACCCCTAAAACCGGCACCGAAAGCATCCAAAGGACGTGACACTAGCGTACTCATTGTACAAGGTCAAGGCTGTCTGCCCTCCTCTGGGACTGGGACTGCCAGTCAAGAGGTCCTAGGATCACAACCTGGTGTGGCAACTTTAGACAATTACTTTTTTACCCCCATAGTATATATATCAAAACGTGCGTCTTCATCCAGTCAACTGCTGTTTTTGTATCAGCCGCCATTTTCAGTTACCATGGCGACTTCATCAACAAAAAACATGAAAAATTGCATTTTCTCCCTTTTTGAGGCACTTTCCAGTACAGCATTTGGACCAAATTAACAGAGTACCATCACCCGGTGATACTGAACACAACCATGTTAGCGGCTAACGGTTAGTATGTTGCTAACCGGACGCAGCTCTAGGAAGGTCCTACCAACTTCTGCTTGACAGAGTATGTATTTCCTTTACAGAGAAAGCTCCACAACAAATTTGGGCCATATCGGATAAAGCATGTCTCCACAGAAACCAAAATCACATAATCCACAATTCCACGCTCACTGTGGGGGCTGTTATGAACGTAGGAATATGATATTCGTAAGGGTAACTCTTACGGGTAGCACGATACGCACCAGGAGGCAGGCGCCTTCTTAAATTTCTTCTGAAATTTTCTAGTTACAAGCTGCTCTGCCAGATAGATTTGAGTAAAAATGTCAGAGGTTCACTATAAAATTCAAAACAAAAATGTATAACATGATGGCATTTATTTTTCTTCACACAGAAAAGCAACAATTACTAAAGATAAACATGCAAATTGTTACAGTTAAAATAATGTTTTCTGTAACACTTGTTTACTGTTAGTTTGATACATAGGCTTCAGTAGAAAATATGGAATAAAGACCCACTAGATTTACAAGTTAATTTCAGATGCTTATTGTGCAGAATATTGTATGTTTTTAGCTGTTCTGCTCTTTATTGGGTTACATATAATATTAAAAACTGATGTTGGCATGCTAACTTGAAAAGGTGCACCAATCAGGCTTTTCAGGCTTTTCATCAATACCAATTTCTGGATTTATCTCAGGCTTGACCTGCTCCCTCCAATTTTCTTTTCTTAGGCTGATATTACCAAAAGAAGATTGCCTGCATTTGTGCATGAACGCATCTTGTTTTTTTTTTCCAAACACAAATACGTGTATTTAATGTATCTGGAAGCATTTAATATTCAGGGATGAAATACAATCAGAGCAGTGTCATGGAAAACATGTCAAATAAGATCTCTGGTCGATTAACCTGTGTATGTCAATTAACTAGTTGGTTGGTTATCCGCTCAGGTAACTAGCCTGATAGGTGGCTTAAAAGACATATCTATTTCAGCTCGCTAACTGTAGTTTTAAATTGCATTACTTTAGCAAGAATGATGGGTTTAGTTTTACACTGATGATAAACACTGAAATATTTAATAGAAAGAAGAAATATTAATTTTCATGTTCCTTGGTGGGAAAATTTTGTTGTACCTGCAGCAAAGGGACAAGCAAGTCCAAAAATGTAGATTCACACAAAGGTAAAAATAATTCAAAAACAGGAAGTAAGAATAAGAGACTGTACAGTAAGGGCACAGTTACAGCATAGCAAAAATAATATTGTGCATTTATTAAAAATACCATACTCAGATTCAAAGAAATGGGCAACTGAGTTAGAGAATTTGAATAATTTACATGTACATGAGGGCATAAAAGCAACAGTCAACTATATACATGAAATGGGAACACTATGCAGCTGTAATATGCTTGCAAACTCAAAATTAGTCTTTTTCGTAAGTGAGTGAAGAGTTGTAGCTTTGTTTAAGATAAGATAAGAAATCCTTCATTGTCCCACAATTGGGCTGATGGTGGCAAAGACACACGACAGAGTTATACACAGTTTCTAGTTGTGAAAAAACATGTTAATCTAATCTAAAGTTAGTTCTATCTTCACCCATCTGACTAGCAATAGATGGCAACAGGTGGGGGAGGAGCATCCCTGTGTTGTTCTATGGTCTAAACAGAACAGAACCATTAGCCACAGGGAATCTTATCATTAAAACACTGAGGCACCGCAGATGATGGTTCACAGTCCACCATAAGTCTCCTCTTTCTTTTTTGCCATCTTTTGTCCTCCTTCCGCTTGTAGCTCCGTTTTTATGGCACATAGCATCTGTCACAGTTGCTATGCTGGAAACAAACATGAAGCTGTGTCTTTCCCTGCGCACACTGAAGCAGAGCGAGAGCAGGAAATGAGTTTTTTTATTGACAACGGTGTAAAGTTCATGTTGTCTGTCTCAGAATTTTTACTAAGAATTTTCATTGGGTTCAGTAATGTCTCTAAATCCTTAAAAACAGCTTCAGTGTCCTTGTCTCTGTTCTATGACTGTCATCCTCGCTGACAGTTCAGCATAATTATTAGGACCTCTTGCAGCTGTAGAGCTCTAGTTCTTTTAAGAGATAAGGACAATCTATAACAATCTATATCCACACTGTGTACTTTCACAGACCTTACCCAGCATGATCTCCCAGCATCTAATGTACATTGTGGTCTTCCTCTAAGCACAAAGCAAATGCTTCAACAAAAAAATAACAACATAAAAAAAGGATTTCTTTACTTAACTATTTTAACATCATTGGATTGCAGAATATTATAAAGAATATAATTCGTATCGCCACTCTAACTTGAAATATACAGTAGTGGCTTGCAAAAGTATTATTGTCCCTTAAACGTAATTTTTTTTGGTGTCATGCAACAACCACAACCTTCAACTCATTTGTTTGGATTGTTTGCGATCGAAGGTAAAATTCTACATGTTTCATGAAAAAAATTCACACTCAAAATCTGAAGGTTGCTGGACTTCTTGTCTTGTTTCTTGAAGACGCTTAGCCTCTCATCCAAAAAGGCTTCTTCAGTACTAGGCTGATTGGTTGTAGTCAGAGAAATCACACAAACCTTCTTTCGTGGAACAGGGTTTTGCCCTAAATGCCATCCACGCGTCTAAACCCCTGGCTAGGTCTGGTTCCTTTGTGAGAATAAGACCTGCTTTCTACTTCCTCCATCTAGAGATTGACAACTAGTTTTACTCCTTGTGGGGCACATTTTGGACAGGGAAAAACATGAAAAACTACCAGTGCTTTCTGTTGCAATGGATGAAACCAGTTTCAACCATTGCAGCCAATCTCTACATGAAGGAAGTAGAAGGTGGAGAGCTGGACTCCTCCAAGGGAACAACACCTAGCTGCTGGTTTTTAGATGTGGGTTCATACTGAGATTAAATTACACAATTGGGTACTGTATTCACTCATAAAACCACTTTTAAAGACAAGTATTTGCACTGGATAATATTTACAGATAAATGGAGTAAATGCCTTTCATTTCACCATCATACCCCCCTTATGTTGGTCTATCAAACAAAATCCCAATAACATACATTGTTGTTTGTGGTCAGAACCTAATAAAATGTGAAAAAGTTAAAAGAGCCGCGCAAAGCCGTGAGATTACTTAGAAACAGCCCATGCGCCCATTTACTTAAATGTATCAGCTTGTAATCCAATCAATGTTACTATTCCAGTTTGTAAACTGTAATAATACACAGTTTGTCTACTTTCACAGGCCGTGCCCAGTTCTGTTTGATTCGTGCATCTCACACAGCCACCACGGATGTGGGTCTGTTGGTTAGTCTTGTTAGTTCCGCTGGGTATAGATTAAAATATTCTGAGAGCTTGTTTAAGAAGTAACTCCACGACTGTGAGCAGCAGCTGGCGTTTTTGTTGGTGAAATCATCATCATCTGGTCAACGTTGCAGCAGGGATGAGCTGAAACCCTTCCGCAAACAGAGATAAGGGCTCGCTTTGTTGTTGCAGTTGCATACTTTAGGTATGAATAAGCTTTTTCATTCGCTGAGCAGTCCGGACTTTTATATTTCGCTCTCACAGCTGTCCTCTTGAGTCACATAATCCCTGATGATGTGTACCTTGAAAGATGGAGACAATAATAATTTTAAATTAAGTTGGGATTAATATTTTTAACCATTTCATTAAAAGAAAGAGTGTTCATTCCAAAGTCTTAACTTGGGGAAGTTCTGCTGTCAACATTTATCACTTTGTAATTGCTCATGTGTTTAAGTCAACTTTACTTTACTTAGTATATTTTAAGTTGATTGGAGATATGAAGTAAATAACTTGAAGACAATAAGGCTCTGTCTGGATTGTATTAATCTTTTTCAAAGTTTAGACGAATAGAAAGCATTTTAAAATCGATTCTTAGTTTAAATGGTGTGTAGAGATTTTTAGATGAGATGTTGCCAATGTTGAGGTTTTAAGTTTAGTTAATGTCATAGGATCTGGCATTAATTGTTTATTTGGCAACTATTTTGATAATCTAGGAAAATAATCTAAACTGCATGAAATAAAAGCATAAATAATTATTTCCGAGTCAGGTTTTGTGAAAAAGGTTCTGATGTTGAATATGTTTCTGAAGTGACAAAATACAGTCTGTGAAATATTACATCTTTTTTAACATTTAAGATCACAATCCCTAGTGTTTCCTAGGTTTTTGACATGCTTATAAGGTGGACGCAGTGGATTCTTCAGAAGATAAATAAGTTGCCTCTGGGTATCTGGACTTCCCTTCGTTTGTCCTCTTTCAACTTTTAAAAGTGCCTGGACAACCAGGGTCACATTGATGAAGGAGTAAATTATGTTATCTACATGTTAATGTGATTGGCAGAAACAAAAATGTATATTTATTATCAGCTTATGGATGTACTGTACTGTCTAGTGACTAAGAATCGGAATCAACACAAACACAAACAGCAAACTACAATATATAACAAAATAACTTTGCAGGGAAACATAGGAAGAGGAGCAGCATGTACAAGAGAAGGAGTGTATTTTTTTTGTACACTCATGAATAAAAAATATATGCATCCACATACGTGAAAGATGTAAAGCCTACACTCCATGAGTAATGTTTTTTTTTTTTCCCAATTCAAATTTACCATCTGAAACTAAAACACTTCCTCCAGTAAAAAACTAAAGTCAGCCAAATTTAAACCTAAATAATGTTTGAAAAGCTGAAGATGAACTGAATAACCAGTAGTATCAACAAGCCTCACTGTCCAGGCTGATTTCAGGTCATAAACAGCTGACCAGGGCTGTTTTCGTACAGTGGAGGGTCCTTAAACCAGACTTTTAGCAGTCAAATAAACTGTTTTGCAATAAATACCAATTTAACTAATGACATACAACTCTGATAAGTATTTTCCTAGAAAAGTAGATATAGATCTATAAAGTTAAAACTCTTTTTAAAACATTCCTTTTTTTCCTTTTCCTTCCAGGGGCCTGTATGGACTGGAGCTGCCGACCTATCTGCTCCGTTACATCCTTAATCCTCGTCAGATCTTTGTTGATCTTTCTTGCACTCTTCATCGTCTCCTGTTTTCTTCCCTCATACCCTCCTCCCTCCTTTCGCTTCATCTTCCCTCCTCTCCTTTGTGTCTCCAAGCCCTGGGCTTTATTACTCAAACCCACTGACGGGAGCAACGCACAGTAGTTGGCAAAGGATGAGGCACGTTTGCTTGCCAACACCAGATAGAGGATAAAAGACACAAAAAAAGACTATAGCAACAGGGAGGAGTGACAAAGAGAAACGGAGGCAACAACTACTGGAAGGAGCTACAACAAAGCTGTGACAGACAACAAAAACAATCAGGATGCTAAGACAAAGGATAGACACAAGTTTCACTTGATTGTCAGGAGCTAGCACCACGCTCCTACCGAATAAAGGTTGGTGATGTGTTTTATTTTTGCTTCCTTTTTAACAAACTCTTGTGCTTACTCAAAGGAAGCTGTGGAGACACACACTTCTGCTCTCTGTGCCTCCTTGTTAACACCCACTTTGCCTGTGTAGGAAGTGTGAGCCATGCCAGCCAAAGGAAAGTACCTGCTGAATAACCAGGAGCTCAAAAATGAGGCGCTGTACCGCAGATTCTCCTGCATCAGCCAGTACCAGCCACTGGCGCTGCTGCTGGGCCTCTCCATACTCTGCTGTGTAATTTTCCTCATCCTCTTCTTTGCCTTTAAGCTGGTGAGTTTTCATTTAGGCTTTTGTAGTTAGATGAGAAAATCATATTTTCAAGAACAAAAAGAAGAAAATCCATCCATCCCTGTTTGGTTTTAGTTTGTCATATGGATGTTATCGCATTCACTGGCCTCTCATGCAGGAAAAGGATTTACATCATATGATTTTATGAATTTCTGCATATATTGAAGAAGTATTTTGTGAAATGTTAGTATTTCACCTGTTGATTTTTCTAAGTAAGCAATTAGTTGTTAAATTCTCTTTAAAAAGACATATATAACTATGTGAAAGATGCAGAGTCTTGGTCACCCTTAACTTTCTCTGGATGAATAGTCTCCCTGAAGTTTTTTTTTTACATCAAAATAAATAAATATATGGGAGGCATTGCTATGAGTATTAACCTGTTTTTTTCTCTAGTGGCAAAAAGTAGTTAATTACATTTCTAAATATATAAAACCATGGTCAGACAATTTGCATGTATGTTGTATAACAACGGGATGTTCTCTCTGTGCATGCGTGGGTTCTCTCAAGCTACATGACTGTTAGGTTACGGTTACGGTCGTTACGGTTGGATAAAAATAGGTTCAAAACTAAAGCCTCCTTTTTTCTATTTTAATTTTCCTGAATTGCATATTTTAAATAATCAAGTCAAAGGATTTTTCAGCAAAAAAACCCAAAAAACTTTTTCAGTATTTGAATTTCTTAAGTTAATATATATGTCAGCCTGAAACACACAGACCACCCAGCATCGACACTGTGGTCTGTTCTGAGCAGCGGAGATCCTGTAAGCCATTTTAAGCTTTGTTTTAAGCTAAGTTCAGACTGCCTGTTTGAAGCTGGTATTGTAGAAGTTTGCATGTCAGTTCATATGCTGTGTTGATGCTTAGTGCATATAGTTATTATACTGCTTGACCCATTATTGTTATTTTGGTAGCTTTAAGTGTCAGCAGACCATCGATTACAATGCTGCAAGTCAGATAACCCTGAAAAACTGTTAACAAATTTAACAGACAGACCCGACTATTCTGAATACACCAAACATAACATCCGGCTACAATGTAATTTAACATTAGCTGCAGGTGAAGCAAGCGCAGGTGAAGGCTGGATACAAATCCGCCACACTATTTAAATAACGTGCTTGGCCTGCCATACAAATTTTTGCAAGCAGCGTACAAAACAGTAGACCTGTAGGCTTTAGGTCCATAATGTAAAAGTGTCCGGTTCAGTCTTGTTGACCTCTTCCTATTTGCATTTCCTGATAAGTGGACTATTTATAAACATGAAAAGCAAACAGCCAGAAGCATACAAGCAGCAGCACATTCTGAAACAACTCCAACGATTGCATATTCCACTGAAAGCATAAAGAATATTAATACTTAGGGTATACATTTTAAAACCAATAACGGAACCAGTACTTCAAAGCTAGTAAATAAGAATTTCTAGCTTTCTTGATGTTTTTGCTGTTTTGTGTTGCAAGTATTATCTTAAGAATAGTATTAGGTTAGTCTTTATCTCACCAACAGAAGTTTTCTGCATGCTTAAAACACTCTCACACCTCTTTGCACATAATAGGAAGTACACTGTATTCTTTCTTAACACATTGCCAGAGACCCCATTCAAGACCCTGCATACACTATTCAGGATCTGGCTGATTTTTAACTATGTAGTTACAGGGCACATGGTTGTTCTGAAGGAACTGGAGAGATCAAATGATTAGGTGGTATAATACATTTACAGGACAGTTTTTAGTCACACACGCACACACAAATCTGGCCTTGTTTGAAAAGTGGCAAGAAAAAAACTACGGTTGAATGTTTGCAGTTTATCGTCACTGCGATGCATCAAACCTCTCGAAGAAATGTGTTCACTGCAGGTTGAGTTTTTATGGCTTACTTACAACAATACTTTGTGTGGCGCTGACTCTGCACATCACCCTGTGCACAACAGTCCTGGAGGGAAACACTGTAGTAGCAGCATCGTGGTGAGGGCATACACCAGGTACAGGAAAGGTGGTCAAAAGGATGGGAAGATGATTGGAAATGAAGGCCGGGGCAATCTTTAACGAAGGCCTTCTAGTGTAGGAGGATGGAGATTCCCATCTGACAAAGTTTGAGCTATTTTCCTCAAAGACGACAAACCCCAAAGGACTTGCAACTGCAGGCTTGGCAAAGTATTGACTCAGAGGGGCTGATTAGAAATGCAAGCCACACTTTTCAGATCCGTTCACGCCTATTCTTGGTCTACCCGATAATGCTATTAATGAAATACATTAAAGTTTGTAATGTAATGAAATGTAGACCTGTTAAAGGGACTGTATTCTTTTGCAAGGTACTGGACTTAATTAATCTGTTTCCAAGGAATAGATATAATTAGCCTCTTTTATCAGTACAGATGCTTAAAAATATCTCATAGCTTTCCTTAACTACCGTACCTGTGCGGTGGGTGGGTAATGTGAATGAGATGTGTATGATGGAACTGAAAGTAGGAGAGGACTGCACTGAAACATACTCATTTTCAGTGCAGTTGTCAGGCTGTAGAAGCGCACTTAGAAGTACAAATAGTTAAAAAAGACAGCAGCACTTTCAGATGGCTCTGCCTTTTCAGATGATGTTCTGTTTGAGCCGCAGCTGTCAGAAGCAGAATTACAAAACTAGACAAACAAAGAACTAAAAGAATGTTGCTGTCAGTCATGATCCAGGCTTCTGTGTGTCTGATCTGCTGACCATGAACACACTGTTGATTTTGGCATGCAGCAAGCAGCAGTTTAGCGGGTCCAGCCCATCATACTAAACTGGCCTTTTCTGTTAGCATAGATTATATTACTTTCCCATGTTGGAAAAATGAACCTAACCTTCCTAGTATTGTCTTGCTGCAGGCCTTCTGGCACACTCCCTTTTTCTCTTGTTTCAGTCCCACAGAATAGCGCCATTCCTCATGTTTACGCTCCACACGTGCACATAAACATGCTGTGGTTTTTCTCTCCTGCTCTTGCACAAAAACACCATCAGCGTTTTTTTGTCCTTCTACTTTATTCTCTTTCTCAACCCATTAAGATCTGCGCCAGCACATCTTCATTCATGCACAAAAGACTCTCTTGGTCCTTGGTCCATCCCCTGACAATCAATCAGTCAGCTATCCTTCGTTCTGTTTTTCAGCAGCTATATTTTTTTGGGATTCTTTTTTTCTTTCGCCTTATATGTCTCTCTTGCGAACACGTGAGGTGTTCCGTGCATTTGTTGCCAGGATAACAGCTATTGTGGGTTAAGAAATGTTGGAATGGAGCTTGTAAAATTTGAATGCAATAGAAAGGCAACCAATGGTACAACGTCAATGGCCAAAACCTGGTATTGGTCATTGATGTTGACTGATTTTGTTGAGAGGAAACAAAAACTGATCAGTTGGTTGCGATTTGAGACTTAGTTTTCAGATTTCGATTTGATTTAGGTGTGATTTAAACCACTAATTGTATTATTCACCACTGCAGCTTTTACTCCCGTTTTTGATGCAATGCGTTTGTAACAGTTACTCGTAAGATATCGGTTTGACGTAAAAATGACGTAGGAGGCAGGAATTTTGAAGGAAAAATTGTAATAATTAGAACGCTGGAAAAAAACAGGAAAGGAAATGTTTTTTCTGCTTTTGATTTCTTTCTTGGCGTGTTAAAAAAAACAGAACCTGTGATTTTTACTTCATTTTGCTGGTGAAAAACAGAAATTTCTCTGCCCCCCCAAATTTTTTCATTACAACACAGAGTGCTGACGGGGTTTGGTTAAGAACTGTCCTTTCCCAGTGCTGCCATGGTAACCAGCAGGCTCGCCATACAATGCAGGGATGGCCTTCTCCGCTCAGAGATCTATTAAGACTGACTAGCTGCGTTTGTCTCGCTGTGGAGCGCTTATTTAACCCCTTGCTTTCTCTCCTGCTGATGCTACGACTCCCACCTTTGCTTTCAGTCTCACGGAGACATTTTCACATCATGTGGAGAAACACTTAATGCTCACATGGATGCATTTGCATTCAGAACACATTCATCAGCAGATGTTCACTTCGGCGTAATCGCCTAACCCTGGTTTTAATGGCAACCTGGCCAGGGCGTACCCTGCCCCTCGCCTAATGACCGCTCGAGGTAGGTGCCAGCACATGTGTTGGTCAGCCACGTAAAATCCCAGAAACCTACATGGAAGTTTGTGATTATAAGGCATCTGGACAAAATCCAGCTGTGTTTTGGTAGCCTTTAGTAGCCTTTGATGGATGTGTGTTTTGAAACACATTACAACTGTAGCAAATAGCCAACTTTACATGTTCTTTTAGCAGCAAAAGGCAGTGGCTTGTTACTGCTGTTGAAGGTATACTGAAGGTTCAAAAAGCTAGCAAACCTATCAAATTTCCTGTAATACTGTTCCTATGAATTTAAGCAATTTTAATGAAAAGCCAGAAAAAGTGTTGGTGTACAGCATATTGTGGTTACAACCATATGTTACAATGCATCAAACGTCAAATATGTTCTAGTCCATCATATGTTAAAATCACTTTAGTGTCAATATCTGAATGCACATTTCTGTAAATGAAACCTCAAATCATTGCACAAAAAAACACCTTATTACCTCTATTTATTTGTGATTCATGAAGGACAACTAATCCATGTAACATGGCTCATACAAAGGGACTGATATCAAAGCCCTTGGACTCTGATACAAACTTTTGATCTTATCTTTTTTAATCTATTGCATGCTATAATGTAAAAAAAACAAAAAAACAATAACAACTGTAACCTTTGTTCATTGTCTGTTGTGCGTACTCTTAGCCGGAGTGTACTAAAATAAATTTCACCACGGTAACACGCGGTGACAGTAAATAATATTTGAAAACTTTGAAATCTATTGTAGGTGTTGGTACATACTGTCAGTCAGCTGGCTGCACTTTACCTCCTCTACAAGTAAGGCAAATTTGGCTATGTGAAAATATGTTTCAGAAACGTCATAGTGTGGAAAACAAGAGAGTGCTACCCAATGTTAATTTTAAGGTAACACTGTTTTTAAACTACAGTTGGGAAGACTGTGATATTTTTACTGCAGGTTATCGCCTCGTAAGATCCTCATGTCTACTCAGTAAAAACCTGGCTGATGTTCGAGTTTCCCTCTCTTGGTCAACGTTTCAAAATGTTTTTATTTTAAATCTGTGAGTTAAATCAGATCCCATTGTTTGGGGCTTGCTTTAAAGTTGTATTCAGTTTTCTTAAAGCAGCAGAGGTTATCTGTTAAAGCCGACACATGTTTATGATATGAAATGGATTGCTTGTGCAGCAAGACTGTGCTTGAAAAGCCAAGTACAGAAAAGCTGTCTGAAGATCTAAATTTAATGAGCTAAATATGATATAACAATTTGATTATGGTATGGTATAACACATGTTTATGTTTTTGTCTCCCGTTGTTGCCATAGAGTGCACAGGACCATCGTGCCTTTGTGAGTGTGGTGAGCAGCAGCCTGTGTGTTTTCCTAGCTGTATTTTTGCTGGTGTGCACAGAGATTCTCTCACAACGATGGAGGCTCTGGCTGGGCCTGGTTATCTGGGTCACTCATCTAACCCTGGGTTACACCTTCATCTTCAGTGGCAGCATCATCTTACCCTGGGACCAGGTACCTCACCTTTTGAGCAGAGTTCAGCAGGACTAAAGTTTGAGTTGTTTCCCTCCGCAGCTACAATTTCAGCAAACAGGATCATGCTGATATGTACATGTTCTGACGTTTACAATGTTTAAAAAGTGTTTGAAAGTACTGAGATTTTTCTTCTTCTTCTTTTCAGGTGCCTTTCTTCCTCTTTATCATCTTCACAGTCTATACCATGCTGCCATTCCAGCTATGGCATGCTATGGTACTGAGTGTCATCACCTCCCTGTCTCACATATTGGCCCTCACAGTGTACTTTGCAACTAGCACATCAAACACATCAAAGGCCATTGCATATCAGGTAAAAGCAACTGGACAAGAGACACGCTGCAACAGTTAAACCAGTGCTCTCAAACTCAGATATTCGAGGGCTAGTGTCTTGCAACTTTTATGTGTCCCTTGCCCTACACACTTGAATCAGACGGGTAATTTGTCTCACTAGCATGGTGTCTGTTGTGTATATTAGCTCTACAGAGATCTGCTGATGAGCTAATATCAGACTCGGGTGTGTTTAAACAGAGATGCATCTAAAAGCTGCAGGACATTGGCCCTCAAGGACTAAAGTGTGACACTGCTGTTTTAAAATCTTCATACATAGCTTACTTATCTGTCTGGGATTATTAACTGTTCAAAATGAGCATTCTCAATCATGGAGGTTTGTAATGCTAACATGCTGCTCTGATTTAACGGATGCATCTCAGTAATTGTCAACAAAATATTTCAATAGTTCAGTTTAAAAAGACAAAGTCATATTTTTAATTCAACACATGCAGGCGGATACATTCTAAATGTTTATTTTTGGAGTGGAAAACCAAAGTTCATTCAAATTTTTATATTACACAGTAAGACAATAATAAATAGAATTTGAATGCAAAAATGTCATTCTGGAAAGCATCTTAATGTACAGTTCAGTATTTGTTCTCAAAACTTGTTTAGCATTCCTTTTACATTATTAACTGTGTGGTGGAAATCAGCCTGTGGCATTGCTGAGGTGGTAGGAAAGCCCAGGTTGCTTTAATTGCAGTCTTTGACTCAACTGCATTATCAGCTCTGTAGTCTCTCATCTTCCTTTTGACAGTACCCCATAGATTCTCTCCATTGGTCAGGCGGACTTACTGGTCAATCACGCACAACTATACAATAGTCACAGCTTCTCAATCTTATCAAGGCTGCTTTTGTCCCTGGTGATGGTGCACTTTTTTCTTTTGCACTTTCTCCTTCCGTCCAACTTTCAGGGAATGTGCTCGGATAAAGTACTTTATGAACAGCCAGCTTCTCTTAGCAATGACCTTTAGTGGCTTAGCCTCCTTCCAGAGGTAGTAAATGACTGTCATCTGTCTCTTTTTTAGGTCTTATGTAATATTCTAATGATCTGAGAGACTGGATTTTGTGTTTTCATTAGCCATAAACTGTATTAATCAAAATGAACAAAACATATTTTTTTAAATATATCACTCTACATGTAATGAATCTCTATAACATATGAATTTCACTTACCAAATCTAAATACTTACACCAGTTAACCATTCAGTGTAGTTCTGTTCTTACTGAGATGCACCTGCAAATATAGATGTATCTTCTTAATCTAAACACTTCATAGAGAGCAAATTTAAAAGCATAATGCATGGTTTCTGTGTGTAACGTCCATGTGCACTAAAGCTGTTTCAGTTATAGTTTTGCCATGTGTTGCTGTGTCTCTTCGTACAGCTCCTGTCCAATGCAGTGGTGTTTCTGTGTGGCTGTGGAGTCGGAGCCTTTTATAAGTTTCTAATGGAAAAAACGTTAAGGCAGACCTTCCAAGATACTCTGAGGTGCCTAAGCATGCGGGTGAAGCTTGAGATCGAAAAGAGACAACAGGTTAGTAAAACTAAAACGCTTGACCTTCATGTTATGTTGCAGACTCGGCAGAATAGCTACATTTGACCGGGAAGTAGGCAGCATTTCATGAGAATACCTGTGTAATGTTTCCAAAGCCCTTGAAAGTTTTGCTTATGTAAGCAACAATTATTCAACACCTAAGTGTTTTTTTTTTATTTTTTAAAGAGGGTGTACCAGGTCACAATAATACAGCAGTGTGTGTATATGGCAAAGCCTTCCTGCATTTTGCATATTCTAAAAATCTAACTGGAAAAAAACAAGCACTGTGCGGGAATAAAACTATATATATATATATATATATATATATATATATATATATATATATATATATATATATAGGGGAGAGAGAGAGAGAGAGAGAGCGCCTATCAGTAATTGTCATCACTGTGATGTTTTTTCATTTCTAAGCAAAAGCCTGTGGCGATTCTCATTTTGAGGTGCATTGGTTTCATTGCTGCTAACAAATCCCTCTCAAATCACATCTTTCTGTGATGTCTTAAATCAGGTACATCTGTGCAGACTTGTTTTGATTTCAGAGAGAGGCCTTTAAAAATTGTTTTGTCATTTGTTATGAATTTAATTTGTGTTTTACATAAAGAATACACTACCGGTAGATTTACAGCACAGAAAGGAATGAGTCAGCTGTTTACATTTGAATCCTAAGTATTAGGAATATACTTTTGACCATTAGTTTTAACATTATAAATTATATCATAGTGCATCTATATTCTCTATGCCCATTAAGGTATTACTAAGATTTTCTTGAGCTAATTTCCTGTAGATTCAATGATTTTTTAACCCATTTTCTTCCCTTGCATCTCCAGTTAGAAAATGTCTCCAGGGAGGAAACTCAGACCCAGTGACCCTCTCAGTCAGTGTCAGGACATATTGCAATCTGTCGGGAAAATAGGGGACAGTCTTTTTATGAAGTTGTGATTTAGCTCCTTAGGCTTTTCTGACAATAAGGAACACCTTTTTGTCAGCTAAACTAATGAAGTATGTGTTGTTAAATTTAGACATGCAGTCTCAGGTCACAGTTGCAAAAAAGATGTCCCATGGAGATATAATTGTACTTAGACTAGAGCCATTAATCATTAATACAACATAACTTTATGAATAAATTATAGCTGCAAAAACATACAGTAACAATTATTTTATTTAAATAGTCACCATTTACAACTACTCACTGAGTTACATATAGACTCTCTCACTAACATACACAGAATGTACTCTGTATTTCTTCTGCTTTTAACTCAAACATTTTTTTGTTGAGTATTGCAAATTGAATCTTAAAGGGGGTTGCCAGGTTACGGGAGTTTTCCTTTGCTGCAAAGTCAACGACACAATGCAAGCGACTGTCCACTGTCGCTATGCGGACTGAATGCTGCAAGTCAGTGACTCCATGCAGCCTGCTGGGTTTCGACTTTTTAACCAGTCGGTCTGTATGATTCAATGGTGTTGATTTCATTGAATGTCATATTAAGAAAATGCATAAATAATAACAATGGAAAAATGTTTACATTGCCAAATGTGCAAATATAATTTAAGGCAGTTATAGTATTACAATCAAATGAAGTTAGGCTTATGACAAGAGAGATTTATTTAACGAACAAAACGATGCATATCAGATTAACTAATATAAAATTACCTATTTTTTGTCTGCATGGCGTCACATACGGTGCACCCAACATTAATATAGTTTGCGGTGTTTTTACATAATGAACAGATTTGATGACTGCCCTATATTAAATTACATTTAATACACAAAGTGCCAGGCTGCAGACTATTGTTTGTTCACAAGAGGACACTGTAACATATGTCAAACTATCTGTATTATTTAAGATTCAGAGCACAGTTTTTATACCTAAGGCTCTTTTTGTGAAGTGAAGGAAGATGTGTTTTAGAATAAATGTTGTGTAGACTCCATAAAACAGACACGACTAACTGCTCAGGCAAAAAGTCTGATATTATTATTTTGGCTCTGCTGTCTAGTATAATCAGATTCTTGGCTGGGAGGCTAATAGCTCTAGAAATAGTATAAGCTGATATACCAGTCAAACCAGAGAATACTAAAGGCCTTAAATCCAGCTAAAAGTTAAACTGCATGAGTTGCTTGGCTGCTACTTGTGTCGTTTTCTTGCATCATGACAAAAGAATAAAATAAAATTAAAATGCCTTCCTTGGGCTCTTATGAAGTCCAAAATACAGCTGCATTGAAGAATTTGTGCTCTTTGATGCTGCTTTATTTTCCCTGCCCTGTGCTTGCGTGATTAATAAATATGAATGCAAACTTTTGCCATGGTTAACCCACCACAGTTTCTTCAATGGAAAGGACTGAGCCCTCTTCCTTGAGAAACTTCAATTCTCAGTTCGGTGGAGCAGGAATGAACCCCATCGGTTTTCTTTCAGCTAGGAAGTCAAAGATCAATTTACAGAGTCAACTTCACTGTGTGCTTCTGTTGAATGACTGCTAATGGCTGATTGCATCATTGCTTTTTCCTAAGATGGGAGAAGATGGTATGCAGGACATGTGTGGCCTGTGGTGATAAACTTACAGTATATTAGACTTGTTTTTAATACAGCAATGTTAGATTAAGAGTATTATTAATTCATGCATTTGTGTCATCGCGCTTAGCGTATCGTAATGCTCTCTTGGGTCAGATAAATCTTCACTCTCACGCCTCCAAACCATACAAAATGCTGGGGCTGGACTTTTGATTCATTCCTGAAAGCGAGATCATATCACCCCCATTTTATATTCCTTCGACTGGCTGCCAGTAGAGTTCAGGATCCACTTTAAAATTCTCACACTAACTTATAGAGCACTAAACAACCAGCGCTCAGATTACTTATGTAATCTTCTTACAAAACATGCCGCTGCTCATTCCCCTCGTTCGGAAGCTCAGATTCTGTTGGTTGTTCCACGTACCGGATTAAAAACAAAGGGGGATCAATCCTTTCAGTCCGTGGCACCAATGCTGTGTCACAGGCTACCTCTGCAGCTACGTTTAGTTGACTCTGTGGACTTTTGAGAAACAGTTTAAACCTTTCTTTTTTAAACAGACCTTTTGCTGAATGTTTATTTATATTGTGATTTTACCTCATTTTTATTATTTCAATTGTTGTTTTATTGGCCTTCTGTACAGTGCTTTGTGATTGCTTTGTCTGTGAAAAATGCTTAATAAATACTTAATAAATACTAGTGAATTTGGATGACACCATCTAATACAGCACTGAGATCGCTAGTCTTTAGTGCTTGAAAATCTGGGTAATCTATGGACGTGCACTCAATCGTCTTTAACCATCAACTTATACAAATATGAAAAAATAGGTACAAGAAAAAGACAAAAAAAAGTATGCTTTCTTAAAAACACATTTATAAATTCCTACTTTTTGAAGAAATGTGTTTTTCAAACTTTACTATTGTAGGTCATAATGTGAGTTTAAGGAAGCTAATCATGGCAAATAAAAAAATCATAATTTCCATCCAGAAAGCTTAACTTTAACCCTTTAGGCGATGAGCATTTTCCTCCAGGTGTTCTGAAGTGTTGAGTCCTTCTTTGTACACTGGCTTACTCAAGTTTCAGCCCCTGTAGACAATTGACAATTTTCTAGGGCCAAGTGCACGTTTATTTATAAAGACTTTGCAGTAATGACGATTCAAAGTGCGGTTCTAAGATATATGATTTATTATATGCTTTTCAACTCTGATGTGTGATGAATCCTTCAGACACCAAAATGTCCCATAAACCCAGGGGATAAATCAGTATTTTGTCTTGTCAAAATAGAAAATGTTGGAAAGAAACCTTTTTGATTTGGTCTTTTAAGCTTTTTATCACTAGCAGTCTTTTACAAAGAAACATTTTCTTATTTCCTTAGCTGGCTTTAGTTTAAAAAAAAAACTAGCATATTTATTATTTTGATAAAAAAAGCTGTTGGCTGAAAAGTTACATGCAGTACATGATCAACTCCATCTCTGTATATCAGAAGAATCCAATGTTTTTGTTTTCACATTCACTACCGTTGACGTCAAACGAGATGTCTTCACAGTTACTGCTCATGTGAAAAGACATTGTAGATAAATCGTACAATCCTAAACTCATCCCATGTAGTCAGAGCTTGGAACCTATTGCCCTCCTGGTAACATAAAAGGAGATTACACATTTCATAAAAATTGTCTCTATATTTGACATTAATTAGCCAACGAACTACGAAAACTCTGGATGTGGAGGGCCTATTCTTTGATGCAGCCACTTGGTTCGTTTCCTGACCTTGGGACTTTGCTGCATGCCTCTGATTGTTTCCTGTCTGTTATTGTCAATAAAGGCCACGAGACCAGAAAAAAACAAACAAACAAACAAAAACGAGTTAATTTAGTTCAAAAAAATCTCTTGTCCTGGAGATATTCATTGACACCCTCCACAAGGAGGAGAGGACACAAAAGGTCATTGCTAAAGAAGCTGGCTTTGCAGTGTTATGTCCAAGCATACCTTTGGAAAGTTAAGTGGCAGGAAAAAGTTTGTTGTATAAAGGTGCACAAACAATGCTATTTTTTTTTCAAAATAAGCATGTATCAATTTGGATTGAGCTCAACAGTCAAGTAAGCAAAATTTCTAGGCTTGCCTTTATTACAGTTATTTAACAGATCTTCTTTGTGTGTGTCTGCAGGAGAACTTGCTGCAGTCTGTGCTCCCTGTTTATATTTCCATGAAGATGAAACTGGCAATAATGGAGCGGTTGCAAGACTGTAAAGATAAAGATGAGCAGCAGCGACTAGTGAAGGATAACAACTTTCATAGCCTTTATGTGAAGAGGCATGAGAATGTCAGGTACGACCACTAACACACTAAAAGCGGTTAGGTTTAGGACTAAGGTGTCAAGGGTCAATGTAAGGCCATAGAAAGGGATGAAAATGTAAGGTAAGTATTTAAAACAAGTGTGTTTTAAATATGTATGAATGTTGACTATCATTCTTGCCATTTTACCTATTCATTTTCTTGGTTGAACAATTTACTTTTAAATTGTGAACAATCTTGTGTTTCTGATCAGGTGTTAAGCCCTTTTGAAAACAGATGTTTCATAAATCAGCATTTATAGTTTATAGCATGCAAGAGCCAGAAAAAAAAATCACATCAGAAGCAGCTTTCCCTGACAAGTTTTGTCTTTTTTTGGTGCATTGACCCAGATACAGATTTGCGGTATAAGGGCTTTCATAATTCAGTAAGTGCTGACAGATATTAGGGCAAACTAAAGTGAACTTTGACAGATGGCTTACCAGTTAATTTGTTTCAACAAAGCTTTTGCCTAGAGAAACCCAAGTATGTTTTGAACACTTTTCCATCTGGATAAAGTAAGAGGGACATGAAAATAAAAGCATATTATGTTTTAAAAAAGATAGAAAACGCATTTATAGTTTATTCTCTTTAAGTCTTTAATGAACAAGCAGTATTAGCGCTCTGATTTCTTCTTCTTTGTTCATTTAAGGCCACAGTAAAAGGGTGTTGACTGACAGACTGGATACCTTGCTCTTTCCCTGTAATTACCTCGGTCAGAGCTGTGATTAGCTGTGTTGGCAGACTCATAAAGCACCTGGCCATTTTTAGTCAAGCTGTGGAAAAAGTCAAGATTGTGCAGCATCTGTGGTCCTCTGCATTTCAGCACAGGGTCATTTCCAGTCAAGCCAGGCTCAAGAGTATCTTAATCATCTACCACCTGGTTGGAAGCTTTATTACACGATTAGTTCATTCAGCACCATACATACAGATCTCGGGACATTATTGTAGAATATATATGTTGCATCTGCATTAGTGTTTGGACCAAGTGGGCCCCTGTGACTGCACCACTGTTGGTTTGTGACCCCTGACAGCACATTCTAAAACAACTTTTAACCAATTTCAGTTTTAAGTTAAACAGTGATTTTGAATTAGACAGCCAAGTGAGAGCAGTGGTAAAGTCCAGCTTTTATCATTTAAGCAGGTGAGCAAAAGGCAGCTCTTTGGAACAGTGGTCAACTTTTAAATTCTGTCCCGTTCAGATTACTGTAATGGACTTTATGGAGTGAGTCAGTCGCTGCTCACTTGTCTGCAGCTGGTTCAAAACGCTGCCGCATGTCTTTTAACTGCTCCTCATTAAACTGAACACACATCCTCCTTTTTTGGCCTCACTCCACCGGCTGCCTGTGCGTTTTTAGAGTTCATTTTTAAATTCTTATTTTCCTTTTTGTAATGTCTGAATGATCTTGCTGCACCTCTGAGCTTTTTCATCCCTACTTACTATTTCTGTCCCTCGGTTTGACCAAACAGCAGCTCCTGCAGGTACCAAGGTGCAGCAGGAAGCTAAGAGGGGGCAGGGTCTTCCTTACTGTTGCGGCTGAGCTGTAGATTAACCTACCTCTGCACATTAGAGAGAGTCCTTTACTGTTTACTTTTAACACTCATCCTAAACCCCATTTTTATTCTTTGGATTTCAACCTCAGCGAGACCTAGTTTGACCTTGTTCGTTTGATTTTTCTTGGTTTCTTTGGTTTCCCTGTGGTTTAATCTTTTATTGTTCTTATGTCATATTTGGCATATATGTCTTTTAAATGAATGTATATATATATATATATATATATATTTAGTTATGTTTCAGCTGTGGTTGTTTTGTAGCGTTTTAGAAATGAAGTTGGTATGGCATGAATTTGGGTTGATGGTAATATTTTTATCCGTCCGTCCGTCCGTCCGTCCGTCCGTCCGTCCGTCCGTCCGTTGTCTTCCGCTTATCCGGGGTCGGGTCGCGGGGGTAGCAGCTTCAGTAGGGAGGCCCAGACGTCCCTCTCCCCAGCCACTTGGGCCAGCTCCTCAGGAGGAACCCCAAGGCGTTCCCAGGCCAGCCGGGAGACATAGTCTCTCCAGCGTGTCCTGGGTCTTCCCCTGGGCCTCCTCCCGGTGGGACGTGCCTGGAACACCTCTCCAGGGAGGCGTCCAGGAGGCATCCTGACCAGATGCCCGAGCCACCTCAACTGGCTCCTCTCGACGTGGAGGAGCAGCGGCTCTACTCTGAGTCCTCCCCGGATGACTGAGCTCCTCACCCTATCTCTAAGGGAGAGCCCAGACACACTACGGAGAAAACTCATTTCAGCCGCTTGTATCCGGGATCTCGTTCTTTCGGTCACGACCCAAAGCTCGTGACCATAGATGAGGGTAGGAACGTAGATCGACCGGTAAATCGAGAGCTTTGCCTTTTGGCTCAGCTCTCTCTTCACCACAACGGATCGGTACAGCGCCCGCTTCACAGCAGACGCTGCACCAATCCGCCTGTCGATCTCCCGCTCCATCTTCCCCTCATTCGTGAACAAGACCCCAAGATACTTGAACTCCTCCACTAGGGGCAGGACATCCTCCCCAACCCGGAGAAGGCACTCTACCCTTTTCCGGTTCAAGACCATGGTCTCGGATTTAATATTTTTATACTGAAAGAAAATCATTACGTACAGGTGTTTTTTTCTGGATCTCAAGCTTAAATCAAATCAAAGCAAAATGCAGAATAACTGCTACGATTCCCACCGAGAGCAGTTACATTAATGCCAAGTTGTTTTCCCTTGTGGTGTTGGGATCTCTGAAAGGTCAAAAATATTTTCACTTTCCCGCTGAGGTTTGCTGACAGGAAGCTGAAAATGTGCGAAGTCTGTGATTCAGCACTGAGGCAGACAGTCTGTCCAGTGAATCACCGATCTGGTTCACTGGAGGTTATTGGGAGAGTGAGCTAGGTGTCTTTGTCTGCAACTACTTATATTGTGTCACAACCCGTGCTGGTGACATTGGCTCAGTGGCATAATGGGGGGAATTGAAGAATAGTCTCAGTTCTGGGGTAGACAAAAAAAACCAATAAAAACATAGTTGTCATTCATGTCATCTAGTTTATTGCACACTTAATTGTTAACTTGTTTTCACTACACATTGCATTTTGCATGTAGGGTCTTATCTGATCAAAGTAGATTTGCTTGCATGCTTGCTATGTTCCCTGCATGGCTTGTGGCAAACTTCAAATGGGCTTTCATTCAGCAATGACTCTCTTCCTGCCACTCTTCCATAAATGCCAGATTTGTGACCTTCAATAGCTATCCTGTCCACAAATTGTACTTCTAAGCTGTGGATCTCTGCAGCTCCTTCAGGGTTATATTGCTCTTGGCTGCTTCTCTGAGTAATGCTGACTTTGCTTAGCCTGTTAGTTTAGGTTAGGTTAAGTCAGGTGAAGAGAACTTTATTAATCCCTTTTAGACCAATTTGTTTACAGCCACCCAGTCTGTGTGAAATGTAGTAAGGGAAAGACAGACATTATATTCTTAAAATAATTATAAATATAAGTATAAAGTGCCAAAAAAAACTTGCCTGCAGCACTTTTGTGTATAAAACATAAATTTTCAATAAAAAACCAATGAAAAATGAGTGAATACAATAAAGGATCTGCTGCGGTTGTTTAAAACCAGGCATTTATTTTTGGTTAATGATGCATTCAGCCTTCATCCTGAAATGGTTTTGCCATTTTGGGCCCAATCATTTTTAAGCATACTTTAGTTATGTGGCTGGGACTGTTGTTGTCTCTAATAGAAAGAAGCTTTAGCCTGCACATAAGTGTTAACAACTCTCTTTGGTGAACAGTCATGCCTTTGTACATTCACTGTTCTCCCCGACTCTGATCAATCTACCATCTGAAAATTGAAAGAGCTCTGTCAGATGTCAAAGTTTAGGATTTTGTTTTATAACCTAATCCTGCTGTAAGCTTCTCTGCAACATCATCCATGCCCTGTCTGCTGCATTCCTTCATCTTTATGATTCTGTTTGTTCACTGATGTTGTCTAATAAATCTCTGAGTCCTTCACAAAACAGCTGTACTTATAATAAGATGAAATTGCAGATATTGGACTTTATTTGCTAATTAGGTGAGTTCTTAAGGCAGTTGGTTGCATTTTGCTTTATTTAGGGGTATAAAGGTGAAGGGGATAAAATCAAATATTCATCTTTTTAGATTTTAATTTTACGTCATTTTGAAAATCATGCATCCCTTTTCTTCCACTTCTCAATCATGCACTGCGCTGTCTTCGTCAATCACATAAAAATCTGAATAAAGCACATCAAAGTTTGTTGTTGTAAGTTGACAAAATGCAAAACCAAATTTTGTTTTTTGATGGCATGAACAATGATTTTATGAATATTTATGTTATAAATACAAAAGATTTTAATGTAAGGAAAGGCAAAATTATTTTACTGTTTTCTTCTTTTTCTATTTAGTATCCTGTACGCAGACATTGTTGGCTTCACTCGCTTGGCCAGTGACTGTTCCCCTAAAGAGCTTGTACATATGCTCAATGAACTGTTTGGCAAGTTTGACCAAATTGCCAAGGTAAGGTTACATTTGGTATTTTATTCGTTCTGACATAAATAGACGGTTGTTACAGAGTTAAACTCTTCGCTTGAATGCCAGTGTTTTTTTAAACTAAGATTAGTTTAGCTTGAGCCATAAAACATTGTAGCTCCCAGCTGCTATGATCTAACGAGTACTGTAATTAAGTTTGGGACAGGAAGTTCCCTGTTTTAGATCGTCATAAAAGAATATGTTGGATCAGAAGAGGGTTTTGCACAAAAGATTACTGTACTGAGCAGTATATTTATATACCTTTTGCTGCCCTTTTAGTTGCCTGGTTTCATAACACTCTTTTGGGGTGACTCCCTTCTAATGTTTACAGGAGAATGAATGCATGAGAATCAAAATCCTGGGAGACTGTTACTACTGTGTGTCGGGCCTGCCAGTATCGCTGCCTAAGCATGCTAAGAACTGTGTTAAAATGGGCCTGGACATGTGTGAAGCTATCAAGTAAGTTTCCCAACCATCATCTCTTATTTGTTGAATTTAGAAGCATAAATACATGCTAACTAGTATCTGTGTTGCCATACAGTACATTCAAGATCATGGGCCTTTTGAAGGTTTAACAACAAGTTCAAAACTAGCAATATTTTCAGATTGTTCCAATGGAACAAGAGAAAGTAACTGGAGTTTTCTCCACCTATATAAAGAGTATGTTGTGCTTCCCCTCCCCCACCTACTCGTGCACACTGACATCAGACTACTGAAAGTATGCAACTACACATTTTTAACCTTGCCTGCAAGGTGAATTCTCGTGGAATTCAGCTTGCGAGAAATCATATTGTCCCGCTCCCGCCTCAACCGTTCGTATCCAAAGCAAAATGGTTTGGGCCAATCACGCTACAGCATTATGTTTTAAGGCGGGACATACAGCTGTGATGAAAGCTAAAGGTGCCAAGCCCAAAGCTGACCCAAAATAAACATGGCAGCACAGGAGGACACATGCATAGCTGCTGCTATCACATGTGTTTTGTCAGGATCCACAATTTCATCTTTAAAAGAAGAACAGCAATAAGTGCCTTGACCAGCATATCTTGTTGTGGTTTCTCATGGCCCCTGCTGCTTGCAACATTTTCATTTGATACCGTGATTGGCTAAAACTAATCCTTAGCAGGCGGGCACTAGGCGTCGCTTCCCCCAATCGGCTCAGAAAGTTCTGCTGAATGTCCCTCCTTTCCCCGAACAGTCCCCAAGACTGATAATGTGCAGAAAGTAGAATGCAACACATTATCAATCTGGCTTGCCAGGTTACATTTTCCTCTCTTACAAGAAAAATAAAAACCCTAACAAAACAAGTAGTTTGACCAATGAACCTGCTAATATCATGCAATACTCAGTGTTACTCTATAAAAGAGAAGAAAGTCCAAAAGGAATAACACCTAGCAGAAAGCACTTGAATACTGCTATTAAATTTAGCAGATGCCTATGCTGTGTTTAGGCTTTACCCTGAGTATCAAAATCACTATAACAAAATAATACATGTTACTGATTATATAATTTTACTCATTCAGTCATACGTATTAAATAACATTATATTTTTAAATATGTCAAATATGTCAAATTTTTCTACTTGTATGAATACATATTGCTTGTTGAACTGAAATCACAAAACTATAACCTGCAGCAAAATAAGATGGGTTCAGACAAAACACTATTGTTCATCAAATGTTCAGTATATGCATGTAAATATTCAGTGTATGCCATAAAAGACCTTACAAATAAATCCTAGAATACATAAACCACATTGCCAAAATAAACAATCTTAAATAAATAACCAGTGCATATCCTCAAATAAATGCTTGGGTATGCAAACAGATCATTCATTGAGCTAAGAAATAAATGTCAGTGTCTTGACATTTATAATCTTGTCAAGCAGCAAGATTTCACATACAGAATAATCAACATCAATGCCACTTTCTTATTCAGTTCAATTTTATTTATATAGCACCAATTCACAACACATGTCATCTCACGGCACTTTATAAAGTCAAATTCAATCAAATCATACAGATTGGTCAAAAAGTTTCTTATTTAAGGAAACCCAGCAGATTGCATTGAGTCTTGACAAGCAGCATTCACTCCTCATGAAATAGCATAGAGCCACAGTGGACAGTCTGCATTGTCGATGACTTTGCAGCAATCCCTCATACTGAGCATGCATGAAGCGACAGTGGAGAGGAAAACTCACCTTTAACAGGAAGAAAAACCTCCAGCAGAATCAGGCTTAGTGTGAACGCTCATCTGCCTCGACAACTGGGGGTTAGAGAAGACAGAGCAGAGACACAAAAAAGCACAGAAGCACACATTGAACCAGGAATCCTTTCTATGTTATATGGTAATGGCAGATGATCTGCCATCCTGGACGGTGTCATAGCTAACAGAACGCCAGACCAGATGTACCTACTATGAAGAAGAGGTACATACAGGTACATTTGTTCTCTGTACATACAGAGAACAAAAAGTTGAAATAACAACAAGCAATGCAAATTGGAGAACAGTAGGAGAACTCAGCAGAGTGAGATAAACAGAACCTGATGTCCTCCAGCAGCCTGAGCCTATAACATCAAAAAGGAAGGTTTTAAGCCTAGTCTTAAAAGTAGACAGACATGTCTTGGTCAAAAATAACCCCAAGATTTTTTACTTTATTACCAGAGGCCAATTTAATACCATCTAGATTAGGTGATTAAGAAGTTTATTTTTAAGGACTCTGGACCAAAGATTACAATTTCTGTCTTGTCAGAATTTCAAAGTACAAAATTTAAAATCCTCCAGGTTTTGATGTCATCAAGACATGCCTGTAGTCGAAGTGATTGATTGGATTCATCAGGATTTATGGATAAATATAGCGTATAGAGTGTCATCAGCATAATTGTGGAAATTAATCCCATGCTGTCTGATAATTGAAGATTTATTATTAACATGAACAAACTGGAATCTGTCAGACAGATAAGACTTAAACCAGCCTAATGCTTTTTTCTTAATCCCTACAGTATGTTCAAGTCTTTGTAGGAGAATATTGTGATCAACTGTATCAAATGCAGCACTGAGATCTAACAGGACAAGTACAGACCATACCACAAGTCCATTATCTGAGGCCATGAGAATATCATTAGTGACCTTCACCAGAGCTGTTTCAGTGCTATGATGAGCTCTGAAGCCTGACTGAAACTCTTCAAATAGCCATTACTTTGTAAATGTTAACATACTTCATCAGCAACTACTTTCACAAGAATTTTAGATAAGAAAAGTTTAGATATAGATCTGTAATTTATTGAGTTATCTTGATCAAGAGAGCATTTCTCAAGTCAAGGTTTAATAAGAGCTTCTTTAACAGCCTGTGGTACATATCCATTTACTAAGGTTATTGTCACTTTCTAGGACTAAGTTTGCAGAGACACATATACTAACACTTAACTTTTATTGTTACTGGAAATCTCCTTTAGGCAGGTACGGGAAGCCACTGGAGTAGATATCAACATGAGAGTGGGTGTTCACTCAGGCAACGTGCTCTGTGGTGTGATCGGCCTCAGAAAGTGGCAGTTTGATGTCTGGTCACATGATGTCACCCTGGCCAATCATATGGAGTCAGGAGGCCTTCCAGGGTAAGTAGTTCCACTTTCAACCCTATATACTGAATAACCCTGATATCTGATTAACTTACAATGGTTTATATGAGATATTGAATAATACAGATTCACTGATCAGGCTTTTCTCCGCTCATAGTGATATTTGGTTTTTAAGGTTTGACCCATTGGTCTAAACTTTGATTGATACCATTTTTATACACTAAGTACTTTAACATGTTAAAAAGTACTGCAGATGCTTTGATGGATGTAGTAGCTTTGTATCCAACCATGAAGAAAATACAAGATTATCCCCATTTAGTATGCATCAAACCATGTTTTTTCTTTTATCCTCTTTTTTGTACAAAACCCCAAAACGTGCATGTATCTCTAACGTTCTCACTTGTTCTGTGCAATGTCCTAGAAATGGTCTAATTTGCGTTTTTGCAAATGATACAGATATAATCTTGTATGCTGTCATAATATACATACTGTGATTCTATTGTCCCACAAACAAAAGCCTCAAACAGTACCCTCTAGTTGGTGCTATTATGAAATTCATAGGACCAGGATTTATTCCTACATTATATTACATTGTGGGCTGATTAAAAAGAGGATTAACAAAACTAAGTGACCCAAAAAATGTCCTGTTTTTTGTTTGTTTTTCCTTTTTTTGTCTTTATCTATTTAGCCGTGTCCATATCACAGAGGCAACTCTGAAGCACCTCAACAAGGCCTATGAAGTTGAAGAGGGCAACGGCCACCTCAGAGACCCTTACCTCAATGAACTCAATATCCGGACATACCTAGTCATCGATCCAAGGGTTTGTTCTCTGCAAAGCTTATTTGAACAGGCACATTAGGAAAGACAGGGAAAAGCCTTTTATCAAAACATTGGTTTACAAGGATTCATACCCCTTGAACCTTTTCACATTTTGCCAAATTAAAACCACAAACTTTGATGTATTTATTGCTGCCTTTACATTGTAGGACTCATTTTAAAATCCTTTTATTTGGTTTAAAGCTCTAAATGCCCTTACCCTGCCCTACCTGTCTGAGCTGCTACATCCCTACATTTCTCTTCCTTGTCTGTTTCTAAATCCCTTCTTAAAAAACCATCTCTTCTCCTTTGCCTTTGGCTCCGTCAGAGATCTTGACTTTTTGAATTGTTTTTATTTTCAATTTTACTTTTATTTGTTTTCATTTTACTTAATTTTTACTGGTTGTATGATTGTTCTAATATGTAAGTATATGGCTTTTTTTTATTTATTTTAGGTTTTATTGATTTTGTTATTGATTGATTATGGTTTCATATGACTGCTGTTTATTTATTCTGTGTAAAGCACTTTGGTCCTGTGGGTTCCTAAAGTGCTTTATAAATAAAGCCGGTATGGTATGGTATTAGTGATGGATAAAGAAAATTATTCTTTTTTTTTTTTTTTTTTTTTTTTTTTACAAATAAAAATCGGGAAAGTGTGCCATACATTTGGGTGCCTGAGTTAAACTTTCTAGAGCCCCTTTTCATTGTAATTCCAACTACAGGTATTTTAGGGCTAAGTCACTGCCTATCTACACACAGAAACCATCCTTCTTCATAAAATGGCTTGAGATCAGTCAGATTAAATGTAGAGCCTCTGTGAACAACATCTATTGCCATATATTAACAATTAGACATAGGCTGGGCCTTTTCTGATTTGCCTTTAAGACAAGAGTATGCTTTGATCTAAACCTTTTTCATTGTAGCTCTGGATGTAAATTTAAGGTTGTTGTCCTACTTGAAGGAACCTTCGTCCAAGTTTCCAATCATTCCCTTTTTTCAACAGGTTTTCTTCAAGGATTGACCCCCCCCCCCCTTTAGCTCCATCCATCTTCACATTTGCATTGTTTGTTGTTATTCCAGCTTTTAACTTTTTGTTCTGTGATTTTTTTCTTCATAGTAGGTACACCTGGTCTGGCGTTCTGTTAGCTGTGACACCATCCAGGGGAGAGAGATCATCCGCTATTACCATATAGCATAGAAAGGATTCCTGGATCAATGTGTGCTTCTGTGCTTTTTTGTCTCTCTTGTTGTGTCTCTGCTCTGTCTTCTCTAACCCCCAGTCGGTCGAGGCAGATGACCGTTCATACTGAGCCTGGTTCTGCTGGAGGTTTTCCTCCCTGTTAAAGGGGAGTTTTCCTCTCCACTGTCTCTTCATGCATGCTCAGTATGCGGGATTGCTGCAAAACCTGTGCTCTTTCATGAGGAGTGAATGCTGCTTGTCAAGACTCAATGCAATCTACTGGGTTTCCTTTGATAAGAAACGTTATGACCAACCTGTCTGTATGATTTAATTGAATTTGACTTTGTAAAGTGCCTTGAGATGCCATGTGTTGTGAATTGGCGCTATATAAATAAAATTGAATTGCATTGAGAAAAAATTAACATCAACTCTCTCAATATTTTCTGTCCCTACCAAAGAATAGCATCCCCACAGCTTGATGCTGCCACCATTATGTTTCATCCTGGGGATCACGTGTTCAGACAGATGCGCAGACTTAGTTTTCTGCCTCAGATCCTGTTATGTGTTTAAGGCAAAGATTTTAATGCTATGTTCATCTGACCAAATAAACCTTCTTCCAGGTGTTTGCTGTGTCCCCTTCATGGCCTGAGGAAACCTGCCATCTGAACTCCTGATGACTTTCTTTCAGCAAAGCCTTTTTTCTTGTCACTCTTCCACAGAGGCCAGATTTGTGAAAAGCACAAGTAATACGTGTCCTGTTGACAGATTGTACCAGCTGAGCTGTGGATCTCTGCAGCTCCTTCAGAGTTACCTTGGGCCAACTGCTATTTTTATTGTATGTATCTTTAATTAAAGCTAAATCCTTGCCTCACTTTAGGTCAACGGCCATGTCTTGGTACGTTTTCGAGTGTGTCACATTCTTTTTCAGATGGTGGATTGTGCTCTGTGAGAAGTTTAAATATTGTTTTATAGCCTAATGCTGCATTAAGCCTCTCCAAAACCTTCTCCCTTACCTGCCTGTTGTGTTTCTTGCTCTTCATGATGCTATTTGCTCATAAATAATTCTCTAACACAACTCTGAGGGCTTTACAGAACAGCTGCATTAATATTGTAAATAGTCACTCACACACAGGTGGTGAACTCTATTTATGGATTAGGGGAACTTTGAGAGACTCTTGTTTGGCTGTGTTTTATTTATAGGGATCAGGTGAGAGGGTGCTGAATGCAAATGCATGCCTTACATTTCAGATTTCTTTTTCCTTCACAGTTATGAACGCACTCATTTGTGTTAGTCTGTCATAGAAACTTCTGATGAAATACATTAAGATTTGTGGTAGTAATGTGGCAGAATGTGGCAAAAATATCTATGTTTATGGATACTTTTGTAACACCTTGTAAAGAAGCAGTTAAATCCATTGCTTATGTATTTTCAAGGGCTCAGGCTGTTGCTTTTAATTAGTTTTCCTTTAAAAGAACCCTGATTAGTGTTTCCTACACAACAAAAGGCGTTTATTTATTTGTTTGTATTGCATAAAAAGTTAATATGATTTTTGCTTTTTTCCGCTCAGATATTGTTTTCATGAATGAGCCACTTGAAACTGTATTTTTCTTTCCTTTGAACCGGCACTTTTAATATAATTTCTATAACATTTAGACTATGGTATAATGACGTACTGCTGATATTTTAATTCTTATAGAAGTAAAGACAAAATCTTCTTGTGAAATCTCAATATATTTCTGTGATTTCAACGTTCTATAGAACACACACATTAAATACAAACTAACCTTTGTGCATATTTTTTATGTGAAGTCGAAGGACCCATCACAGAACAACCGGAACACTGATAAACCCAGAGTGAATGATGGGCTGAAGATGAGGGCGTCGGTCCGTATGACCCGTTACCTTGAATCCTGGGGGGCCGTCAAACCTTTTGCACACCTGCAGAGCCGGGAGGGCTTTACGTCTGAAAGCATTGTTACTGCAAAGACACGGTTCAAGGTAAGGAGACGGGATTGTCTTGTTTATTTCGAGTATTGTTTACTTTATTAAGAAAAAATGATTAGGCCAGAATGTTGGAATATGTTGAAAAATGTAATCATATTCAGTAATTTAAATAAAATGCTAAACAAATATTTAACAGCAGATGTATTTTTTTTGTTTTGTTTTGATTATTTAAAGAACAGTAAAATTATTCCAAAAGCAGATTATTGGCATGCTTGTATTTTGTTGGGTCTGGCTCTTATAACACTTATCTTTATTCTGTTCCCATCATCTTCAGGACATTCCTTTGCGATCACCCACAGGCTCCAAGAACACTGATAGGTAAGGAAATTCTCTAATTGCTATGTGCAATGCAATGGAGGAAGAAATTATGTATGAATTGAATTTTTCCCACAGATCCCCTCTGACACAATTACAACCTATTCAGTGATATTTTGATGGGGATGCTATAGAAAACATATCAATTCAATTCAATTCAATTTTATTTATATAGCGCCAATTCATGAAACATGTCATCTCGAGGCACTTTACAAAGTCAAATCAATCATATTATACAGATTGGGTCAGATTATACAGATTGGTCAAACATTTCCTATATAAGGGAACCAGTTGATTGCTTCAAAGTCCCGACAAGCAGCATTCACTCCTGGAGAAGCGTAGAGCTACAGGGAGAGTCGTCTGCATTGTACATGGCTTTGCAGCAATCCCTCATACTGAGCAAGCATGAAGCGACAGTGGAAAGAAAAAAACTCTAGCAGAACCGGGCTCAGTATGAACGGTCATCTGCCTCGACCGACTGGGGGTTAGAGAAGACAGAGCAGAGACACAACAAGAGAGACAAAAAGCACAGAAGCACACATTGATCTAGTAATCTGTTCTACATTAGATGGTAATAGTCGGTGATCTGTCCTTCCTGGATGATTTCACAGTCAACAGAACGTCAGACCAGGTGTACCTACTATGAAGAAAAAAGAGAAATCATACTTGTACTTTCCTGTGTTTTTAGTGTGTACTTACATTTCAGTAACTGTATCGCAAAATTATGCACAACAAAGTGCCGCGGGTATCCATGCTCCAATTGTCTCAATATCATTGGAAATGGTTAGATAAAGATTGGCTCTCAGAAGTGCAAACAGCCCTGATGACTTTCCAGATTTTTTAAACTTAAAAACTGAGACCATGATAAATAATTTTCAAACTTTTTCATCTTTTAATGTGAAATATATCCTATCCATGACTGTTAATAAGCAAATCTATTAGAAGGTGTAAATAAAGACATGTGCAATAACCTGCTTAAACAAAACCTGTTGATTCAATATCAGCCTTTAGTCGTCTTTAGTAGGAATCTTCAGTCTCAAAACACTATTTCTTAGTAGACAAAAAAGGAGATTGTTGTCACATGACGCAGCATTTATACCTTGAGTGTGCCTCAATCTTGAGATAACTTTCTGCTGTTGTTACTGTATATTTCCCAATTAATAGTGACTATCTTGACTGCACCATGGTATAAATATAACTACTACTGTGCTTCTTCTGGCTGATACCTTTATACGGCGAGTTTCTTTTGAAACCGTGTAACCTCCTCGCAAACTATGACTATCTAAAGGTTGCAAATGAGCAAAGGTTTAGAAAAATCCAAATAGGACAGCTGGAGGTTTTTTTTCCAGGTTAATTAGATTCATTGAAATGGATAAGTTTGAACTTAAGAAGAATTAATACGGAAATTAAATTGAATTTTCTATACAAGTACTGTATAAGGATGTGCACACTTTCACGCATCCTTCAACTTATGCCTTTTACATGATTGCATATTTTGTACGCCCTCCCTGAGAGATTTGTTTTTTCAATAGAACTGGAAATAAAACATGTTATATTAAAGGTCAATTAAGTTAATAAAAATATTTATCATGGTCTTTTTTAAGTATGGAAAACGTGAACTTTTACCAGGGGTGTATACAATTTTAAGCCACTTTTCTTGCAGGCATATGATTGTTTTATGTTGTCATTTAACATGTGAGTTACTTAACTTAATCTGCATAGACCCAGTCTCACCAAAGGGACAATAAACCTATTGAAATTATTAATACCTGTTAAACTGTTCCAGTATTTTGTGACATCACAAGAACAAACTTTAGTTTAATTTATTTTCATTTAACGTGATAGACCAACACACAGTAGTGCATAATTGTGAAAGGCAAGGAAAAGGATGAATCTGAAAAGTGCCATATTGCCTCCCCAGACTTGAGATTGGGCAAAGGTTCACTCACCTGCAGGACAATGACCCCAAACATGCACCCAGAGGTACAGCTGAATAGTTTAGATCAAGGGTGTGCAAACTATCCTTAAAATAGTGTTGGCTTTTATCAAAACATGGTCATGTGTTAGAATGGCCCAGTCAAAGTTCAGACCTGAATTCAGTTGATCATTTTTGGCGAGACTTGAAAATTGATGCTGACAGATGCTCTCCAATCCGCTTCGACTGAGTTTGAGTTATTTTGCAAAGAAGAACGGGCAAACATTTTATTCTCTACAGGGAAAAGCTGGTAGACATGGTAGACATAAATCGAAATGTCTGCAGCTGCAATTGCACCACAACACAAAGTATTGAGTCAGGAGAGCTAAATCTGAATGTATGCCAGATCTTTCAGATTTATTTTTGTAAACATTTTGGAAGCCATGTTTTATTTTCCACAATTAAGCCCGCTTTTTTGTCTAGCAAAGAAAATCACAATAAAGTACATTTGTTTCTTTTGTAATGTGGAAAAATGGGGAGTAGAAATGCTTTGCATGGCACTAAATTGTACAAATCTATTTACAAATGCGTTGCTCAAAGCCCATTCACTTCATTAGTTGATATGCAAACAAGATCAGCTTGCAAAGTAAATAGAAAAATAAAAAAGACCCACTAGAGTGCTCAGAGTTTCTATACAGACATGTTTGATGTACCCAGATTCATTCCATCCATGTCAACAAAGGTTTCCACCCTGCACAGGTCGTCAGTCCATCTCAGACAGAACATGCAAATACTGATTAATACCATCAGGGCTAAGCGTCACCATGTTTCAGCTACCATACTGCCGGATTAAACTAGATTTTATTTTAAAATTTTAGACCAGAATCAGATACACGGGATAAGCACGTCTTCTAAGGATTTAGTAGACTTTCCTGTCTAATGTATGAGTAGTGATGTCACTGGTATTATCTTGAAAAACCTTTTGAGAACTACATTCAAAGGAAAAGTATTTGTTTTCTATATTTATATAATACCCATCAGCATAAATGATGTTATTGCTCGGAAGAGATCAGACTGGGTTAAAGGTTGATGGAGGTTAATGCATTGTCTGTTGTTTTGACATAATAAATGACTGCCTGGCATTCTTTTGTGTCGCTGCTTCACTTTCAGACTTGCCCTGCTCTATCAGACCATCTATGATGCTTACATATTGTGAATCGTCTGTCATATCAGGCTGTTTTGTGCAGTTCCCTCAAATTTACACTTCAAAATCCCAAGGTTAGCATGTATTGTGTGTTGAAGGTGGCAACAGCCAAATGTCACCACTGAGAAGCGCATTTAGTCATGACTGGCTGTTTTGAAATGGCTTATTCTTCATACAAAATTCACATCTCTTCTTATGTCTCACAGTCTTTCATTTGCTTATGTAATCCTCACAGCCAAGCTCGTTAAGGTCTTGAGTACTACCCACACTAAGCACAATGAATGCAACAGCTGTAAATTTGTTGATTGCTATGAGAAATGGCTGAAGTGGAAATACTCAATTCACGGCATAACTATACGCACAATATTGTAATGATGAAAACCTTGAAGCTTTGCATCGTGTAGAGTGATAGCTATCCGGGAATTGCCCTCATCAAAAATGTGTCACAAAACGTGATTGAATTAACAATCACGTATTAATTAATACCTGTAGCTGCCACTAAGGTGGTCAGCTAAAACTATATGTAACACCAAGCGATTGCTCCAAGCAAAGCACTGACTGAGTGATTATTGCAATTTTTAACATTTCATTTTTGGTCTCCCACTTGCTGTAAGGAAACTCACAAATGTTCAAAGTCTAGCTATACATACCCACCAGAAGCAGTGGGGGCTGTAGTGAGGTACAGTTTTGTTTATTAGTATTCGGTTTGTGCTTTTTTTTGTCACACCTAAATGTTTCCTATCATCAAACCAATTTCAAAATATCCTCGTTCCATTGTCCTCTGTTTGTGGACAATGGCTCTCATTGCAGCTTGCCTGTGTCAAAAAACATCACATATGGCCAAGCTGGTTTTAGTCTCCGTTAAATGAGATCATCACTCGGAGACTACATTTTCTATCTACCTGTCTTTGATATTAAAATTCATGTCATCTGAGACATTTATGTGACAAAAAAGCTAAAACAAGAAAACAAATACACTGATTCCAAATGCGTTTCCTAGAGATGTTTCTGAGACTGCTTTAGTGCAGTCTCACATTAGTCCATATCTGTAAAAGATGTTAGAAGTTACGCTTTAAGTAATTCATGATCCAGTATGACGTTTCTCTACATCTGAGACTACGTAGGCATAATTAATTCAACGAATTTTAGAGGACGATCACGCAACATATCTATCGCTGCTACGAAATGTCCGTAAAGGCTACACAAAGGCCGTAGCATTGACCTGTTCTATGCTGTGCAGATACTCCAATGCATATTTATTCACCTCACTATGCCAAATGTTTGGAGTGGAAACATGGTTGCAAGATTTATCTGCTAATTATTTGAACACATAGGCGTGCTAATAAACTCTGGATAGTGTTGAAATCTCAGCCCAAGATGGCCAATTGAACATAAAAAAAAAAAAATGAAAGACAGATCACCTTCACATGATACCAATAAAAACAATATATGTTAGTGGGGCACATCTTAAAAGGATAAAACTGTACTTCATGTAAATTACATGACTTGATGTTTCATAAAAAGCTTTTCGAGTACATATTCACCTTTGGTCCCATGTAAAAAGCTGTTTCAGAAATGGCAGCATACAATAACCTCTGCAGATTTTTCTCATTTAGTCACATTAACACCACACATTTGTGTGGAGGGAACTCTAACAATAGTCTAAACACACCATCCTAACCCTGAAACAAGGTGTTGACAGCATCATGCTGTGGGGAGACTTTTTTTCAGCAGAGACAGGGAAGCTGGTCACAGTTGTTGATGCTAAATACACGGCTAAACTGGAAGAAAACCTGTTAAGAGCCTGCAAAACATTTGGGAATGGGCTCAGGTTCACTTTCCAGCAGGACAGAGATTTGCAGTGTGCAGCTGAAACCACCAATGAAATAGTTCAAATCTGAGTATGTTCATGTGTAAGAGTAGGCCAGACAAGTCCAAACCTAAATCTATTTAAGAATCTATGGCAAGACGGGCGATCTTCAGTGGACTCGACAGAAGAGCTTGAGCTATTTTGCAGCTATTTTAGATTCTACTTATTTTAATTGTAATGTTGGAAAATGTTAAAAAGTTCAAGAGGTAGGATTATCTGTTCTAATTACTGTACATGGCAACACTTGAAACCCGTTTGTTTTGCCGGTCTAGATTTTCCTAGTTCTACTATTTCCTTGTGTTTTAGCTGCGCTCTTGTAATACATTTGTATTTTTGTCTTACTGTTGGATCCAACCAGCTTTGATGAGTCGCTTGAAGAACCATACTCCTTGTCCACCCCTCCGCTCAGCAACCATAAGTGAGTGGGCTTTTATGACCCACAATGTCCTCCTCCCAATCAGTGCAGTAGTTCTCAGCCTTCAGGCTTATTCCACCCCTTAGAAAAAAAAGTGGACTTGCTCGTAACCATTTCTGAAAAAAGAGATGTTAGGCCATAAGGTTTTTCATGTAGATTTTTTATGCTCAGTTAACTTCAAGGGGTTTCCCTTTATATTTGCTAAGTACTTTTGACGACCGCACCCTTATACTGCTCCTTACGGCCTGTAAAACTGTGGTGTTTTGATCCTCGGGATGAGAACTACTGTTTTTTGAAGGTTCTTGCTCTCCCTACACTAACCAACATAGTTGTAAATTAATTATTATTCTCGTCACCTCACTAACTCCTAATTCTTTTTAACAGGGCAGCACGTGACCATTGATGTGCTTTAGACTCCGAGTAGTGGACTGACATGCTATTAACACTGACCACCTATTTGTGCTTTTATGTATCAGGGTCTGCAGATTCCTCTTAGTGTTTCCTTCCTGATCTCGTTTGGGGAACATGGCAGAAACACATCAGATTCCTTTGGGAAAGATTAACACAGCGTGCCATGCATCCAGAACACTGCCCCCTAAACTAAGCAGACTCAAAATAGATTTCTCTTTTCTCACTAATACTCTAACTGGAAGTAACCAAACTGTGTCCAAAACGGACCTAAATGCAGATCCAGTATTCCCGCATTCTGTTCGGATGTGGCTGTGTGTGTCAAAGTGTATCTGGTTGTTGCTTCCTAATTGTGTCCTGTGCTCTCTGCTGCAGGATCAAATCCCAGAAGACTAAGTTTGACGAGCAGCTGCACAACGAGATGACCACTACGATAGATGAGCTCAGCAGCAAGTAGGCCATTCATTTAGAAGTTTATTTATTCATGTATGGAAATGTATGCATGGTTCCATGAAAAGTATCGCATTAAGCAGTTATGGTTTAGGTTTAATTGATCAATACTGACATAAGAGTAAACCACAGCGGGTTCAGGCTTGGCAGTGCTGTACTGTTGGTTGATGTGTGGATCCAAAAATCCTGTTTTTGAAGACTATGCTGGGGAAATAATGGTTATATCCTTTAAGTGTACGACATTATATCATTGCAAAAACACATACACAGCTCTGACAGGATCCAACAGCATGTAAAGTATCAACCTGCTTCCTGCAGTGAACCAGCAGCAGCTCTGAATCTGCATTAATGTGATTATGGCACATCAGATTCTTTATTAATGTACTGTGTTGAGTCTGGAGTTGATTCAGAGATAAATGGAGGTCAAAGATTTGCTAATATTTAGTTTTTGCAGGCACATAGTAGCCATATTTTTACTGGGGGGAGAAAGAAATATGTCAACCTTTAAAACACTTGAGTGTATTTTTGATTTACTTGAAGGATACAGATTTCATATGTAAACTGTTCATTTCCTTCTAATATGTGTAGTGCTGAGATAAAATATATTTCCCCATAGAGATGAACTCTATTTTTGCTCTTTTGTCATATTCAAGCACTTCAGATTATCAAACAAGTTTTAGTGTTAGACAAAGTTATCCAGAGGAAATGCAAAATGCAGTGAACCACAGGGAGGGCTATTTTTTTTTTACAAATTGAGTTTTTAGTTTCTGGAGATCTTTAGTCTTACACCTGGTGTAAGACTAAAAAGCAGTTCATGGGAAAAACATCCCATTGAAAACATCATATTGAGAGTCAAACAGAGAAGTGATTCTCTGAGGCTGCTGTGTTCCTTGTCGTAATTTATGAAACCATGAATTATCTTCTCTACCACACAATCCTGAGGGAGAATGTCCAGCCATCAGTTTGTGACCGTAAACTCAAATATGTTTGGATTAAGCTGCAAGACTGATTCAAAGCATACTAGCTGGTCTTCTGAATGACTAAAATAAACAGATTGAGATTCGGCGGTGGGACTTTAAACGGGCTGTCATTACCTGGAAACCCTGGACTGTGGCTGAATTTAAAGAAATCTGAAAGAAGAGCAGGCCAAATTTCACCAACGACGATGTAAAAGACTCATTGCCAGCTATCGCGAACGCTCTAAGGCAGTCGGTACTGCCAAGGGTGGCACAACCAGGTTTCCAGGCCGCTTTATTTTTTTTACAAAGCACCTGCTTGGTTTGGACAGCTTTCATTAATCATTTGAAAACTGTGTTTTGAATTTACTCGGATTATTTTTGTCGGATATCAAAATGAGCGTGATGATTTGAAACATGGATCTGACAAAAGAGCAGAAACAGAACAACACTGTGTGTGATGTGCCATGAAATAACCAGAAAAGGCTCAGAATCGCACATAAAAAAAATCCACAGATGGCTGTGTTATTTAAAATGCTCTCTTAAAAAAATAATCCTCCCATGGGATAAAAAAAAACACTAAACATGATGGATCTCTACGTTCCAATTACTTTTTTACGCTTAGTGATTTGCTGAGCTGTTCCTGTAGATTACATGTAGAACGCCTGTCTGTGCGCAGATGCTGTAGATGAAATATATTTAGTCCTGCTGCCATTTAATGACTGTAGGTTTTTGATCAACTTCTCAGAAATGATCCATGCGCATTTCATTGGCTGGTCATAAAGGAGCTCTCCACAGTATATCTTTGGGTGATCATTGAGATATGAATAATTTTTTTGTGATAATGTAAATTGCGTTCTGATGTGATGTGAATATGAATCTCCAAAAGGTGGAAAACAGCCCAAAATTAATAAGATGGCAAGTGCAGTTTGAATTGAGAGGAATCACTATGTTCAGCTGAGCTGAAGACATGAATTTACATTTGGAGGATGTTTTTTATGCAAATAAAGGTTTGTCAGAAAATGTGAGAAAACTGTTCGGCATGGCCCATGAGCACAGCCTCATCTGCAGCAGATGAAAAACAGTGGAGTGGCAAAAGACTTTTCCATAAAATATTATTTTTAAATGATTTAGCTTTTAGCAGATAGGCAGTTTGAGCCACTGTTGATTTTTTAGTTGAAAATGGGCATTAATCCTTCTAGGATATAAGGCGGAGACATTTTCATACCAAAATGTTTTCATATGTGATGAACAAAAATTAAGATGCGTTGTTGTTGCATTTCCACTTTGTCAGGTCACGAACACTTTACTGATTTACCAACCACATGCTGTTACAAGTGCAGCAATCTGCAATTGTCTGGCTTTCTTTGAAGGTTACTGCCGTAAATGATGATAATAATAAGGTTTACGTCCAGTATGCAGCAGTACATTTCACCTGTATGATTTAAAGCCCGGTTATCTATTACATGAACCATTGTTCAGGTTTTAAAAATGATACCTTAGCCTCAAACGTAGCTGGACCCAGGATAAGGGGGCTGTTCAGCAGAACACATCCTGCTTTATTCCAGCTCCAAAGAAACCTCATTAATCAGTCTTGAGTGACTTTAGACTTGTTGCCATGACATCCTGCATCATGAAGGTCTTAGAGAGACTCATGTTGGTCCAACTGAGAAAACAAACAAGGACCTTTCAGGACTCCCTGCAGTTTGCTTATTGCTGTGGAATTGGAGCTGAAGCCGCCGTCATACACCTGCTTCATCAAACCCAGTGTTATCTGGACAAACCTAGAAGCACAAAGAGGATCGTGTTCTTTGATTACGGCAGTGCATTTTACACAACTCAACCTGATTTATTCTTTCAGAAGCTCCCAAATACCTCAGAAATTGCCTGGATCAATGACTGCCTGAGAAACGGACTTGAGGGCCGTGTGTCTAACCTGGTTTTCAGCCGCACAGGAGCACCACAGGGGACTGTACTGTGGCCCTTCATTTTCTCTCTGCAAACCTTTGATTTCCTGTGCAAATCAGACTCCTGTCATCGGCAGAAATGCTAAGATGGCGCTGCAGTTGTTGGGTGTATATGAGGCAAGACACTGAGCAAAGAGAGTTGGTGGGCTGCTGTGTGGCAAAGTTTGAGAACAATCACCTCATCTTGAATTTGAACAAAATAAAAAAGATGATCGTAAATTTCAGGAGAAGCAGCAATGTGCTCCTCGAGGGAGAAGAAGTGCAGGGGGTGGGGGAGTATAAAGATGTCAGTATTCACCTAGACAACAGACTCTGCTGGAGTATAAAAATGGGACAGAGCAGACTGTACATCTTGAGGAAGTTGGCGTCCTTCAGTGAAAGATTTATAAAATAAAAAACATAACGGACAACACTGAGCATTCTCTTCACCAGATTGTAATCCAAAAACAGGTCAGAGGCTTCTTCAGATTCTTCCTGCCCACAGCCATCACCATTTAAATCGACTCATTTGAAGAAACATGTATAATTTTTTAATTCAATTCAATTTTATTTATATAGCGCCAATTCATGAAACATGTCATCTCAAGGCACTTTACAAAGTCAAATCAATCATATTATACAGATTGGGTCAGATTATACAGATTGGTCAAAAATGTCCTATATAAGGGAACCAGTTGATTGCATCAAAGTCCCGACAAGCAGCATTCACTCCTGGGGAACCGTAGAGCCACAGGGAGAGTCGTCTGCATTGTCCATGGCTTTGCTGCAATCCCTCATACTGAGCAAGCATGAAGCGACAGTGGAAAGAAAAACTCTCCATTAACGGGAAGGAAAAACCTCCAGCAGAACCGGGCTCAGTATGAACGGTCATCTGCCTCGACCGACTGGGGGTTAGAGAAGACAGAGCAGAGACACAACAAGAGAGACAAACAAGCACAGAAGCACACATTGATCCAGTAATCTGTTCTACATTAGATGGTAATAGTGGGTGATCTGTCCTCCCTGGATGATGTCACAGTTAACAGAACGCCAGACCAGGTGTACCTACTATGAAGAAAAAAGAGAGAGAGCAAAAAGTTAAAAGCTAAAATGACAACAGTCATTTCAATGTAATGCAATGTAAAACTGGAGTACAGTAGAAATCAGTAGAGTGAGAAAAATAGGCCCTGATGTCCTCCAGTAGCCTAAGCCTATAGCAGCATAACTATAGAGGTAGCTCAGGGTAACATGAGCCACTCTAACGATAAGCTTTGTCAAAAAGGAAAGTTTTAAGATTAGTCTTAAAAGTAGACAGGGTGTCTGCCTCACGGACCAAAACTGGGTAATCAGAGCTCTGATACATGATGGAGCTTGATTATTAAGGGCTTTATACTTTAGAATTCAAAATTCTTCTTCTATTCTTGATTTAACAGGAAGCCAATGAAGGGAAGCTAAAATTGGAGAAATATGAACCCTCTTGTTTTAGTTCCTACAACATTTATTTCCCTGACATTTAATAAAGTGTTTTTGAATTTCAACTGATACACCTACACTGTGTGAGTCTCTAACAATAATCTCATTGTTTTTTTTTCTCCTGTCCTTTATTTCCTTTTTATAGGCAGTGGTCAAATTCTGAAGAGAGTGGCAGTTTAGCCTTGTGCTTTCCGAAGAAAGATTTAGAAAAACAGGTTGGTTTCACACTGACTGGTCATTGAAATAATATTTTTTTTAGAATCCACATACATTATTCTAAAGCTGATTGAAATGATAAGCAAAAGTAAATTTATATAGGCTCATCATAGGGAATGAACACTGTTTATTTTGGGCTTTTACTTATGTACTATACCATTTTGTGTGTGTGTGTGTGTGTGTGTGTGTGTGTGTGTGTGCGCGCGCGCGTGCGAGGGTTATTACAGCATAAAAGGTGGACATGTTAGAATTATACAACTAAAAATTAAATACTAAAATTGTAGCCTATTTATGTGGCTATACCCTGAATAACATTTTGTCCAGTGGTTCTGGGCAAGTTGCCCCTCAACCAAGGTGGGGCTGTATAATTTGGAGGAAATCTTACTCTTTTTAGTATTTCAACTCTCTTTATGGAATTCACCCTCGGCATAATGCTGCCACCACCATGCTTGACATCTGATAGTGTAATAATGTGTTAATGATGCACATGGAGTCTATGATCTATGAACATAATCTGAATGTTCAGTAAAACCCCAACTGATCCTGAACAGAAAGATGCTGGAACACCAGTTTCACTGTCCTCAGAGGAGGAAGTTTAACAATAACTTGGACTGAAAATTTGCATCTGCCCACATTGGCAAGCCAAGTGCCTTTGGGCGAAAATGTTTTACAATCAGAACAGACACGGAATGAACTGTTTGGCCATTTCAAATTTAAACAAACTTCCTCAACTATCCAGCACACTAGTAAAAGCATCATGTTTTGTCACTGGTTCTTTATCATTGGTACTGGGGCATTGCTCAAAGTGGACAGAATAATGAAGATAAGGGACTACCCCCACATTTTTCAACTTGCCCTTAAATCAGCCACTGTTTTTTAACAGCACAGTGACCCTGAGCATACATAAAAGCTTGTTTTGGGTAAGCAGGGAAACATTAAACTGTCTATTCATTCTAATAGGACAAATTGAACCGTTTAAATGCATCAATAAAAGCCCCAAAGGAATCTGCCACTCATGCTAATGATAAATGTATGTAAACCTGTGAACAGAGCTGTTTGTTCTTCATTTCCTCTCTTTAGTACCGAGCTCTGGATTTGCCGATGTTCAAGCACTATGTGGGCTGTGCAACCTTCATCTTCCTCTGTATCTTTGTGATTCAAATGCTTGTCAGTAAAGAGTGAGTAAAACCACATTTCCCTTTTCACTAAAAGTCTGCTCTATCCTCATTGTGTCAAAGTCTCAAAGAAAATCTCTAGGCTTTTGTCTCCTTTGTGCCTTTCTAAGATCCAGTCAGTTGGTACTTTTTAAAATAACACCATGAAATTAAACTCCTAAGGATATAAAATTGATTGATTTTTTTATTTCTCTGTCAGTAAACAGAAGTTGGGGACGTTCTTCGGCGTGTTGGTCTGTATTCTGCTGGTGATTTTGACCATCTGTTATGCAGGTCAATTGCAGGTCAGTATGACTTTTACACTGATTTGTCTTTTTAATTTACAATTTGTCAGGCTTTTTTAGAATCTGGGTTTGTAGAAAATGAAAAAGGCCCAAAAGCCGCATTATGCACGTGTGCATTAAGTGGTCACCCATTGATGGATAATGTAATGGGGTGTCATTTTTTTTTTTTCAGAGAACACGTTCTAATCTTTTGTTTTATTACAGCCTGGCCTTGCTCTGCATTACATGTGCATAACTTAAGTGTTTTGTTTGAACAAACTCAATATTATTGTGCATTAGAAGGAAAAATTGAATGTGAAACTTGTTCTAGGTTTCTGCCCTGCTTTTGTGTTAAGGCCATACAAGAGAATCTGGTGCAGAAACGGTGAAGACTTGATTAAAGAATAATTTTACTGAGAATGCATCTGTAGCAGCATTCATTTTCCCCTTTCCTTTCTGGCAATTATCTCCCAGAAGCAGAGCGCAGATGAAATTTAAAATTACAAGCATTGTTTGATGCTGAAAGAGGAAGACAAGAGATGTTGCCTTTCGGACACATTTAAGTACTTTCGTCAAGGCCCTTTAAAATATCCTTGATGGGTCTTTTAGATGAGCTGACGCAGTCTTATTCTACACCAAGGGCGTCCTGACTCTACAGAGCATGACTGTTTTGTGACCACCAAATATCATTCTCACAGAGCCTTATCCGCAGGTCTGTTAATAATTATCAAATTATCTCTTAAATAGATTATTTTTCTTATCTGGAAATGCATAAATGCCTTTTAAATAATCCATAATTAATCAATGGTTAGAAATTGACTACATGTTGTAATCTTAAAGTATGGATGAAGAGCAAAATAAAATTGAGCAGGATCTTAGCACCGATATTTGACAAAATAGCAAAGTTTGTGACGTTGCCAAACAACTTGCTAATTTGGAGGTTCTGTGTCGCTAGGTCCGATTAGCCAATCATATACGTATTCACTCTAGCCATCCAATTAAAAAAATGGATTCTAAAGTTGTATTCACATCCAATTCGAATATGAATGAGACCAAATACTAATCAAATGTTGTCTATGTAGCTCATCAACACTAAACAGAAGAAGCATTCATTGTGTAGATTTCATGTTAAAACATTACATTTATTGTTTGAGTTTTTTTTTTTATTGCAGGTGTTTTGGCTTAGTATGAAAGAAGCAAAAGGGTGTTAGAGTTTTTATTTGCTCTGCTGGTGAATAAAGAATTACAATGATTATTGTGCACAACAAACCTCTGTATTACTTCCTGTAAGACACTTGTCAAAGATGGAACACAAACATTAAAACAGGCAAGTCTGAGGCAGTGAAATGGATGTTTAACTTTGTCAGAATTAGCTTAAGTTGAAATAAGTAAAAGGTGACATTTCCCACAAAGTAGAAAGAACCACTCTTTATGTTCAAATTGTTGCTGCTTGGTACATCTACCTTTAGACCAGACGGATGACACCTGACAGTCTGTTCATAGCAGACAGGCTCCTACTCTGAATGAAGTCAGCTGCTAGTCACTGACACATGATGGAGACGACTGACTGAGCAGAAAGTCACATGCTCCCTTCACATGTCAGAATTCACCTTTTTTCTCTCATCTTTTTCTCTCACTTCTCTTTATCTACCATAGCGTGTGTTTCCACACAAGCTGTCGGGATGTCAGTGGCTGCCAGCTGTATCTGAGGCGGTGGTTAAGCGGCCATTTCTGCGCCTCCCTCTGGCAACCGTTACCACTGCGGTTATCATTATCCTGGCGCTGTTTAACCTGGTAGGACAATGCTTCTGATTTGGGCTTTGAGAAAAACTGTGCTACAATCCTAACACGGCATAGCTCACTTTAAAACATGCTTTCCAGTGGGTGCTTGTCAGTTAAATTTTCTTTCATTTCATTTCTCGGCAGTGTTTCGTAAGTGTGGACCGTGAGACGCTGCCGGTGAGTGGAGGATTTTATTTTTTTTACTATAAATTGTGTTTTAGGTATTGCCATGGAGTATTGATATATAAACATGGGGAATAACAATGATGATATAATCCCAAAGCTACACTGTTCAACTCATCCCAGATATCCAGTGTCTTGCGAAAGTTTTCAACGCCCTTGAACTTCTCCACATTTTTGCCACGTCACAACCAAAACCAGTTTTGAAACATAGACCAACACAAAATGGTTAACAAGAAGAAAATGTCTGGTGAGTGTGTTGTCCATTGCTTTCCAGACCCCCAGGTTCTACCACCTTTTGCTGGAGCACAGCTCCAGTTCATTTGGGGATGTGTTTCCACCAGGTTTGCAAAGCTAGAAACTGACATTTTTGCCCATTTTTTACTTTTACAAAACAGTTTAAACATATTAAGATTAGATGGGAAGCAATGTTGCTAATATTTAAAAGTCCGTCACAAATTCTTAATTGGATTTAGACCTGAACTTTGACTGGGTCATTGTAGCACACAAATAAGCTTTGAATAAAACCAGTATTGACACAGTGATGAGGGGATCCAGCCGTTGATCTGGTTGAGTTGGATCAGGGACACATAAAACATGAAGGCCACCGGTCGTTGAGGACTGGAGTTGGCCGCGTCTGATCTAAAGCCTTCCATTGTGGCTCTAAAGGGTAAATGGGCTAAACTTCTTTTCTAGTCATACTGACCACTCAAAGTGCTTTACACTATAGCCACGTTCACCTAATCACACTCACTACCGCACACATCCGCCCCTCTAGCCGCAGGTTTAGGTTTGTCATCCTGCAGGAAGGTGAACTCAGGCCAAGTCTCAAGTCTTCTCAGCCTCTAACAAATTTCCTTTAAGGATCCTGTTTAAGTCCGTTCATCTTCCCATCAGTTCTGACCAGCTTCCCGTGTCTCTGCTTAACAAACCCATTCGGATTTTGGTTTTGGTGGCGATTTTGAAAACCGTGTCATTGTCACTTTACATCACAATTATGCACTGCTGTGCGTTGCTCAATCGAATCAAATCCAATGAAATTCATTAAAGTTTTTAGGTGCAACGACAACATTTCACAAGGGATTAAAAACTTTACAAAACACTGGAATTATTACTTTATAATATATGTATGCAGGATAAAAAGGAGGTTGTGTTGGACAGGATTGAAACATTACGGATGTGGTTTGGGTATTTATTTTGTTAGACCTTTATTGCTCGCCGGCCCGACGTCCTCTCTGTGCTTTCTCCGTCCCTCAGTACTCTGTATGCTGCTGCATCCTGTCGCTTATCGCATGTGGAGTTTTTCTGCGGGTGAGCTTTGAGCTCAAAGTGCTCTTCCTCACCATCGCGTCCACCGTGTACTACATCATCATCTTCAGCACCCAGGAGAAGCCCTTCTCGGCCTTCGAAAGACCACTCCCGTTTCCATACAACGACAGCTTAAACTGCAGCGCGTAGGTCTAAAATCATGGAAACATGGCCGTCTAGTGCCGATAGTTTGTGTCAACTGTTTCTATTTTCACTCTGAGCGGATCTTTGCAAAGTATAGTCCTAAGTGAAGAATCCTGTTTTTTTCTTGTTGTGCAGGAGCTATAATGAAACTGACTTCTTCCCACGCTGCATTGGGCTTGTAAAAAACCTTCAGATTATGAGCGGCGTATACATCGCACTGTTTCTGGTGACCATGCTCATCATATCGAAACAGGTAGGATTGTTGCTGTTTTCTTCGCCTTTCTGTCTGTACTCAGCAGTCCTGGCGGGAAGAAAAATCAGCACAATGACACCTCCGGTGTATTTTGTAACATCTATGCGGTCTACTTCCTAGAATGAGAATTGCTTTCGGCAGGACTTCCTGCTTAAGTACAAGAACCGCACAGAGCAGGACGAGATCGAGACAAGGGAGAACCTGAACCGTCTGCTGCTGGAAAACGTGCTGCCCGCACACGTGGCAGCACTGTTCGTCGGTGAGAACAAGAAGAACGAGGTGAGATTTCCAAAGCATTTTAGCTGAATCCTTCATGTTAATCCATCTGGTTGCTAGGCACTGGAGGATAATTGATGCAGGGGAAGAAACATACCAGTAAAATATCTCAATACAAGAGTCATTCTATAAGCTGGAAACAAAATTCTGCGCTCTCAGGTTTCTGGTTCTTCTACTGATGTTTTTACTCAAGAGAGTAAAAACAGTAGAAGAACCAGACTGCTAATTAGATTTTAGCGTCTTTACAATGAATTCAATACCCTCAGTGAAACAGGCTACTCTGCTCATTCAGAGTGTCATCAGACTGGGTTATCAGATTATTCCTGATAATAAAGCTCTTTTCTCAGAAAACCAGGATGCCACATAAAACCATTTTTTTTTAAAAGTTTTTAATGCAAAAATGTTAATCTACTGAGAAGTATGTCTATGTACTCAATACTTTGTACACTCAATAATTAATTGGGTGCTAATTTTGACTGAATTGCTGCCTCAGTGTGGTGGGGAATGGAGACAATCAGCCTGTGGTTCTGCTGAGGTGTTAAAGGGCTTTAATTATAGGATTTAGTGCATTTTGTCATTATAAACATAGAACAGTATGTTGTTTTTTTGTAATACAAAAGAAAGGGAGGTTGTGAGCTGTGCTCGTAGATATACTTATGTTGTTTCACCGCCGTGTAGCTGACTACTCAGGCTGTAGCTCTTCTTTATATATGTTCATAAGATTGAAAGCCTGCGGGAAGAAACTGCCTCTATGGTGGTTGATTTTTTTTTTTTTTCTACAACTAAGCGCTCTGTAGCGCCAACCCGAAGATACAAGCCTAAACAGTTTGTGCACAGAGTGCATGTGGTCTGCAGAGATGTTAGCTGGCCCTTTTCTGACCTTTTAAAAGTCCTGGATGGAGGGAAGGTCGGCTCCAATGGTCCTCTCTGCAGACCTAAGTGTTTTGTGGATGAGCCAAATCAAAAAGTGATGGACGAACACAGGACAGACTGAATGTGCTTCACCTCATCTGCATTCTTGGGTCTGGTGTTTCTCATCATCTTCTGTAATATGTTTTGGTCATGCGTGTTAGTTGGCCAGTAAATCACAACGGTACAATATTCATTAAAGCAGGTATTGATACTTTTGGCAGCGTGAGTAGGTTCCAAGTCCAACTGAAATCAGCATCTTCATAAAGCTTGTCAGGACAGGGAATTATGAGGTACTCCAGCATTTCCTGGTGATTATCTGTGTTGACTTTGGACTTGATAAAACACAGTGGACCGGCATCAGCAGATAACGGGACTCCTCAAATCACCAACCTCCCTCTGGACCTAAAACAATGTGGATTCTGTGCTTCTCCACCCTTCCTACAGACTCTGAGTCCTTAATTTTCACATGAAATGAAAACCTTACTTTGATCTGAAAAGAGGACTTAGAACCACTGCGCAACAGTCCAGTCGTTTTTCCTCCTTAGCCCAGGCAGGGTGCTCCTGACGTTGCTTACCACATGTTCTACTTCCACTCAACGCTCAATTCTAATGCTTGGAGAGATTGTAAAATTTGTAAGCAACATCAAAAATTAACCAAATTGCCCTGTGTGGTATTAATAAAATTCTCCTGACCAAACAATACTTTGTGGAAGGTATCAGTGACCTGTGAATCTGACAGTTTTCTCCATGATGTTGTTTGACCTTAACATAGTCGTTACATAACAGTTCTGTATTAAAAATCCTTTTTTGGGTCATAATTAATAATCACATTTTTAGAAAAATAACCTTTTTGATATTATCATCATAATTAACAGAAATTATTGCTTCAAATACTTCCCTGTCTGTAATGAATGTTTCTTGTATACGCTTCATGTTACCAACACCTATATATATTATTTGAATTTGGCTAATGATAATAAATTATCCTAATGGTTTCAGTAAAGTTAGTTCATTTAAAGTTTGAGTATTTAAAGCTAATTATGGAACTATGTGTTTTTTTCCCCCTTCACAGGACCTGTACTACAAGTCGTATGACTGCGTCTGCGTTATGTTTGCCTCTGTGCCGGATTTCAAAGAGTTTTACACCGAGTGTGACATTAACAAGGAGGGCTTGGAATGCCTCAGGCTGCTCAACGAGATCACTGCCGATTTTGACGAGGTTAGGGAAATAAAAGCAGAGAGAGAATAATTCCTCTTTCTGTTGCTATTCATTGTACCTTCATTGAAATGCTAACTATCTGGCCTGCAGCAAGGCAAGATAAAAGCCATTATGAAAGGTGAAAGGCATCAATTACTCACTTGCTTGCTTTCTTGTAATCCTCCAGCTGCTCTCCAAACCAAAGTTCAGTGGTGTGGAGAAGATCAAGACAATTGGCAGCACCTACATGGCAGCCGCGGGGCTCAGTGGGGCGCCTGGGCAGGAAAACCATCAGGTGGGTTTGGACGGCGCGTCAGAGTGGGGTCAGGGAGGGGTCAGAGTGGGGTCAGGGAGGGGTCAGAGTGGGGTCAGGGAGGGGTCAGACGCGTTGTTTCAAAGCGGGATCCAGTCATGCTTGAATTGTTGCCGGTGTTGTGTTGATGGCGTAAAAATTCTGTGTGTTTTCAGGACAGAGAGAAGCAGCAGGCCCAGATAGGCATCATGGTGGAGTTTGCCATCGCTATGATGGGCAAGTTGGATGGTATCAACAGACATTCCTTCAACAGCTTCAGGCTTCGAGTGGGTGAGTGTTCACGACGGCTTGGCAGCGCCAACGTAACCCTTTCATTGACCGTGTAGCCCCCTGTGCTGCTTTCCCTCTCTGTTAGGGCTGGCACAACAGCCTGGCAGGTCTGCTTAGTCACCCCGAACATGACTGGCGTTTATGTACTGCTTTTACAGTCTGAGCTGTGGCACGCACTGATATTCAGGCCGTTTTTTCCCCTTTTACAGACTTGTTGCCGGCTGTAAAAGTCCAACCTTCATCACCACGAACACGCCGTTACAGAATCGTGTCAACAACGTTTTAGTGTTACTAGCTTTGTAGTTTGAAAAACAAGACTCAGATGTCATGTTTGTACTTAAGTGCCTCGCAGACATGTTCACCCATTGAGCTTTTTCACTATTTTTTAAATGTCACAGCCACGAATCACAATATTCTTTATTCGTTGATTTTGACAGAATAACACAAGCTAATGCATAATTACGCAGTGGAAGGAAGAATTACTGGATCTTCTATTTTATGAGCTCTAAGAATCTAAGAATAAGATGCCTAAATAAAGTGCACTGATTGCTACAGATGTGTTAGTGTTGAAGTCTATACCTCAATGACTCCACCTATGACAGGGTTTTAATCGCTTTGGAGAAGCTCTAAATGAGTTTAGTTTTAGAGTGAATCTAATATCCAAAATGGGTTCATTTAATTTCTGAGGAAAGTTCTTTCTATGAATCAATCATTTGTGGCATTTTTCTGCCACATTAGTCAGTTTTCTCCTTGTCTTAACAAATTTCTGCCATTATGTCAGACCTCTAGAGATATCTTTCAACCCACGCAGCCTATATAAATGCAGACTCAGCCATTTAAACCTCTGTATGCATAGCCTGTTTGAACAGCGGTTTGTCTTGTTTAACAGCCTGCAGCCATAAACGCTTCATCAAAACAGCGTCCGATTAAAAGACTATATTTGAACTAATGTGATCATATGATTGGACCGATCAGGAAGTCTGCGCAGTTTAATATCACCGTAGCAAACTTGACTCTGGTAGTGAAGCAACACTTTTGTATTTTTTCCTTGTGACTTTCTTTTCATATTTTTAACATAATCAGAGACAGATCAGCAGAGCAAAGATACAGAGCTAAGACTAAACATTTTTTCTCCCTCCACAGGAATTAATCATGGCCCAGTGATAGCTGGAGTGATCGGGGCAAGGAAACCACAGTATGACATCTGGGGCAACACGGTGAACGTAGCCAGCAGGATGGAGAGTACTGGAGAAATGGGAAAGATCCAGGTGTGTTTAGCTCTTACATCAGCTTTTCTGTTCTTCATAAACTTTTATTCAACCATGATTCTAATTAAAACCTTAATTAGGTTTCATTCAATACCACCCATGTGGGCTCCCTGAGTAAATGCAGTCCTTTCAATTATTTTTTTTATACCCATTAAACCTTTTCGCATGTTGCTACATACAGCTGCAACACATCTTATACTGGGAGCTTTTGTGATGGATCAGTAAAAATACATAGAGCACAAAGTTGAAGGTAAATGATACATGGTTTTCATCCTTTTGTTTTGACAAACAAATCTCTGAAAAGTGTGACAGGCCTTTTTTATTCAGCATTCCCGAGTCAGCACTTTGTAGAATCACCTTTTGCTGCCATCACAGCTAACTGAGCTGTGTTTCCGCTAGCTTTTCCACATCCGACAGCTGCAACTTTTGTCTGTTTTTCATTGTAAGAGCTCAAGCGCAGTTGATTTCGACTGAGAGCGTCTGTAAATGTCAGTTTTCAAGTCTCGCCACAGACTATCAGTCGGATTTACTGAGTCATTAAAACGCTTGAATAAGTTCTGGCCTAAGCCATGTCATAGCTGTGGCCTCTAACATGTTTTTCCCCTGTCTCTGGTGAAGAAAAGCCTCCCCACAGCATGATTCTGCCACCACCGTGTGACACAATAACGTGGTGTGATCAAGGTGATTTGGTTAGTTTTCCACCACCTTTGGTGTTTTATATACTGATGTTCCAAATGTCCCCTGCGTGGATTCTGGCAAACCGGAAGAGGACGTCTTGTTCTCTCCGCGCCTTTCTTGTCAGTTTAGGTGGGCGGCCATGTTTTAATCGGCTGTTAAACGTTTAAAACCTGGGATATTAACAACTTAGTTGGTTCAAAGGTTTACCCCTGATTTGTCTATTTCTTCACTAATGTTCTCTAACCCCTGAGTTAAATGCACTGGATTTGATATAAGGGGGTTAAATACAAATACATGCTGCACTTTTTAGACCCTGTAAAAACCATGTATGATTTTTCTTCCACTTCACTATTATGTGCTGCTTTGTGTTGCTGCATCACATAAAATCCCAGTGAACTTCAACGAAGACTGTGGTTGAGATCTAAGTTTTCCAAAGCGCTCTATAATGCACGTAGATTCGAAACAGAAAAAAAAGTGACCAAAATCTGTATAAACGCACGTCTCTTTGCTCCGCCTTTAGGTAACAGAGGAATCCTCTGAAGTGCTGAAGAAGCTGGGTTACTCCTGCGAGTGTCGAGGGCTCATCAACGTGAAGGGGAAAGGGGAGCTGAAAACCTTCTTTGTGTGCACTGACACGAGCAAACAGCAAGGCATGGGGCTGAGCTGAGGCCGGGCCGACACAGCTGCATACAGGCTCATGTACACAAGGTAAAGAGTTTAGGGACTCGGGCACATCACACGTGTCCGCCGGGCAGTAACACGTGTTCCTGCGATGCTGTTGAAAGGAAGAAGGAAATGGCCCCTTCACTGTGAGGGGAATACAACTGGGACCATTTAGTTAGACCAGAAGACGGAGATGGTCGCCGTGAACCGCCACCATCGCTCTTCTGTTCACAATAAAAACATTGATGTCACATCCTTTTTTATTTTGTTTCTAACCTAACGTGATGAAAATGAATTAATGTATTAATGCCATTTTATTTTCGAAGACTTCTCTGTTGTTGATTTTAACAATTTTATCGGACTTAATTGAGTTTATCTGATTAGGCTTACATTAGTGGCCTGAAAGGACTTTTGTTGTGAATTAGCACTATTTAAAACTAAATTAAATCACTCCTTTGAAGAAACAGTTAAAAACCTTTTCTGAAGTTTTGTCTATTTAAAAGTGATGGATCCCTCTTCTGCATAATAAACATGACAAATTTTAGGTATTCACTGAGCTGTACTATATGAAAACTTATTCTCGCTCACATTCAGGTAACAAAGGCAGTTCTCCTGCCTGGTATAAATCTTCACACCCTCAGAGACTGAAGTCATGACTCCCTGTAAGTTCAGGTACAACTTTGTTCATTCCTTGGTTCCAGCTGTGCAGTTTCACCACTCCAGGAGTTTATATATTTCACAAGAGCTGTGTTGAATGTATTCTATCAGTTTTGTTTATTCCAATCTGATGGATAAATAAAAAAAAAACCTATTCTGCTCCCTTTTGGTTTGCATATGTGCTGCTAGGAGGGAAAAGTTCTGCATGTCCTCAGTTGTGCGATCTAACAACCTTCCTGCTGTGATTTTTCTTTTCTGGCCACCATAACACTGTCGGTGCCTCTGAATCCGTCTCGTGGCCTTGGCGTCTGAAACCAACATCTTGTCTGTAATGCCTGTTGCATAATGTTGTATTGGCCTTTCTGTGAACAAATGTGACATTGACTTTTTGTACAGTAACAGAATGTAATAAATGTTTTCGTAAGTCTGCAGTTTGACATTTATGGTTAAATAAGAGTAGACACAAACCAAGGTTTATACAAAAAAAATGAGTTTATTGATTGAAATGCACACGAGAGTCAGACAAAAAGCACCTTTTGTACAAAACTTAAGTTAATAAACTGAGTGACGCCAGCTGGAATGTCATTTCACTGTGACAAGTGGAACCACCTCCGGACAGGTGGACACGGTCTCCATCGGTTCACTCGTCTCATGAACTGAAGGCAGAGATGAAATAAAAACACATTATGAGCATTTTTACTTTGGCCTGAACATTTTGTGCACCTTAGACAAGACTCCTACACATTTTAATGCAAAAATCTTTATGTCCTGGAGTTTTTTAATTCTTCACGCATATTTTATGATACAACAAGCTCATGAATGAATTTATGGTGGTTATTTCTACAGGTGGACAGGCTTTAAATATGGAACCTGGAGAAAAAAAAAGGTCACAAGTAAAGCAGGGCACACATAAAGAAGGGAGTTAGGATATAAGGAAGGAGACAAAGACACGAGAATGGAAGGTCCTGACAAGCACCGAAGGGAGCGATAGAAGGTGAAAAGGACACACTAATGAAAACAAAAGAAACTGAAAAAGGCGTGGTGGGCAGTAGGACACAGAAGGAAAAAAGATTGTATTGAAAGGAAGGACACAAAAAATAAACAGAATAAAAAGGACCAGTTATGAAGGAGATAGGACGAACACTGTCAAGGAAAGGAATGATGCGGGGAAGGGAGAAAAAAAAACAATTAGAGGGAAGGTAGAAAATAAGGACAACTGAAGTAAGAAAAAGAGACAAATAAGGAAGGAAACAAGAAAGGAAAGGCAATAGGGACACAAAGACAGAAAAGTACACAAGAAAGAAAGGACAGAAAGGAAGGACAAAAGCAACATAACTGCTTATCCAGACCAAGAAAACTCTGAAGCAAACTCCAAACTCTTCCAGGCTGTGTAGGAGCCCCGTAAAAGCGAGAGAAGGCAACGCACCTGTTGTGAGGTCTATGAGGGGTTCAGGTTGCTCTGGAGGCACGGTGATGCCCATGGCCTTCCTGATGCCGTAGATGCTGCTGACATCACACGGGGCCACCTGACCAGTCAGCTCGGTCAGGTTTCCTGTAACCTTCTCAGCTGTGCAGGAAGGATAAGTTGGAGCGCCCGTTAGACAGCAGAAGAAATAAAGGGAACCAACGTTGCCTCTTTTTGCAACAGCCGAGGTATTTTAGCAGGATGTTTTGTTACAAAGCCAATAATGGAGATTTTGGATGTTTTAACTAAAATGGCCGCATTATCAGCTCACACAGTATGCAACACATGAAAGGTAAACGTCTCATGTCACTGGGAACCGGGGCCCCAGTGACTTGAATAAGATCACTGTGTTACACCTGTGTTAGATGAACACTGAAGAAGTAAATGAAGGGCAGTTGGATTTGAGCCCCGGGTGGCTGAACAAAGGGACCCATGCAGCAAGAGGCCCTTACCAAGCTCCAGCTCCTTGGCAGTCGGGGCCAGCAGGCAGATCATATTAGGCGGCTGCTTGGCACTGAGGCGCTCCCTCTGGGCTTCCTGCAAGTTGCGCAGTAACTTTGTAGTCTCGTCCAACTTCTGCTGGAAGTGCAGGGCGTCTGCAACAGATAGGAGAGGGTCGACACGGACACTGTGTTAGCGTTTCCTCCCGGCTGCTCCTGTTACGTTTGGGTAACCCCCACAAACACGGGTCACATTTAGGCGACACAATGAAGCCTTTCATTCTGCATCCTGACAACGTCCCAGTCAAAAATTAATAGTCTCCAGATCAGAGGAGGCGCATCACAGGATGAGGAAAAGCTGATTGGTGGCACATTTACCCATTATTTTAATTCATTTACAGTAATTGTATCAACCTAATGTGTGCTAAGCTGAAGCAGTATTAGTGAGTGGCCCTTTTTTTCATGACGGATTCAGATGAAAAATCTGAGGCTTCTACAGTGGGGCAAAAGTATTCTTACTCCTTGAACATTTTCTCACATCACAAGCACAATTTCCAACGTATCTTATTGGGATTTAAATGTGAGGCATAAACTACACAACACAGAATTCTGAAGTGGAAAGAAATGCGTACATGGGTTTCAAAACCCGTAATAAATTATGATCAACGGGGGGTTTAAAAACCACCATTTGATACAAAATAGCTGAATCTCTACCCGCTTTGCACATCAATGGACTAAAACATTTACACATTCTTTGCGGAACAGGTCAAGCACAGTCCAATTGGAAGCAGAGCATCTGTGAAGATAAATTTTCGAGTCCCATGACTCCAGATTCTCAACTGGATGTAGGGCTAGACTTTAACTAGGCCATTCCAACACATCAGCCTGCTTTGGTCTAAAACAGACGGCCAAAGCATCCTGGTCCTCAGGACCCACCGTCCTGCATGTTTTAGATGTCTCTGATCCACCACACCTGAATCCAATGACTGTGAGATCCCCTCAGCACCATCAAGGGCTGCAGAGGCCTCTGAATCACCAGTTTATTTAAGTCAGGCGTGTGCGGGCAGGGAAACGCCTAAAACATGCAGGACTGGGTCCTGAGGACCAGGATTGAAAACCACTGGTCTAAACTATTGTACCTCCGGCTGTATGTTCAGACTCGTTGGCTGGCTGGAAGGTGCCGCTAACTGGATTTTATCCAGGTTTGCCCTGTAAAAAGCTCCGTCCATCTTACCATTGACTGACTAGTTTCCCTGTCCCCGCTGAAGAGTGCTTACAGCGTTAGTTTTCCTGCATGGATAGAACTAAGCCCGGGTGATATGGACCAAAAATAATATCTTGATATTTTTAGGCTGAATGCTGATATAAAATATTTATCTCATCATTTTTATTTATCTCATCTAATTATAAAAAGGCATCTCTGAATCAAAGCTTTATCCCAAATGTCTCACAGGCACATTTTTTTTAAACAAACTGCAGATAAATATGAGAAACGGCGGAAAAATAACCTACTGGAATAAATAAAAGTATAATTCTACCGCAACGTAGACCATCAAAATATAAACAATATAGTCTCATCTTGTATCTCTTTTAAAAAAAAATCTATATATATATATATTTTTTTTTTTAAATCTCACTATATTGCCCAGCACTAAATAGATGTAAATGTAAAGTTTGTCTTATCTGACCATAGCCACCTTTCTGAGGTCCAGATGTGTAAAGCAAACAACTAACAGCTGTCCTGTCATCAGAGCTGAACTCTGCAGCTCCTCCACACCACTGACCTCTTGGTGGTTTTTCTGGTTAATGCTCTCCTTGCCCGTCCTGTCACTTTAGTGGCCATCCATGTGGTCAGTTTGCGTATCGGCCATACTCTTTCCATCGTCACACGATGGAGAGAAAAGTCTAAAAGTTGCTATTAAACTTAGTTAAGGTGGGTTCTGTTGACCAAATTCCTGAAGGCAAACAACTGCACTGGATTGATTTAGTGAAGGGTGCCAAATAAAATGCACACCGCACTTTTAAGATTTTTCTCTACGAAAAATCTGACAAAGGTGTACCATTTACCCTTCCACCTATCAATCATGTGGAACTATATGCGGGTTCACTGCATTAAACAGAAACATGAAAGTTTATGGGTATTATGGCTTAAACTGTAAAAAACAAAGTACGAGGGGTCTGAATACTTTTGCATATAACTCCATATACACATACAAGTCGGTGTCCATTTTATGTGACATTCATTTCAGACATACTCAATCATTAATCAATAAATCAATAAAACCAATCAATAAAACCATGTCTTGATATTGCCCACACATGTACCCTATTTAGAATATCATAATAGTTAACATCCGTATCAGAAGCATTGCTTTGTTTCCAAATGTAGTTAGCTGTTACTGTAAACTCTAAGCTGAGGCTATTACCCCCAGAGAGCTCCTCGGCCTCATCCAAGCTCGCAGCAGAACGCAGGAAGTCCAGCTTGTTGGACGAGTTGGCCTCAGCTACCTATGAGCGACAGAGAGGGGAAACAAGATGCGAGGATTAGAAAATGCATTCCAGCCTGGACAGGTGATGTGCCGGGGGAACATCGGGGCCTTTTAAAGCCTTGTTTGAAGGGGGGGGGGGGCTGCTTCTCTCATCCAATAAAAATCAAAGCTAATCAAAAGCTGCAACGACAGATGAGCGTCAACTGGAGAGCAGCCAAGAGCAGCAAGCAGACGGCACAGGGAGTCGCTGTGTGTCTGCCGGTGGGGCCGGCGCTTCGGTTTCCTCCGCTGCTCCAAGGAGCGATTGAGCTCCGCAGCCGGCGGGGGCGGAGTACGCTGAAGGAAAACACGGCCCCCCTCCCCGTTCTCCGTCTGCAGACTGTGAGCGAGGAGCTCTAGAAGGGAAATGTGCTCTCCGTGTGTGGATGGATGGCAGTTAACGGCGGGCTCCTGCTGTGTTGACACAGCTGGCCGGTGCAGAAACCATCAGCGGAGGCCATCTACAACACAAATTCAATGAAGGCTCCTCGTGTGGGGTGTAATGCAGGCGCACGTGACGGGCTTTCCGCTGAGCGGCAGCGCGGCGGGAGCAGATGAGGCTGAGTGGCTCCGGTTTTGTGTTACATGGCACACGCTGATTCTTGTCATTCGACACTTAATGTCCATTTCCATTTCTCCTGCTGTGTTAAAAAAAAAAAAAAAAACAACAACAAAAAAAAAAACACAGAAGCAGCTCCGGATTGGGGAGAAACTCTCACCTCCAGGTCACTCTTTTCCTCCTGACTGCTTCCTGGCTCCTCTGGCTGCTGGACAGGTACAAAAGAGAGCAAAGCAACGTCAGCGGCTCGTCGTCCTTTGTGCCGTGCTTCTGAGATTAGTGACAGGATGTGATAATGGCTGCTTACAGGCTCGGCCTCCTTTAGGCATCTCGAATGCTCTCCGTTGGTCATCGCGTCGAGAAGACTGTCGCCCATTCTGTACACGTACTCGTCAGATTTGGCCAAGAACTCCGACAAGCTGCCAAGCAAACGCAAACATCTTCTGATCAGCGCTCTTTAAACCTCACATGTGTCAACCAGCCTGTCAATCATCTGCTGATGAAGGTTACGGGGAAGCTCCTGCGCTTCCTGGAAAACTGAATCCCCTACGCGGGATTTCACGGACAGGTGAGGACACGTTGCTAGCTGATCGCACACTTTCCAATTCATCTACTTTTCCAGGAAGCGAACGGCGTCTTCCAGAAAGCGTCAGATTGAGAAAACAAAGCCGCGTGCTCGTGTGTGAGAACGGCCCAGTCAAAGTCCAGGCATACAGCTGATTGAAAGTCTGGGACAAACTTCTGCTATTTTGTGCTTTTTATACACAACACATAAAATCTCAACAAAATAAATGAAGTTTGTGGCTGTCATGTAAAAATGTGCAGGTAATTATGGCAAGGATATGAATATAGGGCACTACTACATTAAATCTTCAGATTTTAATGTAAAAAAGGGAGGGGGGGGCGTCTCTACGCGCCTTAATCCCTCCTGCTGAGACACCCCGGCCCGCTTTAACCAATCAGCTGACCTGCCAGGTTAATGTGAGGTGGGATTTCTGGGTCACTGAGCAGTCAGTATTCCTCTGCTCCCGACATGAGACGCAGAAATATGTGTGAACGTCTTCTGTCGGGACGCAGCGTGGAAGCTGAAAGCGAGCTAACAAGCCTTTACGTAAGGATCGCATTACTGCTGCTGGAATACGGCCAATGTGGTAGAAGCTAGGAACGGGACCACCGGTTCCCATGATGCATTCAGGCCCCTCGGTCGGACCGTGATAAGTTTGGCTTAAAATCACAGAAGCATCTGGGCTGCAGAACCGACCCGAACAGAACTGCTGATTCTGTTACAGAGCTTGAAACGCGAGACATTAAGGGTCCATTTCGGAAATGAGACGAAAATACTGAATCACAAAAGATCATCATTCTCTCCCCCTTGGCGCAGAGTTCTCCTCTAAGCAGACTCAAAGGAGAGCTTTGCAGCGTCCCATTCATTATTAGAGAGTTTGCTTGTCGCTGAGCAGAGCGCTATTAAACCCCGGCTGTACTGCGTGACCTGCGGATGAATGTCAGGGTGGGGCTGTGTCTGCAGCTGTTGGCTGATCTCCTCCAGTCTGAATGAAGTCAGGGGGAAACGGGAACATCTGGACAGTAATCAGCGAGGAATGTCTGTCGCGGCGCTGCCAGTAAATCGCAGCGCGTCTGCGGCCCTCGCTGTTACGTACCCGTTGGAGCCCTGCAGACTGGACTCCTCTCCGTAGAACGAGTAGATGAGGTCAGAGTCGTCCTTGCTGATGTTGGAGAAGCTGGAGTCGTACGCTGGCGCGTAGGACGTGAACGGGCCGTAGCTTAGGTAGGACACTGCGGAGACAAACTTCTCGGTCAGACGCGCTGACGTGGGAGCGGCAGATGAAGCTGGTGCGGCTCAGTTACCTGGAGTGACCCGGTTCCTTTTGTCCTCCCTGAAGCTCTGCAGGCTGTTCACACCGTTCTGTAGCCGATTGGACATCATGACCAGTTTCACCGGACAGTAGCCAGCGTCTGAGCAGACAACATGTAGACATTATTAGGAAGTCCACATGAAATGGGCTCCAAATGCCAGAAAACATAAATATCAGACGTCTTAAACTGTGATCGATTTGCACTGAAAGAGGCACATTTATTGGGGCATGTTCACATTTTGTTGCAGCAAGATAAACTCTCATCCAAATAAAATCAAAAAAATCTAACATTTACATTTTATTAAGATGGGGCAAGAAGTCCAGTTATAAAGTCAATTCAATCAAATCATACAGTTTCATACATAAGTTTCATATCTAGGGACGGGTACCTTTCACATCTGAACCGATACCCGGTACCAAGGAATCAATACGGGTACTTAACGGTACCTATTTTTGGTACTTTTGTGTGTTTATGTAGTAATAAATGTTAGCTTATTAATAAAATCTCTAAATTTCTCATTATATAAAGTTGTTTGGATCTACAAATAAATTAATGTATTTTAATACATTGCCTGAATAATAATTAAGGCAATTTAATAATCAAACAAGGTTTTACCAAAAGTTATCAGAGGCAGAGAGTAAATTAGGTGAACAAGAGAATGAAGCTGTGTGTGAATAAAATTCAGGGAATTGTTTTAGTGCAACAGTTTCAGAGAAAACACATTTTATCCCGGTTCGTAAATCAGGGCGGGATACATTTACGATGAGGGAACAGAGAGACTGTCCTCTCTGCTGGCTTTGCTCTGACTGCAGGCGAGTTTCAGGACGAGGCAGCAGCTGGCTGACAGGGCTTGGAGAAGTGCTTAGGAAATAACTCTAGAACGATTGCTTTCACGGGAAGTGGCCAATAACAAGGCAGACATATGTTATGGATCGCTATCCAGCTTGAAAGAACCACTGATGAACCCCCAGACAAGAGCCTTTGGGAGAGAAACGAGCCCACAGGACTACAGATTGTCCACCGTACTTAGCTGTGCTTTCCTACACATTGTTCCTGTTTCACTGCACACCCAGCGGGGGAGTTTTCTACATAAAAGCTCAGTCTGATCGGACCTACAGGTCCAGTTAACGTCCCAGGAGAGTTGAGCCATCTCCACGGGTTTATGTTTGTGACGGTAGGACAGCGAAATCTTTTCTTTTGTTCTTGTTTTAAGATCGCTCCCAAACAACTGGCTGGCATATACGCAGCATCTCGTGCTTGCTATGGAGACCGGGTGACAACTTTCTTTGCTGCAACACGAAGCGTTGGAGATTTTTTTTTTTTTACCTACACTGCTTAAATAAATACAGGTCCTCATCTAGGCTGGTGGTCGGCAGTCTGAATGGTGAGGTCACGTTTATAACGGCAGGCAGCAGATAGGCATGCATTACTCAATGCAGGTCCAAAAAACATTTCTTTTAAAGGGACTGCTAAAGCTGAATGTTTTGTTAAAAACTGTTATTTCATAATGTGTCACGATTTGCTCCACACTGACTAAATGGCAGTCACATTAAAAGGTTGCAGTTTTTATAAAATTGCAACGCTACAATAAAACACGAGCTTATTCTAAGGATTGATTTTACATCTTTACTAGGTTATTAAATAAATGTGGCCAGAACTGTCCAGATCCGATTAGATGTGTGTGTAATTTCTGTGAAAGAATAAACGGCGACAACAACAACTTTAACCTTAAAGCATATGGTTCTCACCCCCAGGGGAAGGATCTGCTGGGTTGAGTACGGCGAGAGTGGTGGAGCCATTGGACTTCCGCCTGGCAAACTCCAACTATAAGACAAATAAATGATCAGGACCCGTTAAAATAAACCAGGTAATGAATTATATAAACATTTCAAACAATATTTGATCAGAAATGCACACGACACCAGGTTAATGCCAAGGATTCTTGCTCAATTGACGGCTATTAGCATCTTTTCTTGTCCTGCTGCCAGTTTCAGCCTTTTTTTAAAAGGAAGATAAACTAACTGAAAACTAAAAATCTTTCTTTTAAACTCCTGCCTCTTACATCACACTGCACCACTCGGTTCGACAGCTTTCCTCCGGACTCCTCGATGACCTTGCGGATTTCCTCCAGCTCTTTCTCGGCCTTTGCCGCCTCGTCCTTGGAGTCTTTGTCCTGTCTGCAAACGAGTTTCAAATTGAAAAAGCAAGAATGAGATGCTTTGACCATGAAGCAAAATATATTATTTGCAGCAGCCGCAGCTGCAAAGAGCATGCACACAATAACACAGGAAAGAAGTCTACGTCATAAAACGGCAAAAGAAATTCAGCTTCTATTCCACATTTCATCTATTTGAAAATATTCCCCGACGTCACCACGATGGAACCGGCTTTTAACGGTTATTCTGGACACGGTGAGTCTTCGTGTAACAAGCGGTTACGGGTCCTGTTGATTCAGTGGAAGACAACGCTGGTGGAAGAAACGTACAGCGGCGGGACTAGACAGGCCCTAGCTTGCTGCCAGGTATTGCTCACGTTCTCAGCCTGCAGCTCTGCAGCAGAAAAGAACGGCACTCTATGCGGCGACTGAGTGGAATCTGTTGTCATAAACACACAACGGGCCGTTTCTGACTAGACTAGATATTTCCCCCCTTAACTCAAAGTGGAACAGCCCTGTGAGGGTTTTAAAGGATGGGCGTGTTGATTACAGAGGCCCAGGTATCAGAGGAATGTGTGACGTCGGCGCGGTGAAGCACCTCGGTGTGCTGGGCGTCTGGGAGCGCTCCCTGCTCTCTGCGGCCGGGACTCCCTCCTTGTTCTGGTCCGAGCCGCTGACTCCGTGTTCCTCGGACTTCACGGGCTGTTTGGCAAAGGGGTCGAGGCCGGACATGAAATCTATGCTCTGCTTCAGGCTGTCCAGCCGTTCCTATTGGATGAACGACGACAGACAACGTTTAGTGACCAGGAGAGGAAAAACAAATGAGCACAGAAGGGAAGGAAAGTGCCGTTGCTGTGTCGGCGACGTCCAGCTCCAGTCCTTCAGGGCCGGTTTCCTGCTAGTTTTCCTCGTGTTATTGATTCAACACGGCAGATTCTAGCTGAGTTACCGCTCCGGCGGGTCACCTAGCCCTGCAGAGGCCTGCTGATTAACTATTCGACTGATTGAGGTGTGTTGAATTAGGGAAATATCTAAATATCTAGTCCTCAAGGACTAACTTTGAACAGCACTGCTGCATGGAAAGCTTCAGAAGATATCATTTCCTCTAGGGCCCCCATGTGTTGGATCATTGCAATATCAAGTCTCACTTCCTGAACTCTCTTTTTGTCACCAGAGCAAACACAGGACTACTGGAAGCCAGCGTAGACGTTATAGAGCCGTCTTCCTCACTGCCTACACATACAACAAAGCTTTCTAGTCCTTAAAGTAAAGCTTTCCAAACCCGAGCTTTGTGCTATTTAAGTACTGAAATAGGGCTGGACGATAATTCAATAACAATATATATCAATCGATTGACGGATATTGATAATAGAAAAAAGGGTCAGTAAAAAGTTCAATATAATAACTGTTTTCCTTCAATTTCTAGCCTATCATGAGACCCATGAATTGGCCGATGGCCGCACTTAAAATAAATGTTTTGAATTTGATATCGATCAGAATGATAGCTGATGATATCAATATGATTCTTTACTATATCGTCCAGCCCTATACTGAAATCCCTGGAACCGGTTAAACTTTTTCAGGTTACCACCACAAACTTTAGTCTATTTTATTAGACTTTTATATGACAGGCCAACAGAATTGTGAACTCAAAGGAAAATATGATAATTTGCAGTGGGTTTTTTTGACAAATAAAAACTAAAAAGTCTGTTTTGTGTTTAAGCGCAGTATTTGTGTTTGAAAGGCTCTGACAGAAAGCAGTGATATACAATGCCTTGCAAAAGTATTGACGCCCCCACCCCAGTTTTTTTTCCTTTTTTTTTTTTACAATCTAACCTGCTATTTAAACATTTTTAATCTGATTTAGAGATGGATCTGCACTAAATCTAAGTTGATGAAGTGAAATCACAGAGTTTATACAGGAATCCCAGAGTTGAATTTACAACCTATTTTACTACCTCTACAATAATTTTTACTACCAACACAAAATCGAGACGCAGCCTTTTTTGGGGTGGATTCACAGCACTGACCCATGTATGATGATGGACTATTTCTCACCCAAGACAAAACTGTATCCCACTTCCTTGAACGTGTGACTTTGTCCAGACTAAGACCTCACATACATAAATATTACAAACTCATTTCCAGAAGACTTAGAAACATAGTTTTTTTAAGGATATAAAAATGCAATGACATTGAAATTTCACAAACCAGTTTTCCCAATAGAGTATTGATGACGTCCTCAAACTTAATAATCAGCTGTAAGAACATCAAGCAGCTAAAGTTAAATAACATCACCTGCAACGCAGATAACTGAGAATTTCAAGAAAAGCACATTATTCATCAGCTGATACCATTTAATATTGCTGTCAGACTGAGAAAGAGCGAGAGAGGGATGGCAGAGGAAAGGATGGTGACAGTTCTGAGAGAAGAGAGAGAGAGAGAGACAGCTAGAGAGGAAAAACATGGACAGAGAAACGGACTCCCTCTCACACAGACAGACACACAAGCCGTGTTTCCATCAACCCCTTTTAATGCGTATTTTGAAATATCACATTAGAACAGGCCGATGAGAAGGCAAAATTCAAATCCACTCTCTAAATTTCGTGAAATTGTTTACGCTGGCGTGAGATGGTTTTTGAGTTTTTCCGAAAACGAACATTTACCTCACATGTCTGATCAGCTGTTTCTGCAGCTAACATCTGAATGTCACATAAATCATCCCTAATACACAAAACACATTAAAAAAATTTTTAAAGGATATTTTTTTGCAATGTGTCGCTCAGTGGCTGCGGTGTTGTAGTCTAACCATAAATATCAAACCGCTGCAGCCAGGCATCCTCTTGTATTTTGTTATTTTGTGTGCCTAACTCCAGACAGCAACCACCACCTGACTTCTGTATTATCTGACACCATTTCAAACGCTCGTTAAGCGACTCTTCTTTAAAACGCCGTTTCACTTTACTGACGTTACACCAGTTCCCACTGCTGTACTCTCATCAGGCTTTAACTGGATCACTCCATTACGAGTTCATTTCTTTCTTCTATGGGTCTTTCTGTGAAGAGCTTTTGCTTCACTTGGGATATTTTTTCTGCCGCACAACCCGATAAGGCCAGGTTCCAACTGCTGAATAAACCTAATTCATCAGCCGCCGTCCACCTCTCCATGCGGACAGTTTGAGGTGTTCTTGTTAAAATTTTGTGTTTAGTTCTCAATAAATATGACACCTTGCATTTTCTGAAAGCCTCCTTTCTTTGACCTCATCTGCTGAGAGAGAATTGAAACAGAAGTCTTTCCAGTCTAAATAAAGTCTTGTGCTGTGTTCATCTGAGGACTTACTTATCAAACTCTGGTACTAGTGAACGATCGTGTGTCTTTCTAACATGACCTCATATTAGACAATGTCATTATTTTGGTTGTACAGCTTTGAATTAAAAACCCAAGGGAACCAAAAGATAATCTATTTCTATGAGGAATGTTGTTCTGAATCAGAGAGTCCTACCTGGTTAAGGATCTTCATTCCAGAATGTAACAGTTTACGAGCTGCCTTATGGTAGATTGTCTCAGGTTTGTTGTAAATCATGGCATTCTCACACATGATTCTCAAATCCACCTACAGCAAAAACAAGTCCAGTGTCAAGCGTTAGATTAGATATACAAAAGCTATCTATGACTCAAAATATTTAAGTAATGTTAACAACCTTACAAACCTATTCATACTTGTTATGCGTCTTCACATTTTATCACTGTTGCAAGTTGCAACCACAAACCTCAATGTATTCTATTTGGATTTCTGAGTCCACCTGTGTGTAATTCAGTATATGCACGGCCTTTACAAGTAGGTGGCAAGAAGAAAGCCAGCTTTAAAACAGTTTAAGGGAAGATAGACAGAACTAAATGCAGTGCAGTCACAGAAGAAAACCTGTTACAGGCTGGAAGAGACTAGACTGGGGCAGAGTTTCCCTTTTATTCAGGGAAATTAGCATATTTTTCAGACCATAAGCCGCAGCGGACTCTGTAATATCACTCTGCTCCTCCACGTACACAGCTTTCTCCTGAAAGGAAGAGCTATCCGTCTCTGTTGGGAGGACAGAGTAGTTGGACTACACTGCCCTGTTTCTAACATGAGGCCAAAAGTAACATAACTGTTATAGTGAATTAACTTACAAGGTTTATTGTTGCTAGCTGGTACTCTGGACGGAGGCTGCTTTACATGAATGCATTTCTAGTTTAGACATTACAGTCAGGCAGACTTGTAGACAGCTCAGGGGGCCGATCAGGTAGTCACAGTGTACCGTAATGCTTCGAATGTCCATTGAGCGGAGCGACTTCATCGCTAACCAAAGTCGTACTTATTTTAACAGATTTATGAGCACATTGTACCACATAAAATCGGTCAGTAAGCACAACGGTAATCACATATAAATCGCACTGGATTAAAAGGTGCACCCTCATTTTTTTAAAAAAAAATTCAAGGATTTTAAGTGCGCCTTTTAGTCCGATAAATGCGGTACATCAAACAAACAGCCAGAGCTACAGTATAATTGTTGAGACCAAAGCATATTCCTGTGTTACAATGGCCCAGTCAAAGTCCAGGACGAACTTCAATACCGAATCTGTGGCACGATTTGAAAAAACTATATTTACAAATGTTCTCTATTAATATGATGGAGCTTGAGCTATTTTCTAAATAGAGATGGCCTAAATTTCTCTGGATGTGCAAAGGTGGTACAGACATCCTTCAAAAGACGTGCAGCTGTAAACGGAGTGACAGAAAAGTACAAAATATTGATTCAAGGGGAGTAAAACCAAAGGCATATTACACAACATATTAGGGCTGGGCGATATAGAAAAAAAGCTTATTGATAAAAAAAAATTGATCGATATCGATAATTATTGAATTATTGAAAATATTTAAAACCATATTTTATGTGCAGCTCTGGACATTTTATGATATTACTAAATGATTTGATTTAAATAAAGAACACAAACACAGAATTCCAATGCGGTACCGCGCGCGAGCTATTTTTAGAAACACAACGTCACGATGACGTCACATCACGTGGTACGCAGTAGGGCAAACTCCCAAACGCGCCGCTGTTTTGGTGTGGAAGAGACGTGCGTTAGCCTAGGTTTTACTCGGTAAACGACTGCTTTTTCCAACATCTAAGACCATGGTTTATAAACATTGTTGCTATGGGACGTGCAACAGCGACTCGAGGTACGCTGATCGGCCGCATATGAAGGATGTTTTCTTCCCGAAACTCAAGAGTGCCAAGGAGAAGTGTGTGCGTTGGGTACACTTGTGCGGGCGGCCTACACAACATTTCAACCCGGAAAAAGTTACCAAATTCACCTACATATGTAGCAAGCATTTTGTCGGTGGAAAGGGTGATGATAGCATATAGGCTAGCATGTTAGCAGGCGCTAACATGGTACCCTGCTACCGGGACCGCTTACTCAAAAACAAACGCCCTGAATCTCTTAAGCGAAAGATTCTGAGATGTGAACAATCGTTTTGTAGCTACCTATTGGCAAGATATACAGATTCCTGGACGTTGATTGCAAACAAACAAAAAAGGCCGACGTGAACGGAGCACGGTGGAAATCATAACAAAGGCATGAACGCCGAGCAGGGAAAAAAACAAAGCTTACCGTTGAATCAACTCGGCCCGTCTTCCGGTTTTTTTGAGCCCTCGACACTCAAGCCACCGTTTCAGCTGAAGGTTGGTGTGCTCTTCCGCAGTGCGACCAGTAAACCGTGCGCCTGGGACATCGTCTTGGGTAAGTTTAATGGCTGCAAAGTCGGACATATCGCTGGTTCTGTTGCGCTTGTAATGGCTGGTTTGTATGTGCGTTCTACAACTGTTTGCCCTACCGGTGCGGCAAAAGGGGCGTTACTCTTAAGGCCGTGACGTCACGTGCGCGGTACCGCATTAAATCTTTGTTTAACCAACTTTGGTTGGTTAAATAAAGAGTGGCAGGTTTTTCAGCTGCAGAGAACAGCAGACACATCCATCACTGGGACATTCTAAAACGCTTAACGTGAAAAAGCTTAACGTGGCTTAAGGTAGGAAAACAAAGAGAAATCATCACCAAATTTCGCATGGCCATATATTGTCATGAAGACTTAAGCCTGTCAAAAAAAAAAAACCCGAAATCCAACGATTATAGAAGATATCTCACGTTAACGTTTTCTTCTTCATTGGCGCCTATGGCGAGAAAAAGGCTTAACGTGGTTTAATGTACCTAATCAACGATCAATGATCACCAAATTTCTCTTTCATATTGCTCCTAATAAGCACATAAAACTGTCAAAATGTCAAACCCAAAGTCCAATTATTATGGACGTTATCTAACATTAAGCGTGAATACTGATCGTTGTTTAGGTACATTGAACCACGTTAAGCTTTTTTCTTTTAATATAGGCCTCAATGAAGCAGCAACGCTTCAATAATAATTGGACTTTGGTTTCGATTTTTTGATAGTTTCATGTGCTTATGAGGAGCAATATATGAGAGAAATTTGGTGATCACTGAGCGTTGTTTAGGTACATTAAACAACGTTAAGCTTTTTTCTTTCAATAGGACTCAATGAAGCAGAAACGTGACGGCGTGCTGACTGTAGCAAGGAAGTAAACTGTCTATCGAAGTTTTTATCGACCCTATTTTTTCCTATCGCGCCACACGTCTATCGATCGATAGATATTGTTATTGAATTATCGCCCATCCCTACAGCATATCACTTTCCTTCCAATTCACAAGCATGCAATACTTTGTGTTTGTCTATAAGAAGAAAGAAAAAACAAGAATTTCAGGTTTGTGGTTGTAATGAGACTAAATGTGAAAAAATTCAAGCGGTAAGAATCTCTGAACCTGGGACCCTGCTGGGTCCCAGGTATTAAATGTTCACTTATATACAGAAAGGCTATAATTTATTTATTTACTTTCTTTTACTTTCTTTTTTAGGTATCACATTACACATGTCAGCTTAAATAATAATACATACGATTTAGCAATGGTATCAAGGTGTTACACGATTGTATCTGTTGCTTTATGTCTGTTGGTTGTGCTGTTGTTTTTGTGTCTCTTTCCAGGTGATGGAGCAGACAGAGGACGTTTTATCATTCTCTTCCTTCTATCTCTTCTTTCTTTCACCCTTTTCTTTCTCTTTTTTTTTCTCTTCTTGTTTTTCTTTTACTCTCCTACTTTCCCATTGTAGTGTCCATATAATTTGAAATTCTCCCTGCAGGAATAACAATAAAGCTATTTACACGCACAAATCAAGCGGAGCATTATGGCGAAAGCTGTTTGCTCCACTTGTGAAAGTAAAATCTGTCGAGCTCTATTTGGCATTAAGATATCAATTTTTATTGCCACATTGCTAGACAGGACACTGGAAAAAAAAAAAAAAAAAGAATCTCTGAACAAGGCACTGCGAAACTCATGACCAACGACTGATGGAGTTTTAGGTCTCGTCTCTGGTTTACCAACACACTTACTTTGAGTTCATCCAATGAGTGGTAGCCCTCTTTCTTGACTTTGTCCTTCATTGTACTAAAGTCCATCGGCCGTTTGATGATAGAAGAGTAGCCAGGTGCAATGAGATCGGTCACTGGAAATGCGAAGAATGCATTGGGGTCTTTCCTGCATTGGACATAGAGTTGAATCAAATATGAACCGAAATGGAGAGATACACAGACAGAGAGGGAGATTCATGTGATTCTCCACGTTTCTTCTTAATGTGCAACAACTAACAAAGAATACTTAGAAGCATCCTGGGTCAGTAAGTGGTCAACACTGCACCTTTGAAGCTGCCTGATGAGCTGGTTCAAAGCTTCCTGCAGAGGCGTCTGCTCTTTTTCTGCAAAAGAAGACAGACGGATATAAAAAAAAAAAAACACAAAAGCTACGACAATAAAACTTGAAATAAAGTATATGACATTTTAGGACTACCTTCTCGTTTATCCAGCTCTGAACGAATAGGAGTTCTGCACTGCTCTCTGTCCTCTTCTCCATCTGCATCCTGTCCTTTCTTCTTTTTAGTCATCTTACATGAACAAAGACAACATTAACGTTTATTTGCACGACCAATCGTCTGCTACAGTCGTAGCCAAAAGATTTTAAACAGACAGACGTTTTGCTTTTCACTAACTGAACTGCTTCAGTGTCTTTAGATATTTTGGTGATCCGTTTCTTCGGTGTACTTAACTTCAATAGTAATAAATTCCTAAGTTTTAGAAAAGTTAACCTTTTCCCTAAAACTTTCAAACTTTTCCCAGCCAACCTGGATATCAGCTTCTGGAGCAAATACTGACTAATATTACCCTACATACACAAGGGTTCAAGTCAAAATTACTCCAGACTCAGAGGTGAAGTTATCAGTCCTGTTTAGCAAAAACCAGAGACTGGGGGCTATAAACACGCATAAGTTGGTGGATGGATGCAAATGAATGGACACAGATGGGGTATGAGTGGACTGATAGATGGATACAACTTTTAGACCACGGCACAGAGCCCTATTTTCTTTTTCCGTACTTATCCAGGCATAGTAAAAATGGTAAATGTACTCGTATAGCGCTTTATCAAGGCCAGTTCACGCACACATTCACACCCTGATTGTGGTGAGTTATGTCAGTAGCTACAGCTGCAGGCAGTGCGGGTGAAGTGTTTTGCCCAAGAACGATTGAGACGGTCGGAGCGGGGGATCGAACCGACGACCTGCTGGTTCCACTAACTCCTGAGCCACTGTTGGCCCAAGCTACTTAAATTGAATTCCATTCTTTTTTAGACTATGTAGAAACTCTAAAACATGACGCTGATCTAGTTTGAAAGGTCTTTTATTATTACCTTTTCAGGTAAAATAGGTAAAATTTCACAAATATGCTAAAGTCAAATTTGTAAAAAACACAACTTCTAATTTCTTTAGGCTATGACTGTTCTTTACTTCTGGATCAGTGGTTTTAATTATTTTTTACCTTTTTCTTCCCTCTGTCTTCCTCTGGAGAGCCAAAGCTCCTGTCTTTATCCTTCTTCTTTTTCTTCTTCTTGTCTTTGGGCTTGTCGCTGTCCCCGGCTTGCTCCTCGTAAAAAGTGTCCAGACTGGAACTTCCCGTCGTCACTTCGTTTCCGGACACCTTTAGGACCAGCTTCAGCGGCCTGTCTCCGTATTCTGTGCTCACCAAATCAATCAAACATTCAGTAATCAACATGTCTCATAGAATCAAACACTGGCTGTTCGTCCTGACAACACAACCGACGCCTCAGGGATGATATGAACAGCTACCAGCCACAAGCATGGGATACTGCAGCTCTAAATTAAAGTTGCATATCGCTAAGTGTTCATAAACACAGACACATGCAGGAAACGGTCTCACAAAGCCGGTCTGTCTTTAGCTGGTAAATAGTTTCCGAGCTAACGCTATGCTGTCGCTATCCTAGCGAGAGCACAACCAATTCGATATGTTGAAACCCGATAAAAAAACACTACGTGAATAAAACACTCGGAAATATTAATTAAAATACCTTCATATCCATGTTTTTCGGACTTGTGCTTTTTGTGCTTCTTGCCCATTGTTTGTTTGTTAGCCCCCGGCTGCTAACGCTACTCAGATCAATGTGTTAGCGGAAGACGTTTGGAATGAGAGAAGACATCCTGCAGCGCCCCCTGTCGGCAAGGCGGTGCTCACATCATGCAGACTCAAAAGTAACCAGCAGGGGGCGCTTCAAGATAGGAATTGACGTAAATAGACTTCACTGCTCATATGAACCCGCTTTAACTTAAAAAAAAAAAAAACATCTTAGTGCGTATGAACTCCCTTTCCACAGGCAACAGTGAAGGAGATTTGGACCAAGACTTAACAACTATATGGCAGAGCTAAAGTGCCTCGCAAAAGTATTCCTAAAACAGCTGTTGGTCAAGCACTACACAAATCTTGGATTTATGGAAGAGTAGTAAAAAGAAATATGTTAAAAGAAAGATATCAGAGGTCTGCTGTTTGCCAGAAGTCGAATATAGGGGTCACAGCAAACTGAAAGAAGGTGCTCTGGTCAGATGCCTAACTGTACGACACTATGTGTGGTTGAAAACCTACACCTTGAACACACTGTCCCAACTATGAAATATGCTGTTAAAAGCATTATATATAGCTGGGCAACGCTCTTCTTAAAGCAGCGATAAGGAAGCTAGTCAAAGCAATAATGGAAGAAAAGATTTTAGAGATTGCAAAAAACTTGAGACCTTCTAACTAAAGGACAGGGATCCTAAGCATGCATGCAGAGCTACAATGGCTTAGATCAAAGAATACTTATTTTTAAAACGGCCCAGTCAAAGTCCAGACCTAAATCTAGCAAGAAAAGTGCTGTTCACAAATATTCTCATTCCAACAGACTGGGCTTTGGCTATTTTATATGAAAGAAAACATTGGACAAAAACTTAATTTGTAAAAACAGTTGAACAAATACGTATGATTTTTATCCCCAATCACGATTATATACTACATTGTGTTGATTTGTCACAATAACATACAAATTAAGTTTGACATACCTTTGCAAGGCACTGTATGTGAACTTAAGAAAAAAATAAAACAGGAAACATAAAACATAAAACATTTCAGATATTTATTTTCTTTGAGTAGCGATTAATGAAAACAATTTTTTTAGGTCAAGATTTTAATTTTTTCACTTTATTTTTTCTGAATACCCTATTTTAGGACATCACAACATTTGTCTCAGAAAAAAAAGAAATATAGCAGAAAAATTAGATTCTTATAAGAAAAAGGAATTTTATGGTGTCCCAGATTAGTAACCTAAAGCTGTAGAGGTAGTGATAACATTTCTGGCACAGTTTTACCCACATTAAAGGGACACAACACGAGGCAAGAGATGTCCCAGATGACGCCCATGAAAGTATATAAGATGAACTATAAATGAATCAGTTTCATTGGTGGAGGGGTAAGGGGTTAGCTAAAGGCTGACAACTTTTCAATAATGAAGACTTCTTTTGCATCAATAAATAATACCTCATGGATTTGTAAAACATTGACGAAATGCTGGTCCAAGCCAGAAAATTCAACACAAGTCAGAATAAAGAACAAATCTAATATCTACTATCAGCACATTCCATTCAAAGAAAACTTCCTGAGATCTTCTCAGTTCACACTTGAGCTCATTTCCATATTTACTAACATAAAACAAGGTGTTAAAGCCTCATAAACTCCCATCATTTTGACATAAATATCTGCGATCCTACACCCTTCAAGCTCTAAGAAAAAAAAAATTCCTAAAAATTCAGGGCTGCAGTGCAGGTGTGAAATCGTCTTTAGGCAGCCTTCCTCTAATATTCCTGGTATAAAAGCAAACATATGCTTGTACTGGTAGCCCTTTCTATAGCTTTTAGTTGCAAATGAATTCAGTGGATCATGCTTAAATGAACCAGTGTAATCTCCAAACGGCAGACAAATGACACTCTGTTGGATTTGAGTTTCTCAGGACTCTGTGGAGTCTGGAGCTTCCCTGCCTTGTCTGCTTGCCTTGCAGAGTTGTTATGCTCTGTTAAATCGGCACATATTGTACCGGCTGATGAATGACAGATGTTTTATTCATGGAGGGAAGATAGTGTACATTCTTTGAAGCACATTCCAGGTTTCATGAAGAGGGTTAAGGATGGGGGCAGACAGTTTGAAAGGAATGAAGACTGGCTGAATTCACCATTTCAGCCATTCGTGCCGGCAGATGAAAAGGTGTTTCTGACAGTCTGTTGACGTTCGAGTCTCATATCTGGGCAAACCCATCCCCAGCAAATTATGTCTTGATCTGTGTCATGAAGCACCAGCATCATAGCACATTCCTTACGTGCACCTAGGATATCTGGCTGGTGCCATGATGAAACAGGTACAAATACAGGAAGTACGAATACAGCGCAATGCGGTTCTTACCCCTCCAGCAAGTTCTGTCACATTACAACCGTAAACGTCTATGTCTTTTATTGAGGTTTCATGGGACCGACCAGCACAAAGTGGTGCATAATTTGCAGTGGAAGGAAACGGATGCATGACTTTCAACGTTTTTTTTTTTTACAACAAAAAAAAAACCGCAATCTAAATAGCTTGGCGTGCATTATCTTTTAAGTCTTTCCACAGATTCCCAATTTGATTTAGGTCTGGACTTGGACTGGGCCATTGTCACACATGAATCTGCTTTGATCCAAACCACTTCACTGTAGCTCTGGCTGCATGTTTCAGGTACTTGTCCTGCTGAAAGGCAAGCCTTTGCCCCAGACTCAAATCTCTCGCAGCTCCTGACAGGTTTTCTTTCACTATTTCCCTGAAATACTTCATCCATCTTCCCGTCAACTCTGAACAGCTCCCCTGACCCTGCTAAAACAAAACATTCCCGCAACACGACGCTACCACCGCCATGCTACCGACATTTTTAGATTAGCTTTTCATTTCAAAAGCTGTGCACTTATTTTTGCTGGTCTATCACATAAGGGTCAAAATAAAACACAGTGAGGTTTTTGACTGGAATGAGACAAACTGTTGCAAGGCACCATAGCTCCTAGTCAATGTAGAAACACACAAACACAACCATAGTGGTCGTTTTCATTTTTTACACCACGTTTAAGCAGCAGCTGATAGTTACAACAAGTACAAGTGACTATGCCAAGCTACATGAAACACCAGCTTATGTATTATTTATTAGCCCAATTATTGTTTAATACAGTATATTATAAAAATATTAATTTAGCTCATTACTGCAGTGAGGCCTGATTATGTAGCCAATATGGTTCCAGATCTGAAGACAGAACGAATAAGACAAACCTTTTTAAGGATACCTTTACTCCTTTTACATGTAAGTAGCATCTGTATCACTTCAACTGCTCCTTTTGTGCTGCCTAAAGAGGGAAAAACTCTGAATTTTACATCCTTTTTGTACTGCAACATAGACAGAAAAAAAGGAAAGTCGTATGCGCACCCACTGTGAAGGTAATTGTTGCTATCGAGGGAAAGTTCAGTTTTGTTGGAGGAAGTTTAAAAGTTTTTTTATGCAAAGAGATGAAGGTTAGACTAAAGTTCTCAGGAAAGAAAGATCTTTCTGCTACCGCAACAGCAAAGTGGATGTCTGTCATCTGCAGAACCAGGCTGCTGAAGTGGAGAGATCTTTAACTAGTCTGTGCAGTTTGGTTCTAGCCGTTTAGTTACTGCATAGAGGATTTATTAAAGCAAAAGATGCCTTTCAGGGGAAAATCTTTACAGATGTTTGTAACAGTTTAAGAGATTTGGATTTTTTCTCAATCTTGAGAATTCGGTGACAAACAAATAGAAAATGAAAAGCAAACTACACTAAAAACTAAATTAATAAATGACATGTTTTTAGCATTTAGTTCAATCAGCCAATAGAATGAATACAAGACAATATAAAATTTTAGATTTTGATTGCACCTTTAGTTGAAATCTGCGATAAGACACAGTTGAAAACGTGAAGAAAAGGAGAATATCCATTCGATATGATATAGGACTCTGGTATTGCATGTTTTTAAAAGCAAGCCTTGTTACCTGCAAAAATTGAACTTATCAGGATATTAAAAATATATTTCTGAGTGGAAACCACAAATTACAGCAGTCAATATCACAAGCTGTTCTTTGACAATTTATAAGAAAAATTTATCAGTGGAGCTATGGTTAGATGCAATGAGTTACAATAAGGCCAAATCTAACAAGAAAACAAAATAGGACATAAAAGAAGATACAAGGTTTTCTCTTTTTTTACACTGCTGCCACATACAGGAAAAATAAATACCATGTCATTTCAGCATTAGCTTAAATTGTACAAATCTTATTTTGTCCCAGTAGGAATTCCAGTAAAAGCTAGCATAATGTATTTTTCCCAGAGCAGCACTGAAGTGGCAGCACATTCAAGGAATGCCAACAATTCCTTGAACAACCACATATTGCCAGTAGAACAGCACTCAGTGTTACCCTGTAAGCTTTACAAGGTTGTAGCAGAAAGGGCGACCAGTCATCTATGAACAGAGTCCTGGTTCCTCCCTCATGCTCTTCAGCTCACCTCGCATGTTTTCATCAGTATTTAGGTTTAGGCTGAGAGGAGACCGCGATGGTAGGACAGATATGTAGATGGTGTCCACTGGTTGTTATGCAGATGACCCCAATATGTCTCTCTTTGCTTTTGTTCTCTCGCAGTGAGTTTTGGAGACTTTACCTCTCCCTCCATCCTGCTCTCTGTGGGTGCGAACATCTAGATGCTATCAGTGTTATGGTTAAAAACAATAAGTTCTTAATATACATTTTTTCACAGCTACATAAGTGTACTAAAAAGAAAGACTGTATTGTTTTAAAGTTCAGGAAAAGATTAATAGAATTTAGGGCTTTGTAGTCCCTCTCCCAATTTGATCTTATTTTAAAACTACTTAAATGTCATCCACTTTCATAAATCTAATATTCTCTAGTATCGGAAATATGTTACTCAAGTAACATCTGACCCTGAAAGTTTAAGCTCACTTTAAGCATTAATCACGTTGTAGGCCTATACCTTTAAGGCAAAGAAAGTAATTTTAAAGAAGCTCCTTCGACATTGTAAAACAGTGGCAATGAGTTCAGCTGTCTGATTAAACAACCGATGATCCAGGATACGTCCGCCCTGGAGCTCATGATCATGGGATCCAACTGCTTCAGACCAGTTATGGAGCTGCACACGTGTTGGAAGTCCTCGCATTAAAAGGGGTTTGGTTACACCAAACAGGGTTAACAAATGGCAGATGTTGCGAAATTCATTATCCTCTGTCACAACAGAGGGGCTACGGGGACCAGAAGACTGTTTCCACATGAAAGCCGTGCCCCAACAGAACCATGGGAAACAGCTTCCCGCTCTGCAGATGGGATTGGAGCTGGGATGTTAGAGCCTTTGAACGTGCAACACAGCTAAATTACAAATGGGCATAACAAAAGCTGGCTTTAAACAGTTTATCTGCATCACACATGGGCTGCGTGAAACAAACAAAAAGGTGTAAGGTTCTCTCTTATTGTCTTTTTTTTAAAATTCACATTTATAATTATTAGTTAGATTTAGGTCAAGGCCATTTTGACACATGGATACCATGACCGCTATAAGAACTCATTTGTTACGCTTTCCATTAAAGCAATAAACAGTATCAAACAGTAAATTGTGGAAGTAGGCAATGGTATCCAAAATTTAAACTAAACTGACATGCTTCTTTTATGTATTCATTTTTCTCATAATGGATTCTTAATAGAAGGGTCTTTATAATTTTTTATTGTGAATGTAATGTGACATGCTTCTTTTATGTATTAACTGTTCTTATAATGGAACTTTTATAGTAGTGTTTTTATGTGTGAACGTACTGTGACAGCCATGGTTTGGACTGTGCAGCAGCCAGAGTCTTTACCCAAGACAAATTTCCTTTGGGACAATAAAGTTCCTCATCATCATCATGACGACTTTAATTGACAGGTATCTTAAATGAATCTGATTGGATGCTGAATGACACAAAATGCTCTTTTTGGTTTCAAGGAGAATCTTTAAGCAACCTATTAAAGACCAGCACGGAGTCCCATGGAAGCCAAAAGCGTTAGAACATACATAAAAACTCATCTGCAGCGCCCCTTACCATTGAAGAATTAAAATTAGGAGGCCTACACAAAAAAAAAATAACCCAAATAAACCCAAAATGGAATAGGAATGCTAAAAAAATCAAGGCAAACACATTTTATGAGAGACAGATGCGATGATTACTTTTTATCTCATAATTTATGTTTATTGTGTCAACATGTTTTTCCCCTGTGATTGTGATCGGGCTGAGCCCTAGTGCCCCCCCCCCCCCTTATTGGCAAGCTGCTGCTGATGAACATGCTTTTAGCTAAACCGTTTCGTCCCCAGAGCATGATGCTCCCACTACAATTTTTGACTTTTTCATCTGGGGTAAGTTTCCACCACACATATCATTTTGTGTGTAGAACAAAAAGTTCATTTTAGTCTCATCTGATCAGAGCACCTTTTTTTTTTGCTGTTCCTCCTACTTAGATTGCAGCAAACTGCAGAGGGAAATTATGTTGACTTTCTTTCAGCACATCAACAATCCTGGGACTCGGGCAGATTTGTGGAGTGCACATCTAATAGCTGGCCTGTGAACAGATTCTCCTACCTGCGGAGCTCTGCAACTCCTCCAAAGTAACCCTCGTAGCTGTTTCGCTCGTTAATGCTCTCCTCGTCTGACCTGTCAGTTTAGGTCTTGGTAGGTTTGCAGTTCTGCCATACTCTGTCCATTTTCTGATGAAGGATAGAACAGTGTTCCAGCAGATGTTTTAAGTTTAAGACATTCTATAACCCAACTCTGCTTTGAATCATAACTTTCTCCCTGACTTGTCTGCTGTGTTCCTCGGTCTTATAATAATACAATTAGGCTCTCTTTAATTAGGTCTCATTAGGTGATCCCAGAAGGCAGCTTATATAATTATGGGTTAATAGGTTAAAAGGGTTAAAAAGCCATTTGTTTTAGAGTTTTGCTTGTAAAAAAGTTTGGAAAAAACAATGCATCATTTTTGTTCCACCCCCTGCATCGATTCTTTTTGCAAAGCGCTGTTTTGACCCCGCGCTCATTTATATCCTACCCGGGCTCTGTGTCTTCTTTTTACTTTGTGGTCTGGACATCGCCACAGTTCTTTTGCCCGTCTTTTCTGCCTTGTTATTGTAAAAAAAGCTACTCTGCCGGGTAATCACACCAGTCCGTGACAAATGGACATTAATAACTTCTGTCCCGTTAAATGGATGTGAGAACATGGCATGGAGTCTGGTCACAGAAGAAGATTCGCTGCAGCTGAATTTGTCAGAGCGCCGCTCAGATGTGACAGATGAAATGTTTGGGGTCATTACAACTGTCAGCGCAGAAGGGGTTTGAAGATGTAACCAACCATCACAAGTAAGCCAGACAGCAACATCAAAGAGGGGAAGCCAATCATTCTGCCTCAGTGTTTTTCTCCCGCCTGCCAGTCTGTCATGCCAACATCTTTGAGCATCACTCACTCATCCCCGTCAAAGCGCTGGGCGTGCGTGACAACTCTATTTTTATCTGCAATCAGAAGCATTTCATGTCGGCGGGTTGGATCAGCGGTTTTTACAGCTCGCCGCTGACTCTGCAGCGCGGCAGTCCGGCCCTCTGATTTCCAGTGACAGTACGAAGGTCTGGTATGATTTTTGGCCGGTAACAACCTTCCATGCCGTGTTGCAATGACTGCAAAAACGGTTGTTGGCTTTCATACCTCAAAATACCCTACTCTGGACCCCTGTGGACAAATAAATACAGCAGAAGATAGAAAGATCTCAAATGAAAACTACAGACGGCGACCCAACCCGACTTCAGCTTTTTGAAGCTCCTCGGTGCGTTCCTATTAGCATGTGCCTTTTTCAATTTTATCCTCAGTGTTCTCTGAACCAGTTGCTCTAATGTATATTTCACTGAGCTTGCTTAATGTTTTTTGTAGTTTAATGTCACTCTCAGCTTTAGAGAGCTTGATGTATTATTCTGCTTTTGAAAATCCATTGTAATGGGGATTTTATTTTTAAAGAAGGCTGTTCTAAAGTGTAACTCTACTGGGGTTGATTGCTGGAAGTTGACTCTCAGTAAATTTAAGGGTCGCGTACCCAGAAAATACTTACACGTGCCCTGATTTCCGTAGCGTGCGCGCATGAGAGCATAAAACAGGACAAGCAAGGTGGCAGGAAAAGTAGGTAGAGTTTGGGGTAGGGGGCCTTATTTCGATCTGAGTCTTTATTCTTTGCAAGCCTCTGAAGACAGTGGTCCTGGGGTGCAAAAAGTACACAGGGGAGGTGCGTTCAAAGCTGGCGAGCATGGTGATGATCCTCTGTCAGATCCTAAGCCGTTTGAAAAGTTCATATAAACCAAAAGACAGCGGCTGGGAAATGGTCTTTGCAAACCCAAAGAGAGTTTATCGTCTCTACGCAGGGAGAGGCCCTGTTTGAGGTGGAAACACGCTGCCTGTAATCTCATTCTACTTCAGAGCTTTATCAGGGACCTCTACCTCCTCAAAGGAGATGGATAGGCCAGCATGGTTCTTATAAACAAGGCATCTCAGAACATGTGTTGTTTTTATTGTGCCTTAAACTGACAGCCCCCCAAAACAATGCAGCGGAGGCGACTACTGGCTAAACACATGAAATGTTAATGATTTGCATTTGATAATATAATCAAACAGAAAAGAAAAGGCTGTAAGGTTGGAGAGATAAATATCGCAAAAATAAATTTACCTTAAATGAAGAATTTCTAGTTGTATTATTTTATATACAGCAAAGACAATATAATTCATCAAAAGATTGTTCTGTGCATGAAAAAAGATGTTTTCTGAAGACAGGAGGAGTCTACACTTTTTCACAAACCAACTGCAGCGCGATCATTCTTCCATCTTCTTTACCCTCTTTTTGCATGGAAGATCATGGAGGGGCAGAAACCTACTGGGTGAGAGGCAGGTTACAGCCTAAACAGGTGGCTAGTATGTCACAGTGGCACACAATCAGGCATGTACACACAAACATACACCTAAGAGAGGCTAAGAAGCTAATTAACCTAACATGCATGTTTCTGGAATGTGGCTGGAGGTACCTAGAAGGAACATGTCAAGGATTTGAACCCTGGACCTTCTTGCTGCAAAGCAACAGTGTTAACTACTGCCCCACTGTGCAAGCACAATATCTTGATATAGAAATTGTGCTTGCACAGTGCCTCAGATGTGAACCTCAAACTCCTTACATCCAGAAGAGAGTACCTGACCAGTTACCTACAGTATGAAGTACATTGTCATGCAAAAGTATTCATACTGGTTGAACATTTTCATAGTTTCAATTCAATTAAATTTGATTTATATAGCGCCAATTCATGAAACATGTCATCTCAAGGCACTTTACAAAGTCAAATTCAATCATATTATACAGATTGGGTCAGATTATACAGATTGGTCAAAACTTTCCTATATAAGGGAACCAGTTGATTGCATCAAAGTCCCGACAAGCAGCATTCACTCCTGAAAGAGTGTAGAGCCACAGGGAGAGTCGTCTGCATTGTTCATGGCTTTGCAGCAATCCCTCATACCGAGCAAGCATGAAGCGACAGCAGAAAGAAAAACTCCCCATTAACGGGAAGGAAAACCTCCAGCAGAACCGGGCTCAGTATGAACGGTCATCTGCCTCGACCGACTGGGGGTTAGAGAAGAGGTTGATTTGCTAGTGCTTTTACCTTGTAAATGCTTCTGGCCAATTGGACCAGACAGGAATGCTTTTATGTGCTTCTTTTTAGCTCTTCCTTCAGTCTACGAGCTTTCAGAGTGGGGGAAAATAATTTTTGACATAACTAGACGGTGCTTGATCAAAGCGCCGGGTGTACAGTAATTGGTTGTACGTCGCAACACAAACCTACAACAAAAATCCGGAGCGTTTTCATCAATCAAAAACATTCATATCAGCAACAGTTCTTGACATCAGTCTTTATAAGCCCCAGAAAAATGGAGCTAGAGTTATAGCCTGAGATTTATCCAGCCTTTAAATAATAGAAAACGTTACATTACATGTTATTCACTGCCTGAATGAGTGACAACCTGCAGAAAAACTCAGTTTGAGAAAAAGGTCCTGAACAAACATTTTGTTTTAGTGACACGGGAACTCGGTACACTAGTAGCTTAAAGGGGAATAAAAACATATGTTCTCATGAAAGCCCTTTCCACTGGTTCAGCTTAAACATCCACATGACAGAGGTTGCCAGGACCTTGGAAAAGTAAAAGTAAACTGGGGTCAGTATAAGGGAATGACAATAATTGTCTCATTTAGAGGTGAGAGTTATCAGGGAGGATCATTATTCTCTGCTCTCCGTGGGTGCGTGTTAGTTTGCTGTGGCGGCCAGTCATTCAGGCAGCAGCAGCTCACAAAGGTGCGGCCACAGCGCCACATCCAAACGTGGCACATGAAAGACAAAAGTGCGGATCAACAGAGAGCGTCTGAGCCTCATTCCTTTGCTTTGCCATCAGTCTGACAGATGGCATGGGCCTGTCTGAGGTCATGGCAGTGAGGAGTGTGGTGGCTTCAAAGGCCCTCTGTAATCTGCAGAAACATCACAGGCTGGAAAAAAGTGACTGTCTCTCAGACACACTGCCTACTAAGAGGGCAAGCGAGGCGCTAATAAAAGGCAGATAAAGGAATCACGGGCTTAGACAGTGCCTCACCAAGTTAAGAAAAAATAAATAAATAAAAGAAGCAGAACACATCAGGTTGGCTTGCCTTTTTCCTCCAGAGAATCTACAGATAAATGTCTGTCAGTCCTTCTGTGTTCACACAGATAAAGATCTATTATCCAAGCCCACCCCCACTGAGCATGACTCAATTCACACTAAATGGTCAGCACAGAGTGTTGATGGAGAAGAATAAAGTTTATTTGTTATCTCAAGGAAATTCCGGTTGTTTTGTTGACCTTTCAGTTCGGGTTGATAGATTCAATTGAACCAACTTTGTATTTCACTATAAATTAATTGGAGGCTGACCTGATCAATTAACATGGTAAATGGGCCGAATTTGTATAGCAATTTTCAAGTCATACTGACCACTTAGTGCTTTACACTGTAGCCACATTCATCCAACCACACTCTCATGTTAAGTGCCTTGCCCAGGGGCACCTTGACATGTCACAAAGGTAAGCTGGAACTGAACCCTCAATCTTTCGATTGCAAGAAACCTACTGTACCCACTGTGCCACAGTCACCCTTTACCACTACTTTCTTATGTCATTTCAGCAAACAGCCGATACAAACTGTTCAGTTAACCATGCAGAATTGGTCAGACGTTTATATACACTGGGAGCAGTGGTGGCACATGGTTAGTGCATACAACTCATGTATGGAGGCCTCAAACCTTGATGTGGCCATCCTGGGTACAAATCCCAGCCTGTGTTCCCCTGAAGCATGTTTTCCCACTCTCTCTCTCAACCCTGTTTCCTGTAAGCTTACTGTCAAAAAAAGGCCACTATAAATACATTTACACACACACTCACTATTTACATGAATGTAGTTTTAATTTAGCTTTCTATGATGCATTTGCATAGTTCTTTTTTTACAATGCACATCAATATGCAGTTGGGATAAATAGATGCACAATTTTGAATTTAATGAGCATTTCCTTTAATTATAGCAGGATCTAAATTATGTTTACAGTGAGACATGTACATTAACCCCCACTAGCATACAATGTGTCCCTGAACAAAAATAAAAAAAAAACAACAAAAAAGAAAAAGAAAACAGAGAAAAAAATTGCAACTTTTTTTGCAGCCTTCACCAAGATCAATTTCTGTTGTATTATTATTCCTAAATGGAAAAATATCTGCTCTAATTTATCATCAAACGTCAAATCAATATTGTATTCATTTCTATGATGAGTGGATGTTAATGTTCTGCACTTTGAATACCATTCTTTTCAACCCCAACTTTGCTTAAAAGAATCAAGAATCTTTATTGTCACTATATGTTACCGTAGTGAAACTTTCCGATGAGACAGACGCCAGCTCAGGATGCACACAGGTAACATATAATACGCAGTGTTTAAAACATGTACAAACTATGAACTGGGCTGGGCTTAATTCTCAGCAGGGGGCGATAGCCCTTACAGCTTTTTAGAAAGAAGTTGCTTTCGAATCAATTAGTTTTGTGATTTAATGTTTCTGAAGCGTTTAGCGGATGGAAGTGGGTCAAACTTTATGAATTTATGGAATTTGGGGAGCATATCTTTTAATTCAATATGAATAAAGTCTCCAGCTAAGACCACAGCTACCTCTGAATTACTGTTCACTGGACTAAAACAATACAATGATGAAACAATAGAGTTCCTTCAGGACTAATTTAGCATTAGCTTTAGGCTGAATGTATGCTGCAATAATAATCGGCATCCTCCCAAACATGATTACCTCATCCCAGTAAGTAAGGCAGCATTGGAGGAATCTTTAGAACCTGCGCTGTGTCTGAACTGTTTAGAAGCAGTAGAGCTTTCTGAGCTATCTAAAATCTTAGCTTCATCTAAACCTTCTACCTGTATGTTAGACCCAATCCCAACCAAGTTGTTTAAGGAGGTATTCCCTTTGATCAGTGGTCCTATTTTAGACATGATTAATCTATCCTTAGTAAATGGATATGTACCACAGATTTTTAAAGAAGTCCAGTCAAAATCAGAATTCAAACTGCTGAAAGTACTTTAAATATAAAACTACTACATACTGTGCAAAAAATTATAAGTTTTTTTAATTAATAATAATTCTCATTTAATCATGTTTATGTGGAGGAATCCATCTTGGTCAAGAATAGTACTGTCACCTCCCATTTTTTGACGTCACTCGGCGGACCCGCTGTTGAGCAAGTTTCAACGCTCTGTTTGTCACGGCGCACTATTTTCCAAGATCAAACTCAGTAGGGTCCTACAGTATATATCTATACACGCGTGCGTGTGTGTGTGTGTGTGTGTGTGTGTGTGTGTGTGCGCGCTCCGCGCAGCACGGCTTTGCCGACGCTGCAGCAGAGCGCGCACACACACACACACACACACACACACACACACACACACACACACACACACACACACACACACACACACACACACACACACACACACACACACACACACACACACACAGCGGAGGAGAGATCGCTGAAGTGACTTAAGTTAGCTGATTATTATAGTATAAGTATTAAAATATAAGAGCATTCCAGCACATGCTGGGCTGAGCACGGCTTTGCACCGGCGCTGCAGCTGAGCGCGCGCACACACACACACACACACACACACACACACACACACACACACACACACACACACACACACACACACACACACACAGCGGAGGAGAGATCGCTGAAGTGACTTAAGTTAGCTGATTATTATAGTATAAGTATTAAAATATAAGAGCATTCCAGCACATGCTGGGCTGAGCACGGCTTTGCACCGGCGCTGCAGCTGAGCGCGCGCGCACACACACACACACACTGAAGTGACTGTGTTGAAATAAGCAATGTTTTTTCCTCTTTTACCAGTTGTGTTGGAACATCCGATGGCCATGCACGTGGGCATTGTTGCTTCAGCAATAGCTCTTGGGAATGTCAGCGGTGAAGTCCTCTGGAAATCCGAAATAATTATTGATGATCGCAGCTGTGTAGAACGGCTCCTATTGACTTTGCATGGAAAGCGGAGAGAAATGCTGTCGCCGCTTCCGCTCTTCCACGTCGCAGGATGTGATGTCAAACGCCCCTTACTGCCCATATTTGGGCAGTCATGTCAACCCCCATACACAGTGATTCAGACGACAATTTATGTTTTTATTTTCTTATTGATTAAAGATAAGTTCATTAAATAACCACAAATGTATTAGTTTTAGTTATAGCTAATGATACCCTGATTTTTCCTTGTTGACCGGACTTCCCCTTTAAAGTAGCTGTTATTAAACCTTTACTTAAGAAACCTTCTCTTGATCAAGATGAGCTAGTAAACTACAGACCTATATCTAATCTTCTTTTCTTATCTAAAATTCTTGAGAAAGTAGTTGCTAATCAACTTTGTGAACATTTACAAAGCAATAACCTACTTGAGGAGTTTCAGTCAGGCTTCAGAGCTCATCATAGCACTGAAACGGCTCTGGTGAAGGTCACTAATGATATCCTCATGGCCTCAGATAATGGACTTGTGTCTGTACTTGTCCTGTTAGATCTTAGTGCTGCATTTGATACAGTTGATCACAATATTCTCCTACAAAGACTTGAACATACTGTAGGGATTAAGGGGAAAGCATTAGGCTGGTTTAAATCTTATCTGTCGGACAGATTCCAGTTTGTTCATGTTAATAATAAATCTTCCTCAAACTCTAGGGTCACCTGTGGAGTACCACAGGGTTCAGTCCTTGGACCAATTCTCTTTACTATATATATGCTTCCGATCGGCAAAATTATCAGACAGCATGGGATTAATTTCCACTGTTATGCTGATGACACTCAGCTATATCTATCCATAAATCCTGATGAATCCAATCAATTACTTCGACTGCAGTCATGTCTTGATGACATCAAAAGCTGGATGACTTTAAATTTCCTGCATCTAAATTCTGACAAGACCGAAGTTGTAATCTTTGGGCCAGAGTCCTCAAAAAATAAACTTCTTAACCAATCACTTAATCTGGATGACATTAACTTGGCCTCTGGTAATAAAGTAAAAAACCTTGGTGTTATTTTTGACCAAGACATGTCATTTAAATCCCATATTAAACAGGTTTCCAGAGTTTCCTTTTTTCACCTCCGGAATATCGCCAAATTAGAAACATTCTGTCCAGGAGTGATGCTGAAAAACTAGTCCATGCATTTGTTACTTCAAGGCTGGACTATTGTAATTCTTTACTATCAGGAAGTCCACAAAATGCAATTCAAAGTCTTCAGCTGATCCAAAATGCTGCAGCAAGAGTCTGATGAAAATCAACAAGAGGGATCATATTTCTCCAATTTTAGCTTCCCTTCATTGGCTTCCTGTTAAATCAAGAATAGAATTTAAAATTCTTCTTCTAACGTATAAAGCCCTTAATAATTAAGCTCCATCATATATCAGAGCTCTGATTACTCCGTATGTTCCTAACAGAGCACTTCGCTCTCAGACTGCAGGTCTGCTGGTGGTTCCTAGAGTCTCTAAAAGTAGAATGGGAGGCAGATCCTTTAGCTATCAGGCTCCTCTCCTGTGGAACCAACTCCCAGTTTTGGTCCGTGAAGCAGACACCCTGTCTACTTTTAAGACTAATCTTAAAACCTTCCTTTTTGACAAAGCTTATAACTAGAGTGGCTCATGTTACTCTGAGCTACCTTTATAGTTTTGCAGCTATAGGCTTAGGCTACTGGAGGACATCAGGGCCTATTTTTCTCACTCTACTGATTTCTACTGTTCTCCAGTCTACTGTTCTCCAGATTTGCATTGCATTACATTGAAATGACTGTTGTCATTTCAGCTTTTAACTTTTTGTTCTCTCTCTTTTTTCTTCATAGTAGGTACACCTGGTCTGACGTTCTGTTGACTGTGAAATCATCCAGGGAGGACAGATCACCGACTATTACCATCTAATGTAGCACAGATTACTAGATCAATGTGTGCTTCTGTGCTTTTTTGTCTCTCTTGTTGTGTCTCTGCTCTGTCTTCTGTAACCCCAGTCGGTCGAGGCAGATGACCGTTCATACTGAGCCCGGTTCTGCCGGAGGTTTTTTTTTTTTTTCCCGTTAATGGGTGGTTTTTCTTCCCACTGTCGCTTCATGCTTGCTCAGTATGAGGGATTGCAGCAAAGCCATGTACAATGCAGACGACTCTCCCTGTGGCTCTACGGTTCCCCAGGAGTGAATGCTGCTTGTCGGGACTTTGATGCAATCAACTGGTTTCCTTATATAGGACATTTTGACCAATCTGTATAATCTGACCCAATCTGTATAATATGATTGAACTTGATTTTGTAAAGTGCCTTGAGATGACATGTTTCATGATTTGGCGCTATATAAATAAAATTGAATTGAATTAATCGCAGAGCTGAGCCTCGGGTTAACAGGTCTGCACTTAACTGCAGACGGTTCCGATTGCTTTTGCAGCTGTGCACCAAGTGTTGTGAATATACATCACCAAGCCTCGGCCTTTGCTGCTAAAGAGTGTCCTGCTAGCTCCACTGCAACTCCAGGAATGTTTCTGTCTAGCTACCTCTCCTTAAAGATCGTTACACAGCTTTCCAATCTTACATGAGGCAATCCTCAGCCGGATCTCGTCCAATTTTTGCCGAGTGATCAAATGTTGGCCAGGATTAGACTGGGCAGAGTTAGCCTGTGCAGATTAGCCTTTAATTTAGTGTGGAGTCCGCTGCGGCTGCTGAATCTAGGGGATTCTTAACTTTGACATGAATAATTTGGTATCATGGGAGTTTGGACAACTGGCAGGTTCTCTGGAAGCATAGTACATGATGCCAAAGTATACAGATTTAATGGAGCTTTTGTCAGTCACAGTGTGGAGTTTTGAACTCACTATCTGTACCCTGAGAGCTCTCAGCCATTCTCCATTTTAGCATCTGTCTGTTGTATCTAACAGGCCTCTAGACTGTGCAAGCAGGACAGAGCCTGCACTGGCTCTCATATGAAAGTTATATTGTTATTTATCTCCTAAAACATATCAAAGTACTAAACATTGGATATTAAAAAAGTGAAAAATACTGCTGGACCATGTCTACACAGGAAACAGATTTGTAGTTACCTTGTATGCTGCCTTATGGCCAGGTTATCATTGTAAATGAGGTTTATTTCTCAACTAACCTTCCTTGTTAAATAAAGGTTAAATGAAGAAATGTATTCTAATCTGAGCAGATTTCCTTGTGACATCTGTTGCATTTTGAATAACCATGACTGATATGGATACAGCCTGGCTGCCAGTGCTGTCAAATTACATTTTCCAGGTGCTCCTGTTGCCAACACTTAAATGACATAAGATGCCATTTTTGTTCAAATCCACATTTATGTTTATTTATAGTCTTTATTTAGTACATTTTGTATGTCATAAAATGACAAATATCACATTGGGAAAGGTGAAAATATTCCCATCAGTGTCGCCATACTGACATAATATATGCAATGGAAAGTACAGCTTAGAGTTCAGGATATTTTTATATTTTAGAATAATGTATTTATAGTACATGCCTTTAATTTACAGTCTATGAAACTTTTTCTTATTTTGGAATATAACAGCCCCAAACTCCAGTGTATTTGATATGATTTTTTGTCATCTCATAGTAGTGCATAATAGTAAAGTAGAAGAAAATCAAATATGGATTTCAATATTTTTCACAAATAAAAAATCTAAAAAGTGTGGCAAGCCTTTATTTTCACCTCCTCAAGTCCATATTTTCCTGTCATTACAATTACAACAATCAAGTCTTTTGGGATATGTCACTACCAGCTTTGCACATCCAGAGACTTTTGACTCTTCTTGACAAAATAGTTCAAGCTCAGATTGAATAGAGAGTGTCTGTGACTCTCAATATACAAATGTTGCCACAGATTTTCTATTTGGTTTAGATCTGGAATTTGACAGGGCCATTTTAATTCAGAAATCTGCTTATGTATAACCTGTTCATTGTAACTATGGCTGTTTATTTAGGGCTGCTGTCCTTCATGAGGGTGGACCCCTACCATGGTCTTTTGCATCCTCTTAATACATTTAATTCCTGGATCTCCCTGTGTTTTGCTTCATTCGTCTTCCCATGACATGAGCAGCTTCCATTTGCCTGTTGAAGAAAAGCATTCATAGGTTGATGCTGCCACCACAATCTTTTACTTGGGGAAGGTGTGTTTAGGTGAATGTGTTGAATTAGCTTTCCACCAGACTTGTTTTGCTAAAAAGCAGAATTTTGCTAAAAAGTTTGATAGTTGCACTTACTGTAGTCTTCTATTCTAGTTTTGAGTTTATGTTTTTACCTCTGTGTGTATCTTGCTCCCAATTCCATTTCACTTTGCTGCTACGACATGTAAATTCCCCCACTGAGGGACAGCAAAGGTAATTTCTATTCTATTATTCTATTCCATTTTTTGTCAGTCATTTCAGAAAATGAAACTCACACATCATATAGATTCATTACACAGAGTGAAATGTTTTAAGCTACTATTTTTATTTTATTTTACAGATAATGAAAACTCAAAATCCAGTGTCTCACAAAATTAGAATGTTGTGGAAAAGTTAAGGTGTACCAGCAACAGCGATAACTGCAGTTTTGAGGAGATTATCAAGCAACATCCGTTCAAGAATTCTGGGTAGCTACATAAGGAGTGGACTAACGCTGGAGTCAGCATATCAATAGCCACTATGCACAGATAAATCTTACACACGGGCCATAATGAACCATGTGTAAGCTTGTTTGTGTCAAGTAACTCCTGATTCAGAGACAGAAGTGTATTTCCTTGGCTAAGGAGAAAAAGGACTGGACTGTTGCTCCAAAGTCCTCTTTTCAGATGGAAGTAAAGTTTGCATCCAGATCAAGATCTCCAAGGTCTGGAGGAAGAATCGAGAGGAACAGAATCCACAATGCTTGAAGCCCAGTGGGAAGTTTCCATAGTGATCAAAGTTTATCCGTCTGGCTTTAAATGTCTTCATAGCACAGAATCTGCTTTGTTGAGGGTTTCTAATGATCCTCATTGTAACAGACAAACATGCAATCCTAGTTCTTTTAGATTTAAAGGAACAATAAGTAACAATGATACCTAGTGGTTAAAATCGGAACAACACAAACACAATGCCTTTCACGGAGACCAGTCATTTACTCAACAGTCGGTTGTTGCTGTGAAACTCTACTCAATTCTACAGGATAGGTATAAGCAGCTGCTCTTTTGCCAAAATAAAATACCAAATGTTGCACTCTGTTTTGGGAACCCTGGGAACTCTCATATTATTGGCTCAGGTACCCGGAAGTAAACACAGTCTACAATCTGAACTGAAGTAGTTCCGGACCGTACTGCTAGGTTTGAAAGGAGAAAAACGTGACTAAGACGTATATAAGTATATGGAGAGGACTGATTGTTTATAAAGACTGTTGCTTCCATCCTGGGTGACAAATGAGAATGATTTAGGTTGATTTTACAGTAAATATCTTACTTATTGCTCCTTTAACTGCTGCCTTTGACATAGTCACCATAACAGTCTGATATCCCCACATAGAGCATCGTGTAGAGATCTGTGGTACTGAGTTAGAGTGGTTAAGATCATGACTGGCTGAGAGCACCTTTTGTCTTTGTAAATGATTGCAGATTCTCCTCTGTTTGGTTGTCATGAGGGGTCCCACAAGGCTCAATTCCTGAACCTCTGCTATTTTCCCTTTATTATCAGAGTCTTTGCTCCATAATCAGAAAGCATAAGATTGCTTTTTATTGATATGCAGATGACACTCTGGTTTATGTGCCCCTAAAACAGGAAGATAATTACTGTATCCAAGTTTTAGATGAATGTTTTCAAGAAAAAAAAGCATGAGCGGCTTTTACATTTTAAAATTTTAATGAAAATAAGACAGAGGTGATGATTTTTACTCTGAATGTTACTGGCGGGTTTTCCTCTTGTATAGGCATGATATGTCTGGAAGATTACAGCAAGCCTATTATCACAAACCTTGGTTTTAAAATGGCTAGATCTCTTAGACTGGATGGGCAGATCAGAGCATAAGTGAAATCAAGAAATCCAGATCCAGGCCAAAATAAAAAGAATCTTGTTGAAAGATGACTTCAAAACAGTAATCCATGCCGTTGTTACATTTGATACGTTTCTAGAGTCTCGCAGAAGCCAGCTGTGGTGAAGTGCTCATGCTGCCTTGTACATAAACGAGATCAAGCAGAAATTGTTTTACAGTTTGCTTCTGTCCTTTTATGCAATCGGTATCTATCCTTCTTTATAGCAGTGCTACAGCTAACAGTGTCTTTAGCATCTGCACTTATTAACAAGAAATGTTCTATTCTGCTTTTTGTATAAATTAAGATACTATATCCTTCAGCCTCCATAACAGGTGCTGCAACAATGGCAGCATCCTACTTTTAAATTTGTAAACAAAACAAAATCATCGATTACTAAAACAATTCAAAATGTCAAATAGAAAATGGTTAAACTCACAACGTAACACTCTAGCAGTTCCAGCTCAAGCATGTGCAAATGAGAAATATGTCTATAAAGATCTGGATTTGTGCGAGAGCAAAAGAAAAAAAAAGGCTGGGTGTCAGCTGCTGTTACACTTTTAGCTCTACCAGACTGTTCTGCTCTCCACACCCAGCTCAGGGATTCAAAAGTCACTTAAAAGTTGTGTAACTGACTGGAGTTTAATTAAAGGCCAATATGAAAAAAAGAGCAGACAAAAAGGCAAATTAAAGACACTTGTAAAACAGAAAATGAAATGCTTAACAAGCTCCGCACCACTATTCAGGAACGTAATTTACATGGCAAACCCTCACAGCGAGCTTGCTTATAATTTGGTGGGTTCAGTGCTGCAGTTACTTCAAGGCTGTGAGGCTTTAATTGAAATATGTTCTATCAAGGATTTTCCAGTGCGTCAAGTCTTAGAGCTTGGATATAATTATAAGCTTGCAGAAAATGCAGGCTATATGTTACCTCTTAGATATTTAATCAACACTTTATGAAATCAAGCCACTTATCTCCTCTGTCTGTTCTTGTTTGTGTATTTTTACAATTCTGTTCAATTAGATAGACATTTTATATTCATGGAAGTAATCAAAAATAGCATCATGTCACACATAACTAGTTCAAATCCTTGGTAATAATAGTAAACATATTTCATTTTGTAATGTATTGGTGTTTAACTAATTCTTGAAGTGGTTCTCAGAAAGGTAACTGTACAAATAAAGTCCACATGATGTAACCAGAATCCCAATGATTGCTTGGTTTGCTGTGCTATCAACACTTAGACGAAGAGATGGTTAATAAAAATGGCATTAAAAATCAAAGAAAAATATATTTTTATTTAGGAATCTAATGACACAATCTTATGTAGTAATGGAATCCTACTGGAAGGTAAATATTGGTGGTTGGTTTGATTCTCTGATGGGTCTTTTAAGTGTTGGGTTTGCTTGTTATCCCCAGGCATACATAGCTTTTTGGTCCATGTTATACAGTTTCTTCACCTGGGGTCCGTTCTTCGTACGTCGCTAACTCAGTTAGCAGGATTTCATTGTTGATGATTTGGCATGATCTTGGATCGTTTGGTTCTTCGAAAGACATCCTGCACTTGTTGTCATAGCAACATGTGCGCCAGCTTAAGCCTGCTCGAGAGCAGGCTTATTTAATGTAAACAAGATTAGATCACGGCTGTATAAGCGGAGGATATAAGGAAGTCTGCCGTAGCCATGTCCATTTTTACGACTGCAACCTGTTGCGGAAGGTGCAAGAATAATTTGCAGAGTTTTTCGAGTTAATCGCGTATTGCGCAATAGACAGGATCCTTGAGCGCAGCGCGACAGTAGAGAGATTTTCTTGGTGGCTGTTATAAACAGACAAACACATCATTTAACAGTGGCTTTTAAAGAGGAAAAAGTGGTGTTGGAGCCATAAATCTAAAATATTTAAGTTATTTGTATGATGTTTGCTTTTTATTTTTATCCTATTCAGTAAGAAGATTTGTTCGGGCCATTTTTTTGTGAAGTTTAGTTTACTTTGAAAGGCTTGCTTCCTGTCGAGCCGTTTATTGTATTAGAAAAAACTATGGATGGATTATCTAGCCACGGAGCAATACAGTTTTGCCTTGTAAACTGTGGATGACTCGGAAAAGGAAAATTTAAATTTTTTATGGATAAAGATTTTTTTTTGTTAAAATTCCCAGTTTGCATGCGTCCTTTACTTCCTGTGTCTAAGGAATGACACTGAAATTTGGATCTCTTGACATAACAAGTGCTTTTTTAAAATAAAGTATAATAATTAAAGGCTACCATTTTGTAGAATATTCTTGTATTTCACTTTTACTTGTCCCCATGTTCTAGTGGGTCCCGTGGAGGCTCTGACATAAAAGAACAAAGTAAATATGAGATTATTAAAATGCAAAAATTCATACTGTAGAAAGTGATAGAAACATCTACCATGGACAGTATTTACGCATTAATTTGTCCGCTGCTTTTTGCCAGCCCTCTCTCCTGGCTTTAACAGATTTTGAGGTGTTTTAATTAATGACTCAAATTCGGCACAACCTTCCATTAAAAGCTCGTGTTCTGCTTGGGAGAAAAACTGTGGGCGTTCTTTGGCCATGCTGATGTAACCGGATCCTTTCTGCGTTGTGCTGGTTTTAAGTGATCAGGCCGTGACACAGTTTGTCTTTAAAATGACGGTTTCTTGCTTTATTGTACCTGACGAGAACAACATACAACCGTGTTATAGGCTGCCCGCTCCAAGTCCTCTCCCGCAGGACAACATGACAAAAGGGGGCGGACCATGTCTCACAACAATAAAGAAAATAAACCTTCTTTATGCCACATACCTGACGAGAACAACATACAACCGTGTTATAGGCTGCCCGCTCCAAGTCCTACATAAAACAGAAGTACATAACAAAAATAAACTTAATATATCTATAAACTGGATATATTCAGAAGAAAAATAAACAGCACACACCTCTCCCGCAGGACAACATGACAAAAGGGGAGGGACTAAGGGGTGCAAACTATTTAAAGACAATACCACAAAAGAAGAACCGAAAAGGAGGAGCTTCGATTCTTAAAGTAACACGGTTAAAACAGTGACAGAATTTCTAGAGATGTTTCAGTCAGGTAAGTAACAATACAAATAACCAAATAAAAACATTTTGTGTAATTATAACAAAAAAGAAATACAACCAGGTTACATTCACCCCCCTAGAATTACACAAAATAAAAAAACAGTGTAAAGACACTCAGTACCCGTACAAAATAGTTTTTTTTCTTCCGCAACAACGTAACATCAGCAAAACAGCTACCCTACAATAGGGTCAGGAGACTAGAGATCGCTCGACGCCTAGCGAAATCTCACGGTATCCCATGGACACGAAAAGGTGCCTTTTACACCCCCCCCTGTACAGAGTAAACATATAGATGGTACTGAAGCATGTACTAAGAAAGGGACAATCCTAGCCAATGATAGGAATTATCCAACAAACATTTGTAAACTCACACGTCAATAACAGGTTGAACATTATCTTTATCATAAAGCGCCTCAATGAGAGCCATGGACTCTATCAAGCGACAAACTGGTTTAATAACCCTCCCAAAGCGTGAAGTCAGACGGTGAACAACATCCCCTCCCACACTGTCTAGAGAATGAACAGAACTAGCATCACTGGGAAGATGAGGTAAAGAACCAGCAGTCGCTAGTACTCCAGTTGCCATAGAGGAGTTCTCAGAGTCATGAGCCAAGTCAGTATTTCCAACTGATGGAGCCGAGGACACGTCCTGAACCCATGAAGCAGTACGGTCATCCCCATCACTGCAGGATAGGGACTCGGGTAGGGAAGGCTCAGCAGGAACAGAACTAGGAGCCTCGCTAAAACATTCTGTTGCATTTACATCAGAAACCAGGGGAACTCTAACCACACTGTCAGTATGGCAGTCCACATTGCCATCCAAGGTCATTCCCACAGGTAAAAAGTTCACATCAAGAAGGAGGTTCCGATGCACCACACGCTCATTGCCACGACGGTCTCTGATACGATAAATATGGAGAGCCGGTTTGGATGCAACCACCGTGTACATCACAGGTTCCCATTTATCTGAAAGCTTCCGCTTTCCTCTGGCACCCTTGTTTGCCACCAGGACCTGATCTCCAACTGACAGAGAGTGACCCTTTGCTCTCTTGTTGTACTGGTCACACTGATGTTTCTGCTCCGCACTGGTGTTCTTCTCAGCCATTAACATAGCAGAATGCAGATCTTCAACCAGTGATTTGACGTAAGAGTGGTAGTCACAAATGGTGTCATCATGAAGAATGTTACGAAAAACAAGGTCAAGGCAGCCTGGGAATCCTCCCAAACATCAGATAGAACGGTGGAAAGCCAGTGGTCTCATGAACTGTGCAGTTGTAAACGAAAGTCAGAGACTGGATCATCTGAGGCCATTTATGTTTCGAACGTGGAGGAAGAGATCTCAACATGTTGCCCAGAGTACGATTGAATCTCTCCGCAGTCCCGTTACCCATTGGGTGGTAGGGTGAAGTGTGCGATTTACTGACACCACTCAACTCCAAAAGCTCAGCCAGCAGCTCACTCTCAAAATTTGCGCCCTGATCCGAGTGAATGCGCTGGGGAAAGCCATACACACAGAAAAACCCATCCCATAACTTTTTTGCAACCCTCTTAGCAGTTTGGTCCTGACACGGGAAAGCATGCGCTAACTTTGTGAAGTGATCCGTGATCACCAGAACATCCACAGACTTGTTGTTGCTGTCCTCAGCTGACCAGAAATCAATACACACCAGCTCCATCGGAGCACTGGTCCTGATGTTCTCCAGAGGGGCTCTCACAGCAGGCTCTGGGGTTTTACTGAGGATACATCTGGGACATTTTCTCACATAATCTCGCACATCTCTCTCCATGTCATGCCAAAGGAAGCGATGACGAGCCAATGAGAATGTTCGTGGCTGGCCCTGATGACCTGCATTATCATGGACACCAGTCAAAACCACAGACTTCAAAGCATCAGGGACCACAAACTGAAAGCGCTTACCTTTCGTCAGAGGGTCTTTTATGACACGGTAAAGAACACCATTAAGCAATGTTAGTTTATCCCACTGCTTCAAAATTTTCAAAGCCAGTTGATTTTCACAAAAGCGTTCCCGCCTTGATGGACGACGTCCCCGCTCTACATACAAGACAACTCTGGAAACAACAGGGTCGTTTTTCTGGTGAGAGACAAGGTCAGTTAGAGAAAGAACTTGTGATGGGCATGTAGTGCGTGGGATTATCATGTCCAGGTGGCCAGCTAAAGATGCTGCACGCTGAGCCTGGCCAGCATCTCCACTGCAGACAGATGACAAAAGAGAGGAGACTTCGTCACAGGTCATGGATGTGTCAGCTAAATTGGAGGATGAGCTGTCCAATGATTGAAGCTGACAGGTTAAGCGGAAAACATCCTGTACAGCGTGATCAGGAACCTCACAGACACGCTCCAAAAGTTCCTGACAAGGCTCTGACAGAAGGCGATCAGCCAAGGGCTTCAAGGGGCCCTGCTCAGAGCATCCGCCACCACATTCTGTCTTCCCGGAACATACCTGATCTCAAAGGTGAATGGAGCAAGCTTAGAGACCCAGCGCTGTTCACAGGCATCCAGTTTGGGCTTGGTCAGGATATATGTGAGAGGATTATTATCCGTCCACACAGTAAACTTGTGACCCTTCAGCCAGTGGCTGAACTTGTCACACACAGCCCACTTTAAGGCTAGGAACTCGAGTCTGTGTGCAGGATAGTTGGCCTGACTGCGGCTGAGAGACTTGCTGGCAAAAGCGACAGGTCTAGCAACCTCTCCATCAGCTGGGACCTGCGACAGAACAGCACCAAGCCCATCCAATGAAGCATCGGTTGAGAGAATAAATGGCTTCTCAAAATCAGGATGTGCCAGCACCACACAGTTGAGGAGAGCAGCTTTAAGGTCTCTAAACGCTTTCTCACAAGCTGGGGTCCAGTCCAGGGGAGTCAGAACACGAAATGTTCCGACTTTTCCGTTTCCTTTGCTCTTTACTTTACGTTTCTCACCTGCGGTGAGGGCGTAAAGTGGCTTCGCAATGCGGGAACAAGCTGGAATAAAGTGCTGATTAAATAGCACCATGCCCAAGAAGGACCTCACCTTTTTCTGGCACGGAGTGCAGCCATCCTCCTTCATGAGGTCCTTTTTTTCAAAACCAGAGATGACCCTTACCTTCTCCTGATCGACAGAAACACCACCAGCCTCCACAACATGGCCCAGGAATCTCACAGACCGCCTGAGAAAGTGACACTTTTTCTGTGCCAGCTTCAAGTTGTTTGCTCTCAGGCGACAGAAAACAATCTCTAGCCTCTTTAACGATTCCTCTTCAGAAGGGGCAAACACCAACAGGTCATCTAGATAACATAGGAGGCTGGAAAAGTTCAAATCACCAAAAACGTTAAGCATCATCCTCATAAAGGAAGCTGGGCTGTTGCATAAACCTTGTGGGAGACGGTTGTACTCATAAAGTCCAAGCGGCGTGGTAAAAGCTGTGTAATGTTTGTCAGACTCATGGAGAGGGATGTTGTAGAAACCAGAGGTCAAGTCCATGGTGCTGAACAGAGCATTCCCACCAAGAGCAGCAAGGCAGTCAGACTGATGGGGCAATGGATGAGCATCCTTAACAGTCTTAGCATTAAGCCAGCGGAAGTCAGTGCATATCCTCATGTCCCCAGACTTTTTCCACACCATAACAAGCGGGGAGGCATATTCACTAATAGACTTCCTTATGATACCCTTCATCTCCATCTCAGACAAGACCTCCCTCAACTGCTGATAGTGTGCTGGTGGTATGCGTCGATACGGCAAGCGAAATGGCTGGTCATCAGTCAAGTGAATGCGATGAACAAAATCCCTAGCTTCACCACAATCCAGTTTTCCCCTGGAGAACACATCCTGGTAAAAAAACACAAGCTCTGCCAGGCTTCTTTTATACTCATCTGACACCTCACAGCTCTCTATGTCGATGTCATGTAGGCCACAGTCTCTCAACATCTGTACTGGATCAACACTGTGATGTGATGAGTTTGTTGAAACAGCTGAATGGTTGCAGTGCAGTTCAGACCTCCCCTGACTAAACGTAAAGTCCTCCACAGCAACACACGGAAAGACATCAGCGATTTTAGCATTGCGGCGTAGTATCAAAGGTTCGTCTGTTGGGTTGAGAACCTTCATAGGGACCCAACGATCCCCCCACATGGGTGTGATTACACGACCCACCAAAATGTTTTTTGGGGTGGAACGAGCAGATGACGGCTCGACGACCACAGTGCCTCCTAATGACAGTGGCGCAGTGGACGGAAGCTTTCCCCAAACCACATACTCCTGACGAGGAAGGAGGGTAACAGCCTGTCTGAGTCTAACTGTTCCAATCTTATCAGGTAAAGTAGAATTTGACCATTGTGAAACACAACTCAGAAGCTGCAAAAACTCCTCACACTCTGGGTTTGCGGTGTTCGATGTAATGAGTTCCCAGTACCTTGAATCAGTTTTCATTTTTTGAATAAGGGGCCGAAGCACATTGCTACCAATGATGAATTCATCATGTTGGCCAGGTATCAAAAATGTTGGTACTGTAAATCCGAAGCCATAGATCTCAATGTTCAACTCATAGACGCATCGAGGCTGAGTGAGAAGGCCACCACACCCAATGAGCACCACGTTCTCTGGGACTGAAAGAGGGATCAAATCAACACCTGCAGCTCTTAGTTTGTTCTCTGCCTCCACGCTCAATGTGCATGACATACTCCCAGAGTCCAACATACCCCTCAGTGTAGATCGGTCACTAACTGAAACTGAGGCATAGAACAAATCACTAGCCCTCTGAACTCTCTGTGACCCCAAGAAAACCACTTCACCGTTCTCAGGTGAAGCATTACAATAGTCAGTATAAGCAGAGTGTGCATCCAGTGTATTTGTGAGGGTATTGTCCACACTGCCCATGCTGCCCCTCTCATCACACGGGCTCTCTAGTTTAAACTAGGGTACTGGGAAGACGGCTGTGGTGTGTGGTGAGCAGGCTGAGGACAATCCCTTTGAATGTGTCCTGAGCCGAAGCAGTTGAGACACAGTCTGAACAATCTACAGTGCGAATGTGTTGTATGTTCCTCCGAACAACAAACCCTGCATGGTGCACGCTGAGGACGTTTAGAACCACGTGTGTAACGCCCCACACGTTGACCACTTTGTTTTGTAACAGATTGGTCTCTTTGTGTGCATAGAGAAGATGCACACAAAGACAGAACTTTATCAAACATCTCTGCCATCTGATGAGGTGGTTCTACTCCTGAACTGGAGGGAAAAACTGGCTTGGGTGGACCTGCGTTCTGAAAGGGTGTCGGTTGTGGAGCAACATGCTGCTGTGGCTGCTGATACAAGGGACCTGCAGCTGAAGAATGATCACGTGCTAAAGCAGCTTGGGGATTACGGACAACAAATGGTGTCGCATCAGCTGACAACGCAGCACTGGGTGATTGAGCACCAAGCTGAGGAAGACAGGAGAGAACAGGGCCCGCAGACGAACCAACAGCCCTGTTTGTAGTGACCATCGGCCTCCTGAGGCTAGCAACACGGTTATCAAGGCGACTCTGGACCTCAGCAGCAGTCCACTCCTCCACAGGTTTCAGCTGGAAGGAAAGAGCTAGACCAGGGTCAGGACAATGGCTGATGAACATTGTAACAACTTCAGCTTCTGGATCCTCCACCTGCTTCCCCCCCCTACGCAAACACTCATCAACCGCTTCAATAGACTTGTTTAATCGAATCCAGTAGTCCATGGCTGTCTCACCATCAACAGGCAGGATGTTATAGAAGTCTCTCATTGGTAAACTGGAGAAGATCAGCTCACCAAAGTTGCGTTTCAATATATCAAAAACAGTAGAAACTAACTTATCATTACATGACTGAGGCTGGCAGCGAAGCGACACCTGAACCACATCTCTGGCTTTCCCAATAAGTCTAGATGTGATAATCTCACACATTTCAACAGGGCTCACACATCCTATTCTTGACAGATAACATCTCATCAGACCCTCCCATTCCTGGATGGAGAAGGTGTCAGTGTGGTCGCCTTTGAAATATGGTGGCGCCCTGATATCAGACTGAACAACAACCCTCATTTGTGACTGATCAGTTGGGTCGCTGGGTTGGCTGTCAGCAGCCTGAGGCTGTGATTGGCTTTGTGAGCTTAGTCTACTGAGGTTTGTCGTGACAGCATCCCCAATCTGTTTAGCCAAATCAGCAATCACCCCACTGAGCGCCTCAGTAGAGACAAGTTGGCTAACGTCAGACCCTGCCCTGCCAATGGGTGTAGAAGCAGCAGCAGGTACAGGTGGAGGGTTCATCACAGACTGATCAACAGAACTTTCATATGCACTAGAAGGCATAGGTCTACCCCTTCCAAATGACATGTAATGTTGGCCCCTCCCCAAACTAAAAGTGACCTTCCTGTCCACTTCATCTCCCTTAAAAGGTGCCTCAGTGTCAGACATTTCATTAAATAACAGATAAACACTATGAAGAACAGTGCACCAAAAAAATTGATGTCAAAAATAAAGAGACTGCAGATTCCTAAAGAGCCTAAAAACAATACAGTCACACAAGAACTCACATGTATCAGTCAGCAAAAAAAATGAAACAAAAAAACAACCAGTCTTATCCACAAGCAAAGAGCAAACAGACTGGTTTCATAACTTTACTTTTTTTTTTTTTTTACTTATTTCCCTTCCTCCCTTGTATAAAACGAGGTGCACATAACAGACCAACCGAAACAGTTACTTCGTTGCCAGGATACAGCACACCAACGCCAGTCAAAGTGCAGGGCAAAGGCGCTCGGTGCAGCGAAGCAGGCGGAGCCAGACCTCAAAGGCGGGAAATGCGCAGCATAGCAGCAGCTTCAGCAGCGGAGATTCGACGTTACAGCGGGTCAAACGGCACCAAGTGTAACCGGATCCTTTCTGCGTTGTGCTGGTTTTAAGTGATCAGGCCGTGACACAGTTTGTCTTTAAAATGACGGTTTCTTGCTTTATTGTACCTGACGAGAACAACATACAACCGTGTTATAGGCTGCCCGCTCCAAGTCCTCTCCCGCAGGACAACATGACAAAAGGGGGCGGACCATGTCTCACAACAATAAAGAAAATAAACCTTCTTTATGCCACATACCTGACGAGAACAACATACAACCGTGTTATAGGCTGCCCGCTCCAAGTCCTACATAAAACAGAAGTACATAACAAAAATAAACTTAATATATCTATAAACTGGATATATTCAGAAGAAAAATAAACAGCACACACCTCTCCCGCAGGACAACATGACAAAAGGGGAAGGACTAAGGGGTGCAAACTATTTAAAGACAATACCACAAAAGAAGAACCGAAAAGGAGGAGCTTTGATTCTTAAAGTAACACGGTTAAAACAGTGACAGAATTTCTAGAGATGTTTCAGTCAGGTAAGTAACAATACAAATAACCAAATAAAAACATTTTGTGTAATTATAACAAAAAAGAAATACAACCAGGTTACACTGAACAGCCAATAGCAGCGTTGCTGATCATTGTTTCTACTATCGATACATTTCCCCTTTTAAACAAACGCATGAACGCGCAGTTATCTCAGATAACTCAATCCAGCGATACTAATCCTAAACAACAGATGTGTTCGAAGAACCCAATTAGCCGGATCATGATTAGCCGGATGAAATCATCTTGGATGTGTCATTTGATCTTGGATGTTTTAAGCAACGTACGAAGAACGGACCCCTGGTCCAAATGGTAGGTTAATTGCCCACTCTAGATTGTAATTAGGTCTAAGTGCATGCTTGTTAGCTAGGTGCAGTATGTGCGGAGCTCTTGGCTATTTTCACACTGCTAGAGACCAGGAATCTCGCAGCTCATTAACAACTGGTGAAAAGATGAGAATGAACACTTCAAACCATATAGACCCAAACTGACTAAAATTAAATAATCCACATATTTTCCCAAATTATTTTCAAAATGTATCACTGTGACTGACCTGTCAGGACCAGCCAAGAAGACACATAAGGTGAAATTGCAGCCCACTCTTTGGTTTTTATTATTTAAAAAAAATATATTTTAGAGAATCGCAACTTCTAGCAATTGATAAAAACACAATTACCATCTGCACGTTTGATGAGTTTTTTTCTCTGCCAGGTATTTCAAATGGAGCCTCAGCCTTACGCAACAGCTCGCGCAGATGTTGTGGTAGAAAGAAGTAAAAAGCAGCTTTCAGACATTTGGGGGCTATTGACTGATGGCTTTTAACTGATACATTTCTAAGAAAAGGCTAGCACAGATCAGAGGCAGGCACAGCAGCACCCCTCAGATCAGTTACAGTCACCTTGTTTATTGCCCTCAGAAAAAGCCTTTGCATAGCTTCTGCAACCACCACACCCATGCTTCAAATAACACACACAAGCATGCAAAGACTGTGCTCACATGGCACGAGAGGAAGAGTTTGCATGTTGAAGGATTAACTGGGACGCCACCTGTAACTCCAGTATTTTTAAAGACATGTAATTTGCTCCAGTAAAATGCCCAATAAAATGTCAAAATAAATGTAAATTTTCAATAAAGTATATAAAGTCTGCCTACCTACCTACCCACCTATTTAAGATGTTTTGAATTGATCCTGGTGTAGAACATTATGCAGTAAAATATAATTTAGAGCCAATTAGATTCAGAGAGCTGAGAGAAGTTGAGAACTTTTTCTTAACAATGACACACTTTTTTTGTTTAAAACAAGAGGAAAATGCTCCTTTTTGGAGCTTCTGCCTCTTCAAAGCAGCACCCCTTAGAGAAAAGCTGCTGTGACCCTGTTTCTTTGGGAGTAAAAGATACAGAGAGCTGCAGGGGCTGGGCGAGGAAGAGGAGGGATGGAGGAAGAAGGGAGGGGGGGTGACATAGTGGAAGAGGTGGGGTAACTTCAAAACCCACATCAAAAGGAATAAATAATTGTTTCTGCTGGTTTTGTTGTTGTGATACGGATCGGCGAAGCAGCAAGTGGCGAGCAGGAAGCTTTGATTTGAGGCAGCCTTCCTGGAGAGGGCTCCTTCTGTCGGCAGCTGAGCACAGAGAAGCGGAGCCCACTGATTAAAGTCCCGTTTGTTTTAATCTTCTCTTTCGTCCAGGGGATGCCCAGGGAGAAGGAGAGATCCTGCTTGGGGCAGGATGATTCTCTTCTCTCGGGACCATTTCCTTCTTTTAGCATCCTGAAAAGGAAGTAGTGGTGCAGCAATCAGAGACAGGATGAGGGTTCTACTTAAAAGGTCGGTATTCAGATTATGGGTTCAAAGCAGAGGAAGATTCTGGGTGTCAGGTTACAGATTTATTTTTAATTTTTAATCCCATTTCACAAAACTTCAAACATTTTGCTAGATTATTATTTTTTTTTTATTACTGGCAAAACAAATTAAAGGATTCAAAGTTTATTGTCACTGTAATATATAGAATTTAATTGGTGTTCTAAAAAGAAAGCACAAGATTAAAACAACAGAAAAAAGCAAAGCTGAACATTATTGAACAATATATAAATAAAATAAGAACAGTATTTGGCACAAGGAGAAAAGTTAACACATGAATGAAAGGTTGCAAAAGGCAAGGCAAGGCACATTTATTTGTATAGCACAATTCAGTACAGACACAATGCAAAGTGCTTTACATGATTAAAATATAGGAAAATAAAACAGAATAAAAGCAAGCAGGAATAAAATGTAGAAACAAAATAGAACATTAAAAGGCAGCTATAAAAGGATATCTACATATGTGGTAACCTGACTCCGCCAGATGGATTTGCTCCGCATATCCATCTGGAAACCTTCCGTTGAAGTAATTTTGGGAAGGGGCGAAATACTGGTTAGCTGATTGGCCTATGTTGGTGATAGACGGGCCAAATAAACCAATCAGATCAACGAAGCATATGACGTACTAACAGCGACGACGAAAACACAACCACAAGCTCTTGCCCAAACCAGTCGGGAGAAGAGCAAAAACATCTTTTCCTCTGAGAAAAGTCTCCAGAGCAGTGTTTTGCTCTTCTTTCAGTGAAGAAATACTCTGTAATTCTGATAAAACTTGCTCGATAGCCACGCCAGTGTTTCCCGCAGCGCTATCTTGGCGAGGCGGCTGCCTCGCCACGATAGCGCTACCGCCTTGCTAACATTCAAAAAAAAAAAAAAACTCAATATGCTTGCATGTTTATTTGACACGGTTGTTTGTTGTTGCTTTCGCGCGTGCATACAGTGATTGGCAGGGAAGAAACAGGCGAAAATACGTGGATACGCCCCCCACCCCCGGTTCGCGAGTCGTCCACGCAAAACTTGTCTTCTTCAACACCCCCCCCCCCCCCCCCCCCCCCCACCCCCCGTCAGTCGTCTGCCGGCCAACAACTCAGCGCCTCGCCTAAACAAATTCCTGCAGGAAACACTGCACGCTAACGCTAATTTCATCGGCTGAAGCCGCCATGTTCTTTAGACTGAACTGTCGCGCTTCTCTTTGCGTCACACCTCAACCCGCCTCAAAGCCAACGCTGATTGGACGTTCGTTTGGTGAACTGTTCCAAATTTTCTTTAACGGAAAGTAGCCAGACTGATCTGCGAGTGAAACCTTATAAGCTCGCGAGATCAGGATGGTCTCACGAGGCTACATATATGGTGCACATTGAGTCATTTGTCCATGTTGCACATTGTGGTGACTGTAAGTTTGTGTGTGTTTATATTTGTGGAGTAGTTTAGAGGAGTGTGTTAAGAAAGAAAGAAAGAAGTTGTTCCACATCTGATTTCAGGGCTTTTAACATTTTCCTTGGTGTAAGGTGGACAAAAAGAGTGATCTACATGAATTTGCTCCAAACTAATTAATCTCTCTGTGTTCTATGCAGAAAATTTGGCATACTTCAGTGAAGTCAACTGTGCAACAGGATGAATATGTAGTTTTCCCCCATTTGTAGAGCAAATATGATAATGACACTGCAAGGAAACCAGACCCTCCATGCAGTTGGGCCAAGCCACCAAGACAGTACACAGACATATGTCTGCATACGGTATGTGAATTTAAAGTGGAAACTCAGAACCAAAACAAGGTTAATTTAATAAATAATCAGTGTTGGTGTGGACAGGGTGCCAGATTACTGCATATAGCTACATATAAAAGAAAAGCAGCCAGCTGCTAAAGATTAATCTGATTTTTGCAAAGATCTCTAAATTATGGTACTCATGTTTCCATCTTGAAGCTCTGAGAAGGCTTTTTGCAAGACCTACGGATACAGAGGTTATCACAGCTGTCTCAAAAGAATATTAGCATTTAGGTTTAGTATTAGATTGACAGCATGATTTGAAATGGTTAAAATAATTATTGTGTAGTTATTCAGCAGCTTTTTGGCTTTTGTGAGGTTCCAAACTCTAAATATTTGATTTTTTATACAGGTATTTCTAAGACTTCTATCTCTTTAGGTTAACACTTTCCTGAAAAACTCCAGCTGTATCAAGTGAATGTTATTGACTACATTTAGACATTCTTTCTGAAAATGCCACATGTATGTGTGTGTGTGTGTGTTTGTGTGTGTGCACGTGTGCATGTGTGTCTATCTTTGTGAGGACCAAGACTTGACAGTAGACCAATGTTGTGTGGACAATTGGACATTTTGCAATGTCCACACAATACAAACTGGGCTAATGTTCAGTTTTAGGGCTAATGTGTGAATTGAGTTTAGGCTAGGGTTAGGTATGTACCTGTGACCTTAGATTTAGAGTTAGGTTCAGGGTTAGGGAATAGAAAACAATAGAAAATGAAGGGAAGGTCCACACAATGACGTACATATCAATGTGTGTGTGTGTGTGTCACTTGACAACATTTGGTACCTTAAATAAAACTGCACTGTCAAACAAGGCCTGACTGGTCTCCTCTCATTCTTAATACTGATAGAGATTTATAAAGAGAAAAGATGATGCAAACGAGCGATGAACACAACCCTGTCTTATTTTCTGCTTCATTTCAGTTTGCAAATACATCTGTTTCCATAGAATAACCATTTCACCAAATGTTTCAACAACAAAATAAAATAAAATAAAATAAAACAACCACATTAGTCAGATCTCATTCATGTCAGAGAAATTAATATATCCTGATAGGGATGCAAGTTTTCTTTCTTTGTTTTTGATGTTTTCACTGCAGACCCATCTGGAAATGTATATGTTGCACCCACACCGCAGGTGGCAGCTGCAAATGAGGCTACTTTAAGAGAACGTGTCTGCGCTCAGGCTGTACAGCAGCTAAGATTAAGAAGATCACCACATGATGCCTGATACCTTAGACAGCAGCTGCCTTAATAAAAGGGAAATGGCACATGACGTGGCATAGCAGCTTATAAAAAAGGTATGCACAAGTAGATAAGAACCCTCTGTTAACACATTGACATAGTGACATTTTATAAAGGTTTACTTTGGGTCAGGTCAAAGGTTTTCGCAGGAAGCATGTTGAATGTTCGGATGGCAACGCAGTGGAGGTTTATATGAATGTATGGATATTGCACATGTTACAGGTCCCAATCCCAAATATGGGACTGTAATAACAAATTTAAATATCCTGAAAGACAGGTGAAATGAAAGGAGATTTAGACACAGCAGCTTTCCATGTTTTCTCCCAAATTGGATCTGAGTTATTTATTCAGAATAAACCACAAAACACCTGTGCATCAACTGTCTCGCTCAAGCTCCAGTGTGGTGCACAACACACAAAGCACACAATACACAAATATACAATAGTAAATAGCAATGTATACATAACAATTCATACAAAACCACTTCTAACAAGCAGAGTGTCGGAGCTCAACATGCTATGTTACCTGAAAATGAACCAAGAGACGGCAGTTAACCGACTGCAGTACCGTTATTCCAGTTAAACCGTTATTTCAGTTAAACCGTTATTCTACTGGCTAACGGTTTACAGTAGCTGTGCATCAACTGTCTCGCTCAAGCTCCAGTGTGGTGCACAACACACAAAGCACACAATACACAAATATACAATAGTAAATAGCAATGTATACATAACAATTCATACAAAACCACTTCTAACAAGCAGAGTGTCGGAGCTCAACATGCTATGTTACCTGAAAATGAACCAAGAGACGGCAGTTAACCGACTGCAGTACCGTTATTCCAGTTAAACCGTTATTTCAGTTAAACCGTTATTCTACTGGCTAACGGTTTACAGTAGCCTACCTCAGCTAACTGCCTCGATCAACGGCAAACTTTCTATTTATACTCTTATTGTTAGATTATAAACAACACTACAGTCAGTTATCAAACAGACATGTAAAGATGGACAGTTTACCCATTACTGACCTGAAAGACAGGTGAAATGAAAGGAGATTTAGACACAGCAGCTTTCCATGTTTTCTCCCAAATTGGATCTGAGAGCGAGCGGAGGTCCGTTCCCATAGCAACCGGAACGCAACTGCTTGTGCCATTCCTTAAAGCGACAGTGTAAATATATATATATATATATATGTACATAGAGATCATATTCATTTACTAATAAACATATGACCAATGTGGTCACCTGTTTTGGGTGCGCCACACGCTCCCCAACTTCAAAAGTGGCTCCTGACACTTGCTACTATCAGCAACTAAACCTAAGAATCACTAGTGAGAATCTCTGTGTGACTAAAGGTAAGTATGTGTGTGTTTGAGCATGTGTGTGTGCGCGTGCGTGTATGTATGTGTATCTGTCTGTTGCTCAACCCTGCAGGCCAGTCCCAGGTAAGTATGTAGGTGTGTGTGTGCATGTGTGTGAGTGTATGTATGCGGGCCAATCAGTACACCAGACACATATAAGGTATACTATGAATGGGAATAAGGTATGGAAGTGGTGTCTGGAAGTAACTGGGGTATGTATGCACTCCCCATGGTGGCATTGACGGCGTCCCATAGGCCCCTACTGTATTGCAACTGGCTGGGGGTTGGGAAGAGGGCTGTCCTAAGGAGCTGTACGTGAACATCTGGGCAGGCCTCCTTTCACGTGTTGACCTCCGCATCTGTAGTGGGCTGGACTGTTCATTGTTGGACTGTTCACTGACTGCTTCAGGGGTTACTGGCCTCTCCTGCATGGCATCTTCCTGTCCATCTACTGCAGGCATTGGATTGACGGGTAGGTATTCCTCTTGGAGTGCTCTATGTTCACTTTGTCTGCTTTCTACTACAGGCATGCTCTCTCTCCTTGGAAGTACACTGTCAGTCCACTGGTCTTCCCTTTCAGGCAGGATTTGCTCAGGTACATTGAGTCTCTGAGGGGAGATTACTGGACTGTAGGTCCTCTGGAATTCTTCCTGGAGAGGCTGGGTTTGGTTATTCTCAGACTCCATTCTTGATGGTATCCTCAACCAGTATCGAGGCTCATCCTCATTGTCGGAGGAGTCACTACTCGGGCGCCACTCACTCTGTCTCTCTGTGTGGCGTGAAGAGCTGTTTCTTGCTCTCTGTCGTGGCTGGTCTGTTGATAGAGCAGGTAGGTGTCTCGGTGAGCCTCCTTCTCTGACAGGTGATCTCTGTGATGACTGGGGTAAATCCACAGGTAAGTCGTTGACCAAGTGAAGCAGGTTGCGGTGTAAAGTTCGTACTCGACCTCCACCTGTTTCTGGAGACACTTTATACACCGGCCCATCTGCGATCCTCTCCCTCACAACATGAACTGTGTCTTCCCAGTACGGCTTTAGCTTTCCAGGGCCCCCTCTTTCCCTCATGTTCCGCACCAAGACGCGGTCACCCTGCTCAAGGACAACACCCTTCAAATGTTGGTCGTAGTATCTCTTTCCCCGAGAGCTGGATTGTTGACTGTTCTCTGAGGCGAGTCTGTATGATTCCTGCATCCGAGAGGCCCATTTCTCTGCATAGCCTCTTGGAGAAGTTGCTTCTTCTTCAGACAGCAAGCCAAAGATCATATCCACAGGCAGACGTGGGTGACGGCCATACATCAGGTAAAAGGGTGAAAATCCAGTTGCCTCGTGCCGGGTACAGTTATAAGCGTGGAGGATTTGGGGTAGGTGTTCTCTCCATCTTTCCTTTTCCTTCTCCTCCAGGGTCCTGAGCATCTGAAGCAGTGTGCGGTTAAATCTTTCTGCAGGATTTCCTTGGGGGTGGTAGGGAGTGGTCCTTGAGTGACCCACTCCACTCAACTGTTGCAGGGTCTTGAAAAGGTCATTCTCAAATTCCCTCCCTTGGTCATGATGTAGTTTCCATGGGTAGCCGAACCGTGGAATGAAATCATCGAAAAGTTTCTCTGCAGCTGCCTTCCCGGACTTGTTTCTGGTGGCATAGGCTTGGGCAAATCTGGTAAAGTGGTCTACAACAACCAGGATATACTCAAAGCCTCCCTTGCTAGGTTCTAGATGCAGGTAATCAATGGACACAAGTTCTAGGGGTGAGCTGGTGGTAATGCTCCCCATTGGTGCTCTGATGTGGGAGACCGGTTTCTTCTGCTTGATACAGGGACACTTCCTTGTCACATAAGCTTCAACATCCTGTTTCATGTAGGGCCAGTAAAACCGGTCTCTAGCGAGGTCCAGGACTCTTTCCATACCCATGTGACCCATGTCGTCATGGAGGTGTTTAAGGACCAAGGATCGGTACTGAGATGGCAGGACAAGTTGACTTCTCTGACTGGTTTCCCTGTACAGCAGACCATCCTTCAGCTGTAGTCTCCCCCACTCATGCAGTAGTTTCCTGGCCAGACCACTTACTCCTCTTCTCATGTCACTCGTCAGTATGTTGGTGTTCTCTTTCAGTCTGATGACTTGACTGATCACAGGATCATCTTGCTGAGATTTCATGAGTTCGGCATGGCTTATGGCAGGGAGCAATTCTGGTGACTGAGATGCTGGGCGTTGTGAGAGGTTCAGAACAGCCACATAAGCAACGTCTTGTTGCTTTGCTGCCCTACTGCCCTCCCACATTGCCAGAATGGTGTCTCTTGACAGCTCTTCTGTGCAGGAGTCGACATAGCTGTTGATGTTCACAGGCAACCTTGACAGTGTGTCTGCATCCACGTTTGCTTTTCCCGGTCGGTATCTCACTTCGAACCTAAAGTCAGCGAGCTCACCCACCCAACGGTGACCAACAGCATTCAGCTTAGCAGTGCTCATCACGTATGTCAATGGGTTGTTATCCGTGTACACAGTGAAGTGGGGTGCATAGAAGAGGTAGTCCCTGAATTTTTCACATATTGCCCACTTCAGTGCCAGAAATTCAAGCTTGCCTGAGTGAAGGTGGTAATTGCGCTCAGCAGGCGTGAGTGTTCTGGACCCATAGGCGATTACTCTGAGTTTCCCTCCCTGCCGTTGGTACAGCACAGCACCAAGTCCTTTTTCTGACGCATCTGTGTGTAAGACAAAAGGGAGGTTAAAGTCAGGATAGGCAAGTACTGGTGGGTTAGAGAGGACATGGATGAGCTGGTCCAAGGCCCTTTGATGTTCCTCCCTCCACTGGACAGGAGTCCTGGATGACAGCTGTGCTCCTTTTCCCTTGTTTGTTCTGGGTGGAGACGTACCAGTGGCAGGGGGTTTTACTTGCAAGAGTTCATACATTGGCTTGGCAATTATTGAGAAGTCTTGGATATATGTCCGGTAATAGCTGAGGAACCCTAGCAGCTTACGGACTTCTCCCACGGTGGTCGGGGTCTTGGTCCTCAACGCCTGGATGGCTTCCAGATCCTTGGGGTCAAGTCTTACTCCCTCAGCAGACACCAGCCTTCCCACATAGCGAACTTCCTTCTTGAAAAGCTCGCACTTTGTTGGTCTGAGCTTCACACCGTGGAGCTGGAGGGCCTTCAAAACATGTCTCAGCGCCTCCACATGAGCTCCAAACGTCTTGGCATAGCAGAGGACATCATCTAAGTAGGGGATGCAGCATTCGTCCCGCAAGGAGCTGAGCATCTCCTCCATACTCCTCTGGAATGCTGCTGGGGCATTGGAAAGGCCAAAAGGGATACGTACCCACTCATACAAGCCCCATGGGGTGATGAATGCAGTCATGTGCCGTGACCCCTCTGCAATGAAACCTTGATGGTAGGCTTTTCCTTGATCTAGGATTGAGAACCAGCTGTACCCACCCAGCGTGTCGATAAGATCTTGGATACGGGGCAGGGGGTGTCTGTCTGGAACGGTCTTTTGGTTTAGCAGTCGATAATCAATGCAAAGCCTCAAGGTTCCATCCTTCTTGCGGACACAAACAACAGGAGCGGCATAAGGGGATTTTGATTTTACGATCCACTGCTTAGCCAGCAAGTCCTGGATATACTCCTTGACTTCTTTGTAGAGGGGTTTGGGGACAGCCGCATAGGATCGCTGCACTGGGATGTCATCTTTCAGTGTTAAGCTCATCTGGAGACTTGGGACACACCCAATGTCATTGTCATCCTGTGCAAAGGCGCTGGACTCCTCATAAAGCATTCTTCTCACTGTTGCTTGTTGTTCATCTGTTAGATGGCTTATATCAACAGGAGGGTGCCACAGCTGGGACATAGGCTCTGCTCGGTCTTTGTCATACTCCCCAACAGGAACAAGCTCAGGTGAGTTGACACTGTTTACCTCGAAGCTGTGCCTCTGGTCTGTCTCTACCACCTTGTCAATTGACTGGATACTGCCTAGTATTGTAAAGTGGTTGAGTGAGATGCTGTGCTGAGTATGGTTGAATACAGGGATCTCAACAAAAGGCCGTCTGGTGTGGTGGACCTCAACCAGGCCATCACCCAGGTCTAGCTGTTCCAGTCTTGGGTCTTCCTGGCTGACCTCAAACAGCACCACTGGTGAGATGAACTCAACAGGCACCTTGCATCTGATGTGAGCAGCTCGGCCAGGGTGGATGACAAAATCCCGCCGGCCAACTCTCACCAATGCTTGGTCCTGGGTGTGTTCCTGGGTCTGCACAAAGTTCACAATGGCCTCAGCTGTATCCCCTTCAATCTGCATGGCCTTCTGCAGCAATTGAGCAACGATAGTGACCACTTCAACTCCGCCCTCCCGTCCTTGGATTAGCTCCTGGATCACATTAAAGCCTACGATGGGTCTTGTGAGGCTCACACGGCTGACCAGAAAGGGTACTCGGATGGAGAGCCTTGGATCTTCATTTCCAGGCAAGTTAAAGGTAAGTTCAACCCATCCATCATATGGTATTGGCTCACCATTAGCAGCTGTAAGGTCAAGGTCCCTATCACCCATAAGCTCACTGAGAGGGTGCAGTTGTTGTTGAGGTAAGTGTTTTTCTTTCCATGCATGGCTGATGATGCTGACCTGAGCGCCCGAGTCAAGAAGTACAGTCACGGCATGTCCACTGAGATTGCATTTCAATGTGCATTTCTCCCCGATAAGCTTGGCCACTCGCTCTGCTGATGACTTTGCACCAGTCAGTGGCTGGGGGGGGATGGCACGGCTGTAATTAACCCGTGCTGGACCTGGCATATCAGCACCTTGATGGGACTGAACGTTATAGCCGATCACAGGTAGTCCCCTTGCCGTGACCGGGGTGCATTTCCCGACGGTTTGGTCCTCTTCAGGCATCCCACAGCCCGGTGTCCGTTTTCCCCACAAGCGAAGCAGTGGTTGCAGTCAGGACGGCTATTAGCGACACAACTGGGGCAGCCACGGGGTCTCTCTGCCCTCAGTGGTCTACTCTGCCTATTGGGGCAGCCACAGTTACACTGTGGCTGAAGCTCGGAGGTTGCTGGCTTCGCTGCTGAGGCACTGGACTGAAGGGTGCTCACTACCTGGGTCAGGGCCTGTACTTGAGCACTCAACTCATGAATCTGCTCGTCCTTGTGGTCAGCGGTACACTTCCCTGCACTCTCGTCCCTGCTGCTGGCTTCAGTACTTTGAGCATGAGCGGTTCTTGGATGGGTGCTGCGCCCCAAGCGTCGCTTTCTCTCACTCTCCTCACTTGTTGTTTTAGTGACCTGCCTCAAGATTGTCTCATCAGTGACTACAGGGTCGGAGAGGAGGAGTTTTAACTCACGACGGACGTAGTCATGCTTTTCGCTTAAGCCCTGATAGATGGTGTGGAGGAACACATTCTGTGCTGTTAGTGCCTCGTACTTGATGTCTGCTCCCGCCCACTTGGATGTGAATATCACTCTCTGTTTCAGCCCCATCATCCTGTACAGGAACTGCTGCAGTGTTTCATGCTCGTGCTGCTTGGCCGTCATGAGTTCCTGGAAGAGCTCAGTGCTGCTTTTCTCTCCTAGGTGTGACTGAAGGAAGCTCTTAAGTTCACCTACCGTCAGGTCCTCTTTACTAGCAAGCATGTCTTTGAAGTTGCCAGGCTTTATGACACGTAGCACAGCGCGGGTGATCTCACCTTCAGTGTGATTTTCTCTGAGGCCTTCATCAATCTGCCTAGTGATGTTGTTGTAACTGATCTCTGAAGTGTTATCGCCAATTTGCCCACCATGTATCTTGAACTCTTTCCTTTGTAGGAGGGGAAGGTCTTTAAGGGCAATCATGCTTTCTGTGCTATAGGTGGTGTGTGAGGTGTTTGAGTGCAGTTGCAGTGTGTCATGTGGGGTGCGAAACTGGCTACTGTCACGAGCAGTGGGTGGATTGTCTACCATGTGCGTGGTGGGTGGAGCACTACTCTGTTTTAGCTTGAGTTCATTGTACACAGCGAACAATTTACTAATCTGTGTTTCAAGATCTTTGGTCTGAGAAGCTAAATCTGTTGTCGCAGTGTGTATACTGGTACCCTGGGTGTTCATGCGTGCAACCTCAGATGTCACCGGTGATACTTTCACATCAGATACCACCTTCATATCAGACACATTAGAATCTCCACTACCCCCACGACCCACACTCTGACTATGGCTGTTAATCATTTTGTCAACCTGGTCTTTTAGCAGAAGTAACTGCGACATGCCCTCATCCTCCAATTCCAGTAAAGCTACACTGTCCATGTATGAGCACAAATACTCAATACCACTCTCGTCATCATGTTGGTGCAACCTAGCTGGGTCCTGGTCGGGTGTTGGCGTGATGTCAGTTGCAAGCTGGAACAGTTCATCAACAGACAGATGGAACAGTCCCTTCTTGATGGACCACACCAGCTTCTTTCTCTCGTGGCTCATGGTGGACGGTTGTCAGATGTCTGTGGTCCTCGAACTCCCTCGCTCTGGCAGCAGTCAGACGCCCTGGATTCGGACAGACCCTCTTCACTCTGATGACACGTCACCGTCTGGTCCACAGGTTCATGGATCACTGGACTGGCGTCCTCCAACAGCTGTCAGCGGTGGCGCCAATCCCGGACTCGAGCCCCCAAAATTTGTTACAGGTCCCAAATATGGGACTGTAATAACAAATTTAAATATCCTGAAAGACAGGTGAAATGAAAGGAGATTTAGACACAGCAGCTTTCCATGTTTTCTCCCAAATTGGATCTGAGTTATTTATTCAGAATAAACCACAAAACACCTGTGCATCAACTGTCTCGCTCAAGCTCCAGTGTGGTGCACAACACACAAAGCACACAATACACAAATATACAATAGTAAATAGCAATGTATACATAACAATTCATACAAAACCACTTCTAACAAGCAGAGTGTCGGAGCTCAACATGCTATGTTACCTGAAAATGAACCAAGAGACGGCAGTTAACCGACTGCAGTACCGTTATTCCAGTTAAACCGTTATTTCAGTTAAACCGTTATTCTACTGGCTAACGGTTTACAGTAGCCTACCTCAGCTAACTGCCTCGATCAACGGCAAACTTTCTATTTATACTCTTATTGTTAGATTATAAACAACACTACAGTCAGTTATCAAACAGACATGTAAAGATGGACAGTTTACCCATTACTGACCTGAAAGACAGGTGAAATGAAAGGAGATTTAGACACAGCAGCTTTCCATGTTTTCTCCCAAATTGGATCTGAGAGCGAGCGGAGGTCCGTTCCCATAGCAACCGGAACGCAACTGCTTGTGCCATTCCTTAAAGCGACAGTGTAAATATATATATATATATATATGTACATAGAGATCATATTCATTTACTAATAAACATATGACCAATGTGGTCACCTGTTTTGGGTGCGCCACACACACAACAAACAAGTTTGCTGATGTAGAAAAAAAAATGCTTTTAAATTAACAACCGACTGATTACATATGAAGTTCTGTAATCTTTATGGCCTTTAAGGGATGTTTCCCACAGATCATGTATCAATTCCTGATACAGGAAATCATTCCTGCCTGTGGTCATCAATCTCTACAACGCCTCCCTCAGTGATTGAGACACCCCCCCTCTGTAACTGACATTTATTCATTCTTTTTCACTATCACTTTATTTGGATCTATAGTTATACATATATATATATATATATATATATATATATATATATATATATATATATATATATATATATATATATATATATATATATATATATATATATTTATTTATATTATTTTGGGTGGAATGTTGTGAATATATATATAAAAATGTTTGTATATCTGGAGCGTGTAACAAAAGTAATTTCCCTCTGGGATTATTAAAGTATGTCTGATTCTGATTCTGATTCTGAATTCATACATACCGGGGGAGATGTTTTTTATCTCCTATGACAGTTTAGGGTAATTCTGTATATTCTGATATTCCATTGTAAGAAACATGGTTTTATGATTCCAAGAAATAATATCAACCAGCAGGAGGTTGCTCAGAGATATTTTGGTTTGATTACTGGCCATAATCTGTTATATTTCACAAAATCTAACTAGTAAAACCAAAATAAATAAAAAAAAATCAGAAAATGATAAACTTAAGTGTTTTAATGATTGTATATTCCTATATTTTGTGAAAATACAAGGAAAAAAGTGCAAACTTTTTAAGTACAATATAAAACGGTTGGTTTATTGGTACCAAATTAAACTAGCACGGGACACAATGGTAATGCATGCATACAGAATGGGAGTGTTAGTTGGTGAAACAGTGATTTGACCTTGAGCATCCAAAAATGGGGTAGGGTGGGGGAATAGAAGGGGTGTTATTGTAAAAGCTTACAATAACATCCTTTCTATTCCCCCACAGTGGAAAAAACAAGAAGCTTTGCAGGAACCTGAAACAAAGGAGGTGACATTGCTCCAAAAATACAGAGCTAAATTATTTCTCACCAGATCATCAATACCATTTTTCTATTTTTCTATCCTTGTTGTTCCTGAGAGATAAATATATCCACACTGAGAAAACAACAGTTCTCTCTTCTTTCCTTTAAAACAAGGTTCTTTATTGTTTTTCATCTACTGCAAAATAAGGAGCTGGCTCCCAAAGCTCTTGACAGGTTTTTTTCTGTCACCAATAGAATTGGTGTACCTCCCAAGGCAAAGCAGAAACTGTCACCTTGTCCTTCCTCAAGACCAGTGTCCTGGACTTGGCAGACTTGAAGCTCATCCTTACCCATGATATATTGTTGTGATGGTCAGGTCCACCATTAACACTTTAATGAGGGGCTGCTGGGTTCCAGATTTGAACTTTGGGGCTCTTCATTCCACCTCTGTTGACTTGACAATTATTTTACTGACCAAAGACAAGAGTGGTACTGAGGATGTACACCCGGTGATAATTCCCTTCTCCAAGCACTGCCAGACAGATGCTGATAACCCTGCTGAAATTCTTAACTTGGAGCTGTTATAGTAGTCCAGAAGGAGGTTTCGGATTGCTTCTGGCACATGGTGTCTCATCAGCGCTGTTTCAATAAGCTTGTGTGGGACGGATCCCTAGGGGTCGGTTAGATCTTGCAGGACATTCAGCAGAATTTGTGGAGCTGTTTGGGCAAAGTGACACCTAGTGCCTGCCCACCAGAGTTTGGCTTTAGCCAGTCACGGTATACAATGAAAATGTTGCGAGCAGCAGGCGCCATAACAAACCACAACTTACATTGGTCAGGGTGCTTCTTGCTGTTCTTCTTTCAAAGATCAAATTGGACGATTCTGACAAAACTGATGTGATAGTAGCAGCTATAGATGCATCCTCCTGTGCTGCCCTGTTTATCTTGGTTCGACTGTGGGTTTGGCAGCTCTTGCTTTCGTCATAGCTGTATGTCCAGCCTTAAACCCTTATGCTGCAACGTGATTGGCCTGAACTGTTTTGGTTTGGACTGGAATGGTTGAAGTGGGAGCGGTACAAGGTGGGATTTCTCGTGTTTGAGAATTCAGCTTTCAGGTAAGGTTACTAACGTCCCCTTCTCTCATAAATGAATAATTAATTTCTATCTCTCTCTCTCTCTCTCTCTCTCTCTCTCTCTCTATATATATATATATATATATATATATATATATATATATATATATATATATACATACACATACACACACACACACACACACACACATGTTAAATCCGAGGCATTTACAATGACTGTATGAAGCTCAGTCTGGACCTGACAGAGATGTCAGATGTTAAGTTCTTTTACAATTATCTGCAACACATTGTCCCCACTGTGAAACTGCATGTGTGATTTTAAAGCTGAACGATGTTTCACCACCAGTACTCTCTGCTTAAATACACCAAACATTTGTAGTGCGATATAATCTGAAAGCCTCCTGTGGATTTGCATCCACTCATATATGCGACACTTAGCCTTTGATCCTGACAGAAAACCAGCATTGGCCAAAGTGTCATCAGAATTGCTGAAGAATGATGCCGTCTTGCTGCTCCGAGGCCTTTATGCACTCATTCAAACAAAGTAGTCTCATTGGATTTTATCGGCGTATGACGAAAGAGTGGAAGGCAGCGTTTTCCATCGTTGACAGTAAACAACCGCTCCGTCCACAGGCCTGTCAGTGCTAGAGACAGAGCTCGTTAGGCGCTGACATCAAACGCTTACTGAGACTGATGATTTAAATATTGAACTGACTCTCGGCATCGCACAGACAGAGGAGAGCTGGTATGTGCCGACAAGACAGATGTATATTTCAGCAGCCGTTTCCCAGCTAAACTGTCTAATGGCCTTGGGGATGAGACAGATGAAAGTTAAACCTGGAGATCTGCTGAGACGTCTCCACACTTTGGTTGTACTATAAGTGGCAACGTCTCCTGGCACCATCCTCCTCTTCGGTCCTGTCTCCCCGTGTCCCCAGTGCATGCAGCTCCACCGTTCAGTGGCATCAGAGGAGAGATTCCCCACATGGAGATTCCCCTCTTTAGGCCCCAGGCGCTTGGGACACTAACAAACTGTAATGATCTCCAGCTAGGCCTGTCTCTCTTGTTTCCCCCCCACTGATACACAACTAAACCTGCCAAACAGGCCTGCCTTTGCACAACCCTACTGAACCCACTGTACTAATTTCTTTGCTGTTTTGTTCAATCCAGTTTAAGATCAGACACGCTGTGCAGAAACTGGACACACATTACTTTATGGAAGAATCTGTACAATCTATATGTAGAAGTCAGAAAATTAATGTTTAATGTGGCACAATTTCCGTTACCCATTTTTCTTTTGACACCTCGCAGACTTCTGTAGGCGTGTCTGTGCTCCACATAGAGAACATATGTGAGGCACTGGGTGGATGAAAATAACTGCTAATGTGTTTTGGTCAGCTTCTTATCATGAAGCAAACAAAGAGAGCAGCAGCGTAAGCTGTAAATGTATGAATCTTGAAACTGCTTTGGGCCATATATCAATATAAAGAAATTAAGTACAACCTACAGCAATTTCACCATTAAAGAAAGCAACTGTAGGATGAAGACGTAACATCTGAGTGGATCTTTGTTTCATCTTAAAACATGAGAAGGTTTTAGAACAACTATAATTTGCCATAATTGCACATCGTCTTTCAGTTCTTTAGATCATCAACAATGAAAGTCAAGTTCTGGTTGCAGCCACTTGGAGCCACGAAGGAAAGACATTTCTTTTTCCAGAATAATTGCAAAATGTCTTCATAACTCTAAACTAAAGGGGGTGAAAAAATTATTTGTCTATTAGTGTTATCTTTTACTGTATCAACATGGTCAGTCATTCATAGCTACATGAATGACTGACCATGTTGACACTACCTTGCAAAATAATTCATACAACTCAAACAATTTCACATTTTGTCACATAACCACAAACTTCAATGAATCCACTGGGAATTTGTTTGATAGACTACAAAAAAGCAGTGCGTGAACGTAACGTGTAAGCAAAAGAATGCATAGTTTTCTAAATCTTTTACAAAAAACAACAACAACAACAACCGAAAAGAACTGAAAGGAGCACATTGGACAGACTTTGACTGGAACTGGCCATATCTTGAACTAAAGAATGCATTTGTAGCTCTGGTTTTATGTTTAGGGTCGTTGTCCTGCTGGAAGGCCAACCTCTGGCCCAGTCTCCAGTCTTTTGGAGCTTCTGCAAAGACTTCTTCCAAGACTTGTTTGTATTTAGCCAATCCACCTCTCCATTAGCCTCAACCAGCTTCCCTGTGAATGCTTTCTTCATCCTGTGAAAGCATTCTCACAGGATGTATGTATTAGCTTGGGGTGTGTGTCAAGTTTTCCTTCACACAAAGTATTTTGCCAAAAATATAATTTTCTTATCAAAGCACCTTCCTCCACAGGTTTGCTCTGCTACAGGTTTGCTTTTGGCAAATGGCATTTTGCTTCACAATAATCCACCAACGTGTGTTGGTTTATCACATATATTTTCAAATAAAATACATCGATGTTTGTGGTTGTAATGTAACAAAATGTGAAAAAAAATCAAGAGATATCAATGCATATGCTAAACCACTTTAGTATGTGAAAACATTTCCATGCACAGCAATCATCTGCAGCTTGTCAGCATGAAAACGTCACTCACTCTGATCAAATGATCAGGATGAGTAGCTTATGAACAGGGTGAAAATTATGAACTGAAGCAACAAACTTACCGTAGGTGAAACCATAATAATAAACTGATTGAGGCCACAGCATTCTATAAGCTCAGTTACTAAAATACTGTATGCATTATACTATATGAACTAAAACACTGAAATCATAAATCTGTCTAATATAAGCTACAGAAACCTGGAGATCAGCAAAAGATTCTTTAGATTGTGACAGACATGATTTCAGCATTGTGTAAAACATACAGGCAATGTATTTGATCAATTTTGGTTCTTTGGTGCAATTCATAATAAATTATATATCCACACATACATATCTATCTATGTTTTGCTGTTTGAAATGTTTGTTTAAAGATGAGGTTTTGCGTATGCAGCCACATTTCTAGTTTAAAAGTGTGAAGCACAGAAATAAGATCAGATCTTGGAAAAAGACTAAAACAGCTGTGGTTGTTGTTATAAAGAGAAAATGAGAACAAATAAGTCATTTTATTTTATTATGGCGACCTATGCTTTAAATCAGTATTTTCACAGGCAGACAGATGTTTGAGAGTGTAATTAAAATAATCACCGTCATTTCTGTGAACGAATTGGGCTCCCAGACATCTTCACACTGCTATGTTCCTGCATGTTTTTTTTTATTTGGTTGAAGAAAATCAGTTGCTTTCAGCTGACAAGTTCATCCACAAAACCACAAAGACAACCATAGGGACGGAAACCTCAGGCAGAATGTTGTTTGCGTCTCAGAGAACACTAATTTATTCACATGAAATTTTCCGAATAAAATGTCATAAGTTTAAGGCACTGCTTTGGCGCTGTGTGCCGTTTAAAGCATATGGAGGAAATAGTCACAAACTGTCTCACTAAACACTAACAGACCGTAATAAAAATCAGAAAATGTGTTGGATTCTTACTTATTTTAAGTGTAGTGTCAGTTCAAATCAGTTATAAAAGAAAGAAAAAAAAACAAAAAACAGAGAAACCTCCAACTGTTTGGATTGGACGCTGCTTTCAGTGAACTGTCTGCTGCGAGTCAGATCCTCTTTTGTTGTCGGGCCTGCTCTCCTCTGGGAATAATGAGCATGAGGCGATCAGACAGCAAAGCTGTTTTTCGCTCTCTGAAGTTTGTGCCAGAAACGCACATCCTCGTTGGCCTGGTCCACAGCTACTGGGAGCAGAAAGTTTCCAACTTTTGTTTGTTTTCATCCATTGTATTTGCATCACTCTCTAACATTAAACCTTCAGCTGAGTAATTGAGTGGTTACAGAATATTTACGTCAAGCCAGAAGCTGCTGTCCGGTCATGGTGAGCAGCTTCCCTCTGTTCTCAGCTTAGCCAACTTCAAAGTTCTCTTGAAATTTCGCCCTGTTTTTATTTCTGTCAGTCTTGAAGCCCGTGTAATCAACAAAGAACTGACTTGAAGGTCTTAGAGAGCCCACTTTGAAATAGATCAGTGCTCACTTACATCCTTGGATATAAGAGGTGTGGACACAAATTTTGCATAGGACAGTGGTTGAAATGAATATGAATTTTCAGTGTTTTGATCTCAGCATTGAGAAGGGATAAAAGGCACAGTCCAAGGCACATCTGAAAGAGGAGCTTACATTTTCTATAAAACTAAACCTAAGTCAGCCTTTGATCTTTTAATCCTGTGCTCATAAGGTTGTGAGATAAGCAGGCATGACTAACGTCTCCTTCTAATAGTCAAGAAAGAGCAGAGCCCACATAATGAGCTGTTTTACCCCTTTTGAAGACAAATTGGACTGAAATTCCATGTTTAATGGATCTTCCTTTCAATAGAACTCAGTTTAAAGTAAAGGGAGATGTGGCCAGTCACATTAACAGTGCTATTAAACACTGTGGGAGCTTGGCCTTGTTTTTCTCCCATCCTTCAGCATTTCTGTCTAAACTGTCTGCCGCTGTCATTGAGCTTTCATCCTTCCTATTTCTTTATTTAGCCGACACTCTCACTTACACCGAATTGCACAATTTACGTAAATGCAAAAAAGGAATCAAGTCCCTTCAGTCTTTTGCTCATGGATCTGGCTGTCTGTCTGTCCTTGTTTAACATCATCAAATCTTTCAACTAGACAGAACAAAAAAGCAGTATTCGAGGGATAAATGTTAAAGTATTTGGTAAAATTAGATTTGAGGTGACGTTTAAAGCCAACGTGGCATTTTTACTCTTCTTATGAAAGGTGCGTTAAGACAAGGATTCATCTCCTTCAATGTTTGAATAAATAAAAATGGCTTTTGGCATCACAGGTGAATAAAAAATGTTATTGGACAAGAAATGAATGGAAAAAAAACAGGTTATGACCAAAGAAGAGCATCCATATGAAGAGTTTTAGCTTGAGGCCTCCTTAAATGTTCCATTTGTTGTGATGATTCATTCATCTTGAAGACGTGTTCAAAGGACAAAATGTTATTCTGTTTTTTTAGGACACCTTTAATCCCCTTTTGGTGGTTTTCACAAAGAAGACATGTTTCAAAAACATGTCCTTATAGATTAAAAAAATGGTAGCCATATAAGTATTGGGCTTTTTATGTTTTTCTTGTTCTGAGGTGGTCTTAATGCCAAAAAATATTTTGAAACACAAGGGAGTTATTATGTTTTTACGTAGAGGTTTCATAAATCTCAAATGGTGTTTTAAATATCCTCTGTTCAGTGTAGAGTTATCCAATTCAAATTTGATTAGTCTCTGTATTTTATTTGAGCCAGACATGATCAAATGCAGCCAAAAGTGTGACATAGTCCTTAGTTTTCTGCAGCTGGGAAACAGATGCTAACTTTATTGTTGTTACTGGCTAACGGTTAGCCAGTCATGGTGTCCTCACAGTGTGTATCGACAATTTCCTGTCAATTCTCTCATTTTTTCCCTCCCTGCTATGTACTCAAAATGCTACAGAAACAATTGAAAAGTAGTCCAAGTTTCTTCTCCGTTTTCATAACCAATGGTTGTTGGTCCTGTAAAGTCTTCATTAGCTACCCACTATAACAGACAACCTGAACTAAGTACGTTTTATGCTTCAAAATATGCATCTTAAGCAAAACTCCAACAAAGTTGTAAGCTTAAATAACCACACACATTTACAATTCCCAAAGGGAAAGAATAGCTGTTATTAATTTCAAATGGTATTTAATTTGTAACTTCAACACAATAACTGCAGTAATTCAACATGAACTGAAATTTCTTTTATGGCCACTTCAGTTTTGAACTAAGTTTGAACGTTCAGTGAACTGATCAAATACAGAGGCTGCACGCTTGATGTTCATGTGTTGGAGAGTTCTCAGTTAATCCCACCGCTACTACAAGACCAGAAATGTAACATTAATTGGGGCTGTCCCAATTCAGGGGGCTGCATCCTTCGAAGGACCCAGTCTACGTGGCCAGTCTACGTGAGAAAAAGAGAAGACCGGAAGAGATCGTGCTTGTGAATTGGGACGGTCTAGCCTCCACCAGCTGTCCCCGCCCTTAACTTAGCATTACTCACGTTGCCAGGCAACTAAAACACTGCAAAGCAGCTGTGAAGCTAAATAAACGCATCCCGAAGATTAATCCAGTTGTCTCCTGTGCTTTGTAAATAACTGTTGTAAGCCTACATGGTTTTTATTTTCTCCTTTACATATTCATTATGGCCCACAATATTTAATTTAAAATGCTGCTTTATCATCTTTTATTATATTCTAATTCATTAATCAGACAAATGTTTAACTTTATGTTGAAATATACCACTAAACATTTGTGTAATTTATTAGAACATTTTCCAACTTAATAATAATAACAATAATAATAATAATAATAATAATAATAATAATAATAATAATAATAATAATAATAATAATAATAATAATAATAATAATAATAACTTTTTAGCTTCTCAGGAAGTTTTTCGGTGCAATGTCTTGTTTTGTGTCTATGTGCTATGTGTAAATTCTGAGCCGGTGTTTCACCAAAACTTCTTTATGGCTGCATGATGACATCAGACAAAGCATGTTTATCAAGCTACTGAGATTAGACTTTTGCAGATAAAAAAAAGCTTTTATCAAACTGAAACTTTGAGGGAACTTATTGCTTTTTGTCTGTCAAATAGGGTAGAAATCTTTGTTTATGCATTAAACTTTATTCTGACATTTTTTCCATAATGCTTTGAAACTTTTTGAAGCGTCTTATGAAGCTAAGAATATTTTCTCAATACCTTTTACAGAAAGGAATATATTCCACTTCAACAGGACTAAAACATACCTTGTACAGTACACAAAACTACTCTAGCAGGGATGAAAGATCAAAAACCTTCTCCTGAAACAAGACATCAAGTGATGCTTCACTCCTCATCTGATTAACCTATTTTTCTCATGTTTGGTATAATGCTGGGACTGAGGACCCGATAATTCAGCCCGACAACAGGAGTGGATTTAAAGAATTCATTAAAAACCAATATTGAAATCACTGGCTCGGAGCACACACAGTAAACATTCCCCAGAATCTGGGAGGTTGAAATGGAACTGATCCGTAGATACGACTTAGTGTTTGGTTGGGTGAAGCAGGCAGGACAGCAGAAGAGCAGAAGATTCCCCTCAGCCTAGCCCTGAACAGATACAGGGTTAGGCTGAGGAGAATCCAGAATCCGGGTGTGGGTCAGAATCGAAGGCAAAAGCTGGCGAAGGTAACCAATGGGCAAGGCAAATGGTTTGGTCGGGAGGCAAATCAGGAAGTCGATGTCCAGAATTCTGAGGCCAGCTGGAGAGTCCAATAGGATCAAGGCAGGAGAATCCAAACAAACGAAGCATGGTCACGACTGGCAAAGCAATCAAGGAACGTTGGATGATCTACTCACACAATGGCTTTCAAGAATCTGGCAGAGACTGACCGTGTGGGGCAGGAATATATTGGCAGAGTGACAGATGAGAGCCATGCAGGTAATTAGGGTCAGCGCAGGTGGAGCTGCTCTACTAGTTAGTGGAGCAGAGCAAAGAGCAGCACACAGCCAGCTGGACCCTAACACAGAGCAGGAAAGCACATTGTTGCAGAGCAGATGCATCACAGTTTGGTGTGTTTGGAGAAGGACCAAAGTGCAAACAGGAACTCAGCAAGAGCCTCAGTCTGTTACAGAATGTGCAACAGACTGAGGTTTATCACATCCTTCAAACTGAGGCTGCAGTTTGAAGAATGTAATAATAAAAGGTAAAACTTACAAATGGTGTAGAAACAGGTTGGCGTTGCAGTGAATCCAACTGAGAACAAAGAGAAAACAGGAACTTAAATACTGCATAGATGTGATGAGCTAGATGGAGAAGCAGGTGAGTAAAAGCAACAGAATGTTGAGCAGGTGAGGTAAAATCTATGTAAGGAACTGAGAGAAGTGAGAGAAGGTTAGTAATCAGTACGAATGTACCATCATGTACCTTCATGAATGTATGGGTACCTATTAGGGATGTAAATCATCAGCTTTATCACGATACAATGTCATATCGATTTTTTTGGATGTCGATATGATATTTGCAGATCATAAAGATTGTTAGGATTTCCGATCGATATGATGATATCGTCTGTCCATCTAACACTATTATTGACATCAACTCACAAACCCAAATATAATTTGACCATGTTATTTCTAACCTCTTACGGGTATCAGGCATTTAAATCAAAATCAGCATTCTGCTCGTTTTAAAATAATAACAATAATAATAGTGGAGCACCTATTCACTCCATTCTCATGCCTGAATTAAAAAAGGCATATCTTAAAAACGACAATACAGATTGATTTTAATTTTGCATTGATATAATTGGATTGTTAATGATTTAATCAATATATCGTGTGGATCAATGTATTGTTACACCCCTACTAAATACAATAAACACAGAATTAAACTGAGAAAGAACATAGCAACAAGAAAATCATCAAAGTATGACATGGCCAGTCAGGTTGATAATATGTAGCACTCCACGTTCTCCACATTATCAATCTGGGACTGCTCCCATTGAATCTGTTTGGAGGAGAAGAAGGAGCAGAACTATCCAAGCTAATTGGACAAAGCGATACCTAGTGCCCAGCCAACCAAGGTTGTTTAATTTAAAACATAAGCAGCAGTCGTCGTGAAAAACCACAAAAAGTTAAGCAAGTCAAGGCGCTTCTTGCTCTTCTTCTTTCAAAGAAGAAATCGTGGATTCCTTCAAAACAGATGTGATGGTACCAGTTGCGCATGCGCTCTCCTGCAATGCCATGTTTGTGTTGGTTCGGCTGTGGGCTCAGCAGGTCTTGTTTACGTCGAACTGGTGTATCCTGCCTTAAACCACAATACTGCAATATGATTGGCCCGAACCCTTTTTGGTTCAGACGAATTTTTGGTTCAGATACGTGTCAGACACAGACACGGTTGAAGCTGGAGCAGTACAAAATGGATTGTCGCACATCTGACCCCATTAAACTCTGCAGCTCAGTAATAAACCTGAGCCAAATAAAAACACAGTCTTGCTTGATAAAATGAGAGCTACATAGATTTAAATCTCATCCAATGAGATGATTTCCAACTATTTTATTTACAAAAGTTCATAAATAAATGTTGACTTGTTAACATTTGCAGGGGCAAAGCCGGTCATTTAATCATTTTTACAGATTAAAGTCCTCTATGCCGGCTTTGAAACTACAGCTGAGTAATAGTTTCTGTGTGTTTCTCCCAGAGGCTGTGCTGAGCCTTTAATGGGTAACACTCATTCCCTGTTGCTCTGTCTCTCCCTGTAACTTCCCCTCTATGTTTCACAATCTGACAAAGTTATTCAAATCGTTCTAATTCTTTCATCTTATATTCCCTTTGTCTCATTGTTGTGCATCTGCATGGACTCAGATGCAAAAGACGCAAAGAGCAGAAAAGAAGAGTTTCCTGATAAAACACATTTGCTCTTCTCTTCTTTTTTTCCTTCAGAGAAACTAAACTCTGCTACTCTTTGAAGGCGACAGTGGCTGGTGAAGATGGCGGGTTGATGATACTGGACAAGGCCAATTTGTTTTGAGGCTAGAGTTCAGGACAAGTCATTCCATAGAGATGTATTCATACACAGCATTTCTGTTTTTGCCACTAGTGACGAGCATTTAATCGTGTGGCTGGTTCTCATCTCTACGTTTGATGATGGCCTCAGGAAAAGCCGGGCATTGTCTTTGGTGGCCCGCAGGCATGTTTGGAGCTACACAGACTGAGTCGGGGGCCAGAAAAATGTCAGATGCATGTGATCACGCGCACATGTCTTAATGCAGGCCTGTGTCTGGCCGTTGTCCTTGTACCCCTCCAGCTTCGCGTGTCTTTATCCCGCAGTCTCTAGCTTCTCCCTCTGTCTCAGATACACACGCCATCTGGTCTGGCTCCACATCTGTGGATATCCTGTCTACAAAGACTGGAAAGCAGTGCTCTTTGTGCAGTGACGCTTTGTGCAGCAGCTCTTTACACTCTCAGGCACCTGCTATGGCTTAAATCATGTTACTCATGCAAACAAGAAGCCCGTCAATGGTGACCTCCAATGAACATTATTTGTTGTGAAACACTTAGTGGGGTGTTGTTTATAGCCTCAGGCTTCGGCACAACTCGGCGGTGGAATACCAAAACGACTGTGCGGAGGAAATCCATTTGCAAATCTGTCAGCAACCTGCACAGCTACAGCAAAAACAGTCATTAAAATGTCAGCTTTTTACCCAGAGAGGGCAGTGTGCCAGAAACTATTGAAAGGGGGACAGTTTGCATTAGGACAAAGTATAAACAGACATCAGTCACTAATTAGCATATTTCAAATGAACTTAAACATTCTTTTGTCGTAATTTGTACAGCCGTTATTGTGGATCTCAAATAAGAATATAGAAAATGTAAAACAAGTTACTGTTGTCTTTGTGTGGCCTTGGCAGTCCTGCAAAGATGCAGACAGAGTGGGAGCAGCCACGGTAAGAACACACCAGCAGAAAAACCCTGTGTACCATTAATGGTACTTATTCCAGCAGGTGGGTCAAATTCATTTTAGAACTCAATAGTAACATCGTTTTTTTATTAGTATCATTAATGAGTCTTTTGTCTGTAAAGCCCCAGTGTGCCCCAGCCTTTCACACTGGCACACCATCTAGTGGTGCAGTAAATGAATTACAAACGACTTCGCTGTAAAAGCTACTACGGAAGCCTTGGAGTATAATATGTGTGACAATGTAAACATGTTGTCCATGTATTAGCTACTGCTAATGGCTAATAATTACGTTCATCGTGTCAAATGGTTTTTGGTCCGCTTGGTTTTTTTCTAAAGTCGCTTGGAAATTCCGTGAGTGGTGGTTTTTGGGGCTCGTTTCTGAACGTGCAGTCGCTTATTTGGGCTCTAAATTAAGCGACTATAAACACCAGTGAAGAGACCTGGCCAGTCTTGCTGCTGTACTACAGACAGTGAACGGGCCGTCCGATATCCTTCCACATACTGTACATACATATCCTTCGTCAGAGAGAGAGAGAGAGAGAGAGAGAGAGAGGCAAACAAAATGACCAGTTTCTGCCGGGAGGACAGAGTTGTTGCTGGACTACACTTCCTTATTTCCAACATAACGCCAAAAATAAACTTCACTGTTATATTAACTTACCTGTCCAGCAGAAAGCCTGCAACCTCCGCATAATTTCTGAGTCCGTGCTCCCTCAGAATTATCTCCACTCCACCTGGTAATAATAGCTACGCCAATATAGACTCTTGTTCTTTTCTCGGTTATTACTTTTTCTTTTCTTGGTTACTGTCTCTTCCTTCTCGCCAGGCAAATAGTATGGATGTTCCTCCATTTCAACAGAAAACGGCAAATAGATTGAGCTACGGTCGTCTTTGCTTGTTTTATGCTCGTCCTCCACCGACAGCACGTCCTTATATAGAAGACAGAGAGGGAAAACGCCTTTTGGCTTCTGAAATCAGAAATAGTGATGAAACATGGCACCTCCCAGTGGGTGCAGACACCTATGTATTTATAAACTACTATTCTAAGTTATGAGAACGCTTTCATTTATGATGTGAGGATATTAGACTTCGCCAGAATATGTATTTATAGAAGCAATACTGGATTTTTGTTAATTAAAAGCCAAATTAGTTACACACTGTCCCCTTAAAGAAAAAATTAACGAAAGCAAAAGATTGAAAATAAACTTTTTTCTTGAGTTAATATGCAGTGTCTTAGAGATATTATGATAGGCACCAGCAACCCCTGTGACCCCATGAGGGATTAAAGCGGGTCAGAAAATGGATGGATGTTACATTACAAAAATAATCATGGTTTTCAAATTTCTTACAAATAAGATCCAACACGGTCAGCCCCCCTGAGTCAATGCTTTGTAGAAGCATCTTGTGCTGCAATAACAGCTACAAGTCTTTTGGTGTATGTCTCTAACTGCTTCACACAGTCATGAAATTCTTATCTATCATTTGCTATATAGTTCAAGCTCAGTCAAATTGGGTGGAGAGGATCTGTACACGGGCTGCACAGTGGGGCAGTGGGTAGCGCTGTTGCCATGCAGCAAGAAGGTCCTGGGTTCCAGTCCTAGCCTTGCCCTTTCTGCATGGAGTTTGCATGTTCTCCCTGTGCATGCGTGCGTTCTCTCCGGATACTTCGGCTTCCTCCCACAGTCCAAAAAACATGACTGTTAGGTTAATTGGCCTCTCTAAATTCTCCTTAGGTGTAAGTATGTGCGAGAATGGTTGTCTGTCTCTGTGTTGCCCTGCGATAGACTGGCAACCTGTCCAGGGTGTACCCCGCCTCTCGCCCATTGACAGCTGGAGATAGGCACCAGCACCCCCTGCGACCCCTCAGATTTCGGTCCCTGCAAATTATTCCCCTCAAAATGATTGCTTGTTGCAATTATTATAATTTTTAGCAGTAAAGACTGCAAAACAAGTGACAGTCCCGTCATTTTTGGTGTCACAGTTATGATGCAGAGGTGCAAGTTGATGACATAACCCTGTAGTGTCCCAATTCTCCGGTTTTGGATGCTTGTAACTCTACCAGGGGCACACTTCATAGAAGTGAAGTTTAGTGTGAGTATTGGGACAGGGCATATCATACCAGAACAGTGTCTTAAGTCAGAAGCTTCTTCAGATCTGATGTAATACTGACAACTACAGGAGATTCTTCCAGCCCATAGCAATCATCATCTGCAACGAGTCTTTAAAGAAACTTGGATTATATGGGTTACAAGAACACTTCTCCCCTTTCAGATTAATAGTGTTTTGGAATTCATTAACTAAAACATGCATTGAGAGTCTCAATAGACGCAATTAGTTTTAATGAACTCGGTTTCAATGACACGTGAATATTTTTTACAAGGCATTGTATTAACAGAATCATGGTATGCAGGTTAAAAATATTTCAGCTGCATGGTGGAATATTTTGATAATTTGCCTAAAAGGATTTGTCAATATGAAGCAAAAACTTTATCTGTCTGTCCATTTATTTTACCTGATTAACCCTTATGTTGCTGAAAATGGTACACACTGGACAAGTCAACAGTCCTTCACAAGAAAAGACAAAAAAAGCAGTCATGCACATCTCAAGGCAAATAACGTCTCCATTTAGCATATTTTGGAACTGGGAAAGGAAACACTTTCTAGTTGTGCATTTGTGGCATTGCCAAATGCTGAATATCTGTTTTTCAAGAATAGCTTCATTGCATCACCCAGCTTGGTTTTCTTGGGGACTGGAAAACAAGTCCAATAAAAAAGGTCACCCTCTGTTATAACTATCCTAAAAATTATCTGTATTTTGACACTTGTAATAATTAATCACGTTTTACCACATATGGTATGTTTTGTGTCAAACTTCAAAATTTAAATTACGCAACCCTGAAAATTACATTCAAGATTCAGAACAGCTGCATGCATGTTTGTGGCAATTCTTCTTGTCCCAGAAAAACATGGAAATGTATTTCTTTTCTTTCTTGTTTTTTATGGAGATCAGGATTTATTTCAATGTTTTACAAAGGGTGGTGGACGGCCTGTTGTGCAGGAGAGACTACATTGCCAACTGTTGAGAGGAAACCCTACTATATTTGTGCTTCTTAAGCTTAACCACTTAAATATGTATTTTATTTCGACATGCTAGCATATTGTGACATATAAATAAATAAATAAAATTCCAGTTTTGTGACTCTACATTCCTTTGTTTTTTTTCCCATGTCTCTTTGAACTCTGGCCCAGAGTGCTGCTCGTTCCTCTGAGCATTGGCTCTAAAACACTGCAGCCCAAACATGTCAGGAAGATGGAGCTTTTCTGTTTTAAATCTTCATTTCAGACACTCAGCAACGGAAAGTGGATTTAGTTAGCTTACAATCCTGACCATCGTCATCTAAAAAACGCTTGAAAGTTTATATGCTTTTTTTGGTTGCCTAGTATCCGCTTATAATGCTATAAGCAAGCATTAGTTTGTCGGGTTTTTATCAAAAGAGTTGACAGATATTTACTGCTAAGAAATACCACAGGACACACCCAGTCCTCACGTGCCTCTCCTAAATACTCTCTGTACATCCTTTTGTGGCAGAGAGCAGAGTGAAGAATTCTCTCTCTCTCTCTCTCTCTCTCTCTCTCTCTCTCTCTCTCTCTCTCTCTCTCTCTCTCTCTCTCTCTCTCTCTCTCTCTCTCTCTCTCTCTCCTCTCGCTCGCACACACACGCACAAACACACACACACACACACACACACACACACACACACACACACACACACACACACACACACACACACACACACACACACACACACACACACACACACACACATATATATCATTAGTTTCAACTCATCTCAGCTGGCTTCTCAGTTTTTGAATGTTCTGTTTCTGTTTGGCTGCAAAGAAGAAACACATGTAGGGTACGCTCAACAAAGTCACAATGAGGGCTCTCTCAGCGGTTTGATGCTGGTGCTGAAGTCTCTTGAGAGCAGCAGGATTGAACTACTACCTTGTTTCACAGCTGAAGCCAACGACTGATTGCCTGTTTAATTAACACTCTGAGATATATGTTTGCAGAAATGTGGAGCGGAGCGAGCTGCCTAAAACCATTGTGCTGCAATCTTTCTTTTCTATCTCCATCAAACAGTCCAAGCCGGGAGGGACGCTGATCACAGCGAGTTGTGTACTCTCTGATAATGCTTCTTCAGACCCTTTGCAGGCTCGCATGGGCCTTTCATATGTGTTGTTTATGTAATTATTATCCTCATGAATTGTGGATTGTCATTGGCAGTTTGAAGATGAAGCGCTGTGTCAATTAAAGTAATCCACATTTGAAGCCCGCGTCACCCGCCACTACAGAGAAAGCAGTTCCTCTGATGTGCAGGCATGAATACAAGCAAATGCATGTGATTAAATATTGTTTCCTATTATTGTTTACTTGAGAATTTCTCTGAAGTTAATTCAGAGAGTCTTCCACATTGAATCACTTTGAGCTGCACATCAGAGGGAGAGCTTGAAATCAAATGCTTTTGGTTTTTTCGGCGTTCTCGTGGTAAGTTTTTGAGAGATTTATTTCAAACAGATCCCCTTGTCAGGCTGATCTAAAGCTTTGGAATTTCAGAAATGCACGATTTTCTCCAGAGCTATCATCAAACACGGCCGATCTCAAACTTTCCACAACGCCTTTCAGTCAGACATATGTTGGCCTTTTAGACATCTTCTCTCTACAGTGGACAAAAATATTTGCGATTGCTTCTTCTATTTAAGTTTTCATTTTACAACACAATAGGCCTTTAATTTGGAATTTATTGTTCCAGATTAAACAACGGCATACGTTGATTGCTACCAGATTTTTGTGTATCACCTGTATATAATAAATTGTCAGGTTTGGCATAGACTTTGTCGGAGGGAAACAAGGTAATTTGAAATAAACTACAAACCTTTCTTATCTCACCGTGTATCTCTCATGTTGATCAAGAGAACAAATGGGTTGGTACGTGGTCCTTTTGAGTAGCCACATTTTTTTATCTACATTTGTCTGCAGTCAGTGCATTTTAAGTTGGAAAATGTAAAAAATAAACAAGGAAATTCAAAGTACTTCACTGGAAAATAAAGTAAGAGGTAAAGCAAATTACAGTGAAAAGCAAAAAAAAAAAAAAAAAAAAAAAATAGAAGACAAAAACTGTTCAAGAACTGAAGAATAAAAAAAGAAAGTAGAAAATAGCTACACACAGTAAAACTAACATGACAGAAATGACCTTAATCCAAAGGCTGTGATAATAAATATGTTTTGTTCGAATTTAAAGGAGCCAATTTCTGCACATCTCATCTTTGCAGAGAGATGGTTACAGAGGAACTAATTGTTGCTTCACCCTGTTTAGTTCTGGTCCTGGGATCACTAATTAAAAAAGTATCGGATGACTTAATAAGCTACATTTAGACTAACTAATTAGTGCTAACAATATTTTAAAAATGATCTTTTTCCAGAAAAACCAGTCCAGGGATTTAAGGATTGGTGTGAAATGATTTATTTGTTTGGTGTTGGTCAAGACTCTGGCAGGAGCATTTTGAATGAGATACAGCAGCTTGATAGTTTTTTTTTTTCAGAAACTAATAAAGGCACTATTACAATAATCCATTCTATTCAAAATGTCAAAGCAAGAAAACTTAATTTTGTCAAAGACTTGATTTGGATGTTAGAATTTGGGGTCATGACCTGAAGTTTCTAGGCTCATTGGTTTTGTTAAGTGCTTATCTTGGTACCAGGAAGTGCAACTCAATTTACGTTTTTTTATTTGATCATCTATGTCAAATGTGTCATTGTAATTACAAATGCTGAAATGTTGATGCATCGGTGTGGTGTGGTCAAAAATCTGAAGTTAAGGCACTAAAAAAATGATTTTCGTTATTGCTTTATAACAAGTGTAAAAAGCCTTAGAATGGAGGTGAGTAAATCAGGATATACTGTGAGGTAGGGAGACCAATAAACACTGAAATCAAACTCAAACACACTGACTTCTAATGAAGGGGGAAAGATAAAGACTGAACTAAGAGAAATACACCCTAATAAAAAAAACCCAAAACACACAAGGATAAACTAAACAAAAAGAAAAAAATAATCAACCAATACCTGTTATAACATTATAAAACACAATAAAACCTAACATCCAAGGATCATGACAGGCTCTCAATAATTGTGGCCACAAAGTCATCTTGTATCATTTATAGTAATCCAAGCACTACCTTAAACTAATGAAGTAATAAAACCATCACAAGTCTATGACTTTAATTTGGGGGACGGGGGTTTGAATCGCGGTTGCATCACGAAGGGCATCTGGTGTAGAGACTCTGAATAAGGGAGCCACAACCACAATAACTCTCATCGTTTTTAAAGAAGTCATCAGAATTTTGTTTATATGAAACAAGTTCTGAGGTCTTAAGGAGCTTGGGTTCAATAAAAAGTGCAGTAACCTATATAAGAATGGCCATTGTACTAAGGAAGAAAGAGATGTAGGGGGTTGGAGTGGTGAAAAACGTTGGACTCTCAGAACACAAACTTTTCCAGGCATTCCTACACTTTATTTGGCCAAGTCTGTATCAAAGTGAGCGGACAATCTTCTCTTTCATCTCTTTGAGGCTGCGCACGAAAGGGCTGTGTCTTGCCTTGGCTGAGAACTTGTACAGCTTAGCATGATGAGAGCCATGGTTTTTTTCTTCATTTTTTTTCAATGGGTTGTCCTTTGAGTTAATTTTTTTTCATCTCTAACCTTTTGATCTAAATCTTCTTAACTTTAAACGAAGCGCTTCACCCTTTCAGAGATTCAGAGTTTTCATGTCACTATTCGTATTGAGATGTAAATCCTCTTGGAAATGTGATGAGTTGACCATGTTGTTGAAGTGTGGTCGGGGCTTAAGTGTTAACATCCAGGCTTTCTCTGATTAAAAAGAATAAAATAAAATATCCCTTGCTAAAAACACATGGGAATTATATACTGACAAGAAGTCTCAGTAGGAGAATTAAAATATATATGTTAACACTTAATGTATAATGTGTTTATACACCTTTTTGTTCATTCAATATTAGGATTTTTCCATTAGTTCAACGTATTTTTTAGGTGACATGTTTCTACGCCATTTTTGTTAGCAGGAAGAAATAGATAATCCAATCAGATTCTATTTAAGGATTTTAATTGAAACACTATATGTTATAGCCAGTGAACCTCCACCACAGTGTTCTAAACTTCTAATAGATTGTTCTCCTTATATTTAGTTTCCCTGTCCTTTGACCATGGAAATGGTGTGTCCAGGCTGATGTCAGATCACCCGCTATTACCATCTAATGTAGAACAGATTACTAGATCAATGTGTGCTTCTGTGCTTGTTTGTCTCTCTTGTTGTGTCTCTGCTCTGTCTTCTCTAACCCCTAGTCGGTCGAGGCAGATGACCGTTCATACTGAGCCCGGTTCTGCTGGAGGTTTTCCTTCCCATTAATGGGGAGTTTTTCTTTCCACTGTCGCTTCATGCTTGCTCAGTATGAGGGATTGCTGCAAAGTCATGGACAATGCAGACGACTCTCCCTGTGGCTCTACGCTTCACCAGGAGTGAATGCTGCTTGTCGGGACTTTGATGCAATCAACTGGTTCCCTTATATAGGACATTTTTGACCAATCTGTATAATCTGACCCAATCTGTATAATCTGATTGAATTTGACTTTGTAAAGTGCCTTGAGATGACATGTTTCATGAATTGGCGCCATATAAATAAAATTTTATTGAATTGAAGTACATTAATAGTTCAACTGCATGTATCAGGCTGCATGTAGGCCTAAAATCTACATCTTGGTCTCACCTTTTGTGTTCCCATTTTCAGATGATGGCTTGAATTGCCTTACTTTGAGATTTTTAAAGCATGGGATGTTTTTTTTTTAACTTAACCCTACTTTAGACAAAAAAAATGAATCCACAACTTAATCCCTGACCAGCATCTTGGTCTTCAAGATGCTGTTCGTTCACCAATGCCCTCTAACAAACCTCTGAGGCTTCCTACACACCAGTGGATTCTCTGTGACTTCTGAAGGCACTGGATTTTATTTAGGAGTACCAAATAATAGAAACACATTTTATAATAAAAACTGTTAAAAATTGTGTATTTCTTTACTCCCACTTCACAATTAGTAATTATATGGCAGTCTATCTCATATAGTCTATAAACTATTTTGAGATGTGCTGAGGGGTATTAATAATTGCAAGGCAATGTGACAAATAATTTGGTAAGATTGATGAGCAAGACAGTGAGGACCAAACATTCCTTCACCTAGATATATCAAGAGCAAACTATTCCAGGATCTGGCCAGGCAGCCCAAGGAATAAAAGGCCTCTGGGGTGCTCTGTGCTCAGTGCCACGAAACAAGCTTTTGTATATGCTATCCACAATGCTTCACCACTGGCACGTTGGACAGCGTGAGAGCTCTGCTGCCAAGGGAGCTTCAGGCTGTTGTTCTTTTCATCCAAGTTAAGCCACTTGGCCTGCAGCAGAATGGACATGGAGAAGAAAGAACAAACAGAGAGGCTTGTGGGACATGGCAGGGTTCCTCCTGGTCTCTCTTTGGGACACATTTCCCCGGCATTTTATCCTCGCGCCCCAAGGTTTGATTCACCATGAATTCTTTGGTACTGCTTAATTTACATGTGTGCCAACAGGCTTTTAATGTATTTAAAACTTGGAAGACGTTCAAAGGATGCTATAATTCCACTGAAATAGGCCTTTTGAAGGCTTTATCTTGTTCTTTCTCTACTGGCTAATCTTGGAGCCCCTCTGTCTGCCAGAGCAATTTTTCTAATGCCAATTAAGCTTGACATTAGCATAAACCAGCTTTTAAAGTTTTTTTTTTCTTTTAGAATGAAAGACTTGTTTTAAATGGACACTTATTTACACTATAATTGCCAACTGTTTTTAGAGTTTCAATATTGTGCAAGTTCAGTAAAGTAAGTTTTTGTTTCTACTTTATTGACTGAACATGTGAGGACATGAAAGGAAGAATTTCTCCTCAATGCTTTTATTTATTTATTTATTTATCATTTTGCTGATTAACATACCCAGTGGCCTGATATCACACTCCAAATGAAGGTTATGCTTTTAATGCAGGACTTGTTGGCAATCGCTTTAATTTTTTTCCCCCAAGAACTGGGTAATTGCCACTAAGATGAGACTTATAGGAGCAAATTAATTACCATTAGGGATGAAAATCGAGTTCAGTGAAACACGCAGCAAATGGCTTTTTATTGCCCATAAATGGGAAGATGTTACCCAGAGGAGGGACATACATTCTTTGCAGATTTCTTGCATTTGTGAGTGGAAGTTAAAAGGTTCATTCTTTCACCACATGGAGAGCTGGGACATAGTCTGCTCCAGGGGTGAAAAAGCTGAAGGTCCCGCTCAGGGCATCGTTGTTAGAGGAACCAAGCTGTGTTCTGACTGGTATCTTGTTTTTCAGCTGGAACACTGGAACCAAGTAAACATCCGCTATTGCTTTAGGTGCTTCGCACATAGGCTTGCTGAGCAGGGAGATAGTTTATCTATGCATACCATGATATATGTCACAGTCTCACTGGAAAAAAATGGATAGTCTTAACAGTCTGCAAGCAGGATTTAATAACACTAACTGTGGACGGGCCTACTAGAAGACCTGATGGTCTTCTAAAGACATTCATACAGTGTAGGTCAAAGGTAAATATACATTCATCATGCGCTTTAATGCAAAATTGTTTTAAGCATTCGATAATGCATTCAAACTATTCCTTTTCCAGGTTGGAATGATAATACAACAAACAACTTTGGTAATTTTAAATAAAAAAAATAAGTGTGGGGGTTTTCTCTATACCAATGAGTCCAACATTTTACACCAGGCCAAAACATATGCAAACTTCTCCACTAAAATTTAATCAAATGTCCATTAGCGAGATGCAAAAATATCACAGTCCTTCTGTAGCCATCAACAAAGCTCTGGATTTCTGACCATTTCCAACAGTACAACGGTCACAACCACACATACAAAGTAGTTTTAGAATGTACATTGCAAAGTAACACTGAGCTTCTGGAATTTCCCTGACCCAAACCTTTTTTATAAACATTTTTCACAAATATCTAAAAGCAAACCAACCAAGTGGAAGATGCTCTACCATTTCTGATAAGTAGAGCGGTCGAATATCCAGCAAGAATCATGCCAGAAGCTTGTTGATGACATGTGGTTCCTCTCTGATTTGGGGAAGATTTATCCAAGTGTTATTGAGGGTGTGTATTTATATTTGAGCCTGTGTGTATAATTGTGTCCATTTGTGGGTTAGAATCAAAGAGTTTCTTCTGGAAAATAAGCAGATTCTTTTCCAACTAACACAGACATATTTTGTCTGTGAATCCTCCCAGGCTTCAGGGTTGCAGGCTCCGGCCTTGCCAAGGATGTGATTACTTTATCTCTGCTCTGGTTCTCAATAAAATGCTGGAACTTGATGGAATCACTGTTTCCTTTTATTTCATTAGCAACTAAGGGATCAGTTATCATTATTCCGCAAAACAATTAGCAACCAATGGACAGAATCTCCAACCGATGGACTGGGAATGATCCAGAACAGGAGTGGCTTGGCCGGCCCGGAAAGAAGGTCTTCCGGCCTCTGATACCCCGATGACTTAAAGGAACAAGAGGAGGCCTTCTGGTCTGGGGAGCGTCACCAGACGCAAACTAACCTTCTGAGACGGTGAGAAAACCTTTTTTCAGCACACTAAAATAAAAAAAAAGAGTAGAATAAGCAAAACCATTCAAATTACAACAATTGTGATAAGTAAAACCTATAAAAATTGTGAACTACATTTTAAAATCATATTATGGATTAAAATAGAACAACTCGAGGAAAACAACAGTAGTAATCCAAATTAGACTCAGACAGCTTTGGTTTATGTTTAATACTTAAGGAAAAATAAAATAAGATCTACAACCATAAAAATTTGATTTCCAACTGAATACAAGCACTTCTGCTGGGGAGGAGGAGGCTAAAGATATTACACCTGGAGACAAAAGACCCTTTGTCGTATATGAGATTGGGCTTTCCAGAACATTTTGTACTGAAAGAATCAAAGTTCAGTAATTTCTTCAGAAGAAAATTATATAATGAGAAAGAAATATATGCCTAAAAGTAACATTTGGTTTTGCTAAGTAACTTTAAATGTGCCTAACAGTAACAATGTAATGGATGACACTGATTAACCCGATATTCAGCCAGACACAGAGTTACTATTTAAAAGGTTTATTGAAGGGGATGAGTAATGTCAGGTGAGGCAGGCAAGCAGAACCAGACAAGACAGATGAGTAATGGCTGATGGTGCAGGCAGGCAGGGATGAGCAGGAGACCAGATGCAGGTAGTGACAGACCAGAATAGGCGATGTAGGCTGGGGAACCACCAGAACGGGCAGAGCAAGCGGCTGGAACTCACAGGGAAACAGGCTGAACTGCAGCATGCAGACACAGGCAACTTTTATCAGAAGAGTCCTGCTGGCTGAGCACATGGGAACTGGTGGAGCCAGCGCACATCACAAAAGATGAGACAAGACATTCTGGCAGTGAGTGGATGACAGAGGCAGATATATGTAGGCAGGTGAACAGGTGACCAGAGTTGACAGTAATTACTGGCAGCAGATGGAGCTGATCTGAGCTGACTGACTGGAGACTGAGGTGTGGATAGAGCTGATTGGGTGGTGACAGATGACTGCTGGCTGAGGGGAGTGGAAACCAATTAGTCCAGAACAAAGCCAGCAAAAATCTAAATTATGACTCTTTAAACACCTGACTACTGTTTTGAATAATATAATATTGAATAACTAATACAACCAACCGTAATTAAATATCAAGACATTTCCTGTTTCTGACGTTTTCTGCCTCTACTGATGAAAATCACTTGCTTTGGAAACTTACTTCTGAACAACTTACTTCTTTAAAAATTAAAAAAAAAAAATCTTATAGTTTTATTTCCACCCTGATCGAAGATCCTGAGCTCAAAAGCCCAACCATCCCCCTTCACAGAAACAGCAAGAGAGGACGCACAGCACCCTGGTAAGGCCAGGCTGATAAGGTCCCTGCATCTGGGCCTGGAGAACAACCTGAGCCGAAATCTGGGTCCAAACACCTACCCTGAGATTCTGAATTCTCTCTTCTCTCTGACTTGTCTACTGTTCAAATCTATGGAAATAGAATCAAACCAGAAATGTTGAACTGCACATGGACCAAAAGCCATGGGGTGAGGTAGGAGATGCAGCCGAAGAAGAAGAAAACAGGGTCATACAATGGAAAATTGGACACTGATGAGACAAACGTCAAAACCAGCAAAATACTGACTGACTGGGATGTGGTGGAGAGTGAAGGATGAAGGCGGAAGGGAGATTCATCCAGAACCACTTGAGAACGACAAAATGAGGTAATAAGATAAGTCATACACACGCCGCCTATTTTCGTCTATAGTTTTTGTAAACTTCTTTAATTTTTCTGCCTTTTGCAGCAAGACTTGACTGCTGGACTTGTCAGACATGGACCTGGGGTCTTGACTGTTGGACTGAGGAAGAGTCCTTAGTCTCAAAGGGTGATAACTTGTGATCTGATGAACACCAAAGTTGTTTACTTTCTTGGTATTTGGTTTGGACCAGGAAAATCTTTCACAGTAAACCTAGGCGCATGAGTCGTACTTACACATTTTAACAGATTTTTGAGCGCAGTGTACCACACAAGTAAGCAATAAGCACAACTTACTGCTTACTTATGTGTTTTACCTATGAGTTTTCTAGAGTCAAGGAGAGCTAGAGATAGAATGCTCATGGTCTGCAAAATCTCAAGCTTTTCCCATAGTTTTCTGATGAGGTGGTCTCCAACTTCTAATGCAGCTGCTGGCTTTGTTATCACCCCCTGAAGGCTTTGCTCCAACATTTTCATGAGGGAAACCACTTTGGAGGTAGAAACATTTTCCTTTGCAGACAGCTCAGCAGTGGCGTCATAAAAAGCAGACAGCAAAGAAAGGCACCATCCAACAATGTTCAATTCAATTCAATTCAATTTTATTTATATAGCGCCAAATCATGAAACATGTCATCTCAAGGCACTTTACAAAATCAAGTTCAATCATATTTTACAGATTGGGTCAGATTATACAGATTGGTCAAAATGTCCTATATAAGGAAACCAGTTGATTGCATCAAAGTCCCGACAAGCAGCATTCACTCCTGGGGAACCGTAGAGCCACAGGGAGAGTCGTCTGCATTGTACATGGCTTTGCTGCAATCCCTCATACTGAGCAAGCATGAAGCGACAGTGGGAAGAAAAACCACCCAATAACGGGAAAAAAAAACCTCCGGCAGAACCGGGCTCAGTATGAACGGTCATCTGCCTCGACCGACTGGGGTTACAGAAGACAGAGCAGAGACACAACAAGAGAGACAAAAAAGCACAGAAGCACACATTGATCTAGTAATCTGTTCTACATTAGATGGTAATAGTCGGTGATCTGTCCTCCCTGGATGATTTCACAGTCAACAGAACGTCAGACCAGGTGTACCTACTATGAAGAAAAAAGAGAGAGAACAAAAAGTTAAAAGCTGAAATGACAACAGTCATTTCAATGTAATGCAATGCAAATCTGGAGAACAGTAGACTGGAGAACAGTAGAAATCAGTAGAGTGAGAAAAATAGGCCCTGATGTCCTCCAGTAGCCTAAGCCTATAGCAGCAAAACTATAAAGGTAGCTCAGAGTAACATGAGCCACTCTAGTTATAAGCTTTGTCAAAAAGGAAGGTTTTAAGATTAGTCTTAAAAGTAGACAGGGTGTCTGCTTCACGGACCAAAACTGGGAGTTGGTTCCACAGGAGAGGAGCCTGATAGCTAAAGGATCTGCCTCCCATTCTACTTTTAGAGACTCTAGGAACCACCAGCAGACCTGCAGTCTGAGAGCGAAGTGCTCTGTTAAGAACATACGGAGTAATCAGAGCTCTGATATATGATGGAGCTTGATTATTAAGGGCTTTATACGTTAGAAGAAGAATTTTAAATTCTATTCTTGATTTAACAGGAAGCCAATGAAGGGAAGCTAAAATTGGAGAAATATGATCCCTCTTGTTGATTTTCATCAGAACTCTTGCTGCAGCATTTTGGATAAGCTGAAGACTTTGAATTGCATTTTGTGGACTTCCTGATAGTAAAGAATTACAATAGTCCAGCCTTGAAGTAACAAATGCATGGACTAGTTTTTCAGCATCACTCCTGGACAGAATGTTTCTAATTTTGGCGATATTCCGGAGGTGAAAAAAGGAAACTCTGGAAACCTGTTTAATATGGGATTTAAATGACATGTCTTGGTCAAAAATAACACCAAGGTTTTTTACTTTATTACCAGAGGCCAAGTTAATGTCATCCAGATTAAGTGATTGGTTAAGAAGTTTATTTTTTGAGGACTCTGGCCCAAAGATTACAACTTCGGTCTCGTCAGAATTTAGATGCAGGAAATTTAAAGTCATCCAGCTTTTGATGTCATCAAGACATGACTGCAGTCGAAGTAATTGATTGGATTCATCAGGATTTATGGATAGATATAGCTGAGTGTCATCAGCATAACAGTGGAAATTAATCCCATGCTGTCTGATAATTTTGCCGATCGGAAGCATATATATAGTAAAGAGAATTGGTCCAAGGACTGAACCCTGTGGTACTCCACAGGTGACCCTAGAGTTTGAGGAAGATTTATTATTAACATGAACAAACTGGAATCTGTCCGACAGATAAGATTTAAACCAGCCTAAATGTTGATCTCCTCTGATGTTAATAAAGGGATGTCAGTTCGTGGACCAGTTGCACCTCACCTATAAATAAACAGTGAAAATACAGTTCTTGATAAGTAGATCTAATTAATCTTAAGAATGTTAGATTTTCCTTACTTTATTATGAGAAATCAAGTCAATTATTGCCAGATAGGTGAAATCCTCCTCTTCCGAGCTGGCTCCATCCTCTATAACTCCTCACTCTCTTCAATCTCCAAACTCCTCGTCTCACCTAAACTTTACAAACTGTCTCCAAACTATTAAAAATCCATCCAAAATCTACGTTCCAAGCTAGCAAAACTCTACCCAATCGTAACTCTCCAACAAACTCACACATTTTGACTGAATACTGAGGCACTTAAATACCGCTTCCTGAAGCAGGCTTGTGGTACAGCTGGGTAGTGAGGCTTCGGCCGTCATCATTTTTTGGCTCCTCCCCTAAATGAAGCAAGCCTCAACACCTGCTTTGTGGAAATGTCCCCTACATTACATTACAGCAACCTTGTCACCCAGGGCGTCGTTGAGACGCCCAGTGCCTCATCGAGACACCAAGCATCCTTGCATTACTACAATGACCCCAAGCAGCTGCAAGAGTCCTTGCTGCCAGAGCTGCTGCACAGGATGGCACTTCCAGAGTTACTGTGTGGGTTCCTATTACCAGAACTTCTGTGATGGTTGCTACGGGGATTCCTGGATGTCAAGCTACAGGACACGTCAATTGTTGGGCTCTAGGACTCGTCGGGCTCCAGGACTTGTCAGGCTTTAGGACTCGTCAGACGCCCAGCTCCAGGTCAGATGCGGGTCACTCATCCAAAGATCTCGTTTGAGTCGCCAAGAGCCCTGCTCCATGGAGGATGTCCCCCAGAGATCCTATGCCAGGGAGTTCCTCTGAGTTACCCGTCTGAGACCCTGCTATGGCTTGGAAGGTTTACTGAGACCCTACCACGCTGGGGAAGGCCTCCGGGTCGACTGCCAGAGATTCTGCCACACCGAAGTCAGCCTCCGGGCTTTCCCCCTGAGCTTTCAGTTGTTTTTGGTTTTGGACTCTTGCCCTTCTTCTGAGCCCCCCTCCGGCCATGCTGTCTGGGTTGTTTTGTTTTAGATCTTTTGGGGTGTCTAGTATCCACCCTTGAAGAGGGGGTTCTAACAGGATTAGGATTTCTTTTGTTTACTTTTCCACTCCATGCTCCACACCTCCCAGCCACCACTCAGCACCATGACCAGTTCCAGTCATTCCAACTGTTTCCCTGCCTTTATATACCTGCATCACTCACCACTCCCTGTCAGAATGTCTTGTGTTTTTGTCACTCTGCCTACCAATCCTGTGGACCTGTTGGCGCCCTGCCCTCATCTTAACTAGTACTTGTGTGTACCACCTGGTTCAGGTTGCTCCTAAGTAGTGATGGGTCGATGAGGCGTCATGAAGCGTTTCGACACATTGCCAAACTGTATTGATACTGTCCCGATACTGTGTCACTGAATACTGACACCTGCTGGACCTTAAAAATCCCTACAGGCAACCTGGTTGACAGAGTTAACTGACACTGATTTGATGACCAAGTATACACAATACAATTTAAATCATTGTATGTTGCATTGTGTTATTTTATATTTTCGTCCGTCTTCTTCCGCTTATCCGGGGTCGGGTCGCGGGGGTAGCAGCTTCAGTAGGGAGGCCCAGACGTCCCTCTCCCCGGCCACTTGGGCCAGTTCCTCTTTTATATTTTCATTTGAATTAAACATATATTTGTTTTTTTTTTTTAAATACAGCCTATAAATAATGTGAACTTGTATCATAATATAATAACCTCTAAGTAAACATGTTGTGAACGAGGATGCTTGGGGACTGGCTTTTTTTTTTTTTTTTTTTACAAATTCTTTGCTGCCATGTCCTTTCAATCTGTTCTGAAATCGGAAATGCTGAGTATGACAAAGGGAGGAAGAACTACTCAGAGTAGCAGCTTTCTACTAAGGGTAGATCAGCCGTTTTTTCTGAAACGGCGTTCAGAACAAAGACGCACAGCGCAACCCGCCCAACCATAAAGGCGTCTGCCCAACCCATCCATCAGTGGTGCGCTCCGATCAGCACCTGGCGCTCACAGAGCGAGACTGTGGTACACCATCACACCAGAGTTGCAAAAAGGTTAAAAATTAACCATTATTAACCGTTATTTTGTTTACAATTCAGCTTGGATTTTATTTACTGCGCAGCATAGCTTTGCTGTGCGCGCTGCTGTGCGCGAATGCACACGCGTGCAGCTTAGAGGGAACAGAAACAGTTTGGTGCGTCAGTCAGTTGGAAACAGTTCCTGTATCGGTCACGTGACTTTCCCGTGTCGATACGCGCACGGGTTTTGCTCTATGAGCTCGACACATGCGCCGACGCATCGGTGTTGCCGGACCCATCACTACTCCTAAGTATTCTTTGTCTCACTCTGCCCATGCTGGGGACATATCTGCTGCATCTGGTCAAGTCAGACTCTGCATGCATAACCTGCTCAAGTCAGCCTCTGCCTACAAACATCATCTTGTAAAATTTGTCCCTGCCTGCATCGTCCTGCCACCTTCTACTTTATATAATAAACATTTTAAACGCCAACACTGTCTTTGGCTTGAATATTGGGCTCACCACGTACACCCATACTACAATGTGGGATGAAAGCTGTATAACTTAGCTGTTAAATGCCTGCATCAAACAAATTGCGAGATGGGTTGAATGATTGGGAATTATTTAGACATTAGCAAATAAACTCACAATAAATAGGAACTAGGGGGAAACATGCCCTGTTTACTTGTTACATGTTTGTTCAGTCATATGGGTCTGTATGTTAAACATGTGGGTTGATTGTCTATAACATCTATTCGTCTGTGTGAGTGAATTATGTTCTGTTATTGTTAGAATGATTGACGTGACAAACGCATGGGGTTCATGAATGTTGTTGACTGTAAGCTCTCGCATCCATACACTTTCCGAGGTCGCCTGGCAGAGTATCTGAAAAAAGTCCAGTTCAATCAAATAAAACACAAAAGGGGGAACTTGATTAACTCAAAATATTTCAGATTAGCAAAAGTACTGAGGATAATAATAGAGGGGATTAAATGTGTTAATTGTAAAGAAAACATTCGGTTAATGAAGCTTTGTCAACCAGTCTGTTTAAAATTAGACAAATATAGGTTGTGACAGCCCACAAATAAGTAAATTGACAGGTTATGGGTTTTACCACCAAGGCTCATTCTCTTTAACTTTTGTCAAACACACAAGTAAATGAAAGGACCACTATAGCTTTAACAATGATCGTTTGAAATGTTTGTCCATCTTTTCCATCCACAGTGTAACTTCAATTAGTCCAAATAAAATGAAAGTACAGTGTTGAAATTAGATGATGTGACAAATTGGAGGCAACTGGACTTTCCGGTTGCCTCCAATAGTTGATTTTGGTCGTTTGACCAAAATCAACTATTAAAAAACCAAACAACTAAACAACAAATGCTGCAGGAGTTATTTCCCCAGAAACAGAAATTAAACACTAATGGCTCCAGCAATACTAAGGATGGAGATTAAATTATTGGAATGGCCTTTAAAAGCAATTTCATGCTTTGCACTCATGAGCAACGCTGGTTTGCCGTTAAGATCGCTCGGATAACTGAAGATTTGCACAGGCGTATAATATTTATACACACCGGGACTTTTCCTGCTCGTAAAATAGTTATCAGGGAGGATAGGGGTTGATGTTAGCTCTTGTTGTGCGATAAACAGAAAAAGGGGTTCTGCCAGATAAAAGCCAAGCCAAAAAAAGCGCCACAAGCCAACAAGCCCCAAAAAAATGCAACTGCCGACTCATGAAAGTTGCAAGTGACTTTTGAGAAAAACAAGCTCAAAGTTGCTTATAATAAGCGGACTATGCAACACTGAAGCTCACATAAACACCCCTCATGGATTGTATGAAGTTTTCACTCCGCTGAGGAAAAAGCCAAATAAATGTAAGATGCCGCAGTCGCTGGTATTATGTCTGGACATTCAAGTGTTGGCTCCTTACCATCGACAAAATGTTGAGAGCACATAGGTGTGATTGGTAAGATTCCATAGTGAAGTCCTCCCAGTTACAAGCTTGTATCCAACACTAACATTTATCATTTATCATCCTTCTGGGTTTTGGAAAATCAATGAAAAATAAAACTCCCTTCAAATGGTCATGATCATCATATCACGAGTTACTCCGGCAGATACCAAGGCAGCGGTGTTTTGTTTTTGCCAAAATATGTCCGTTGAGGCAATATTCAGGACAGATATGTTCACTATTTCAGCGCTCTATGTTTGTACGACTCTAATATGGCCACAGCACATGAATTTTGCAAATTTTGCAATTTGACATCATTCGACAAATGTCCTATTGTGGACAATAATTTCTGTTTGTCAAAATGCTTGAAGGAAGTTTTGAGTACATAATGAATAAATTATGAGCTTGTAAGAACAATAATTGCACTCTATTTTGTGTTGTGGTGGGGCATCTTGAAGGGCTGACTTTTTGGGCTATGAATAATGGACTGTGGATCGACGGCACCAGGACAACACCGAACAGAACCGCCCAGTGAAATCAACTCCTATAAGCCATGAGACGACATCAAGACCAAAGAGACTGTTAACTAGTCCGACTAATTAACTGGTTCAACTAAGCTGATACAAAGTAGAGACACTGGGAGAATCCAGAGCCAACTACTTTATGCATGTGAGTTCCAAGGACACTTCAGACCACCCAAAACACATTTTGTAGCATCAAGGTAAAGTGGCCTGTTAACACTCACAAACAATCTAAAACACAATGAAAGAAATTATATTTGAAATATTTTATCCCAAATAAATAGTTTCTACCCGGACACCACCTCCTACTGTACTCTCATTCTGATGAGCAGTGGAGGATGTCTGACAGGGAGAGTGAGTTGTGAGGCGGCCACTTTCGGTATAGCCGTTGAGGCGAGCGTCTGCTTGGGTTGGTACCCTCTGCTGGTCTTGTTTTGTCTTTTCTTGGGGCAGTGGAAGTGATTTAACAGCTTCATCAAAGTTATTAGGGACACATCTCTTCTTGGGGATCTATAATTCCTTCAGATTTTTTCCTGCAGGAGCTTAGTCAGTCAGTTTCTTGTAGCTAATCTTTCATTTGGGGACAGTTAGCTGTAACTCTGACAGCAGACTGTTTCTATTTTGGATCCCAAGTTACTTTGAAGATGCTTTCTATTGCTTGGCCTGAAAGATCAAGACATTCATGTGTGTGTCCCCCGTTTGCATGTGGATCTGCATGATAATGCTGCTCTGCTGATGATTTTATACCTCTTTGACGTCATGGGGAGTCCAACAGTGAAACTCGTTTCTGGAAGCTATCTTTGAAAAAGTTTAATTCTGTGAATTGTGTGATTTATTGTTTTACTAGTCCATTTGTTCTCTATATAACTCAGATGTTGTTCTCCATCATTGATAGAGTCCCAATCCCAGCTTTCTAGCTTGTCACTGATCATATTAATCTTGATTAACCATATTGCCTTTTAATGCTACCAGGGTTTGATGTTGTTGTTTGTTGTGGTACTTTGCAGCCAATTTGACAGATCGATCCCATTATCTGAAGATGTTATATTTGTAGAAGTGTTTTTGCAGGGATAGTAAAAGAAAAAAATATTACAATCTTTGCATATGCCAACTATCTAAGCCAGGGGTTTCCCACCCAGTGCAGCCTGAGGGCCATTTGTGGCCCATAAATGGATTTTGTGCAGCCCCAGACTGCAATTTATCTGTCTATCTATTGATAACCAATCTTTCCGAATTTTCTTTAATTTCACAGTAATTAGGACCCAGTGACTTTTACAACCATATCTTCTTTTATGTAATTTATTAAATTTAGCTTAATAGAGCAAAGATAGAGCAACCGAAATGTTGTTCCTATTGCTGAGAATAAACTATTTTTTTCACTTTTCTTGTAGATCAGGACTAAAATAATGTGCACACTGGATGCCTTTCTTTTAATAAGGCAAAAGTGTGAAATCCATTTTTAAGTTTTAATTTTTATACATTTCCTTCAGTGAAATCTAACTACTTACTTTGTTTATTTAGATTATTGGATGGCTATTGTACTGCTAAGTAGGTAAACAGAAATCATAGTACATTTATTTTGTGATTTAAATGTTTTCATATTTATTAATTAATTTTTGGCCCACAGCACAAGATAATTTTCTCTCAGCGTGTGTCAAAGTTTCTATCCTACAGGACCTAATACAAAAGCAAACATGTTTCCACCGCAAGTTAAATGGCTCCATGAGTTGCAGCAGCACTTCAGTGTTATCAGTGAAGCGGGAAAAAGTGACCAATCCATCAACAACGAGGGACGAGAATGTAAGTCAACTGCAGTGTGAAGCTTAAGTGTAAAGCTCTTGGCTTTTCTGGTGTCTGAGTTAAGTAAACTTGGAGTGCTGCTTACACATTCCTGAAAATAAGAGAGTAGTGTTGACAGGGAACATGTCTCCAAGTAAAGAGGCTTTGAGATTACATCTGAGGAGTCAGTGAGCATGTCTTTCAGCACTCTCTTGTGTTTCTGTCTCATTATCTGATTCTTTAATCACATTCTGTTTCCCTGTTGATGCTGCTGTGACGGTGTTTCGCTGCAGTTAGCTCACAGCTACAGCGGAGTACAGAATCATTTCACCACCTCAAACAGAGCAGTTGGAATCTCAGTGAGAATAACAACCACAAAAAAAACAACAACGATGAAGCTGTCACTGTGTCTTAGCAAAAGAAAAAGTAGAACACTAGAGAACATGGTAATTTGCAAACTTCATTATTTACTTGAAAAAACAAAACAGAACTGTTTGTGTCTCCATCATTCTCTTCCCTCCCAACCCTCCACAGATATAAACCAAAAAAAAAGAAAAAGAAAAGAGTAAAATGAGATTGCAACCCATTAGCAGCAAGTCACTTGCAGTGAACATCAGCATAAGAAAGTGCTTTCAAGTCCGCTTGCTGTCAGCAACTCTGGCAGCTTCGGAGAGCTTTGGTTTTGACTGGAAATCTCAGCAAAGTAGAAGTGGTGGGCAGTGACAAAATCAGTTTGAACTCTTGTGTGGAGGATCTGTTAAAAGAGGCTGTGGATCAAAGACGTCTAAGTGGGTCAATATTACCTTGACCATCTGAGAACAGTCACATTTTGAAGTGGGGCGGCGGTAATCTGAAATGTAGAAGGTAGATTAACATTTTTCAAAAAAGAATCTCCTCAAAGAAGTCAGATCAAAGCCGAGCACAGCTTTTATTTCCCATCTTCTGAAGTTAATTTGGTAATTCGCATGTAGCAAGGCAAAACTGGTTTTACCTTTATAGTGTTTTGGAAAATGTGTAGTTCCTAAATTGCTTGTTTTTGTTTTTGTAGGAATGAACCATTTCTGCTTTGGTTTTTAGGTCAATTATTTTCAATAATAGCATCTTCAATGTGACAGATTCCAAACATTTCTAAGCAGAAAGTTTGACAGACATCTGCTTTCAAATGGAATCATTCATACAACCATCTATGACAACAGGTAGCAGGAGGTGACTTTAGTCAGGCACTCCCAGTACCGATCATTTAAAAATGCAGTGTTCGGGACTGTAATCCAAAGCCATGAATTGGATCAGTTCAACACTAAATTCAATTAAAACATGTGCACATTATCTTCTGGTTCAGTATGAACGCATACAGTAACACAATGGATGGTAGAACTGCTGTAAAAACAAAAGGACCAACAATGTCAGAGGACTGATTTAAGCCAGAAAACATGCAGGCAGTTTCAGCAATGACCTCGTCTGCAGCTGCATTATAGAACATGGTAAAGACATGTGAAAAAGTCTTCTTTTTCATTGCAGTCATCATCCCTTTTCGAAAATGTAAATATTCTGGCAGGATTTACAAGGAATACATTGGGATGGTAATCAGCTTTAAGGGCTGCCAGTGGGTTAAGAGGGAAATCAGTTTGATCTCATCCATTTTAGGTCCATAGCCAGATTTAAATGTTTACAGTTCTCAGCTTTTTACTTCTATTTTTTTAAAGTAGTCATCGCCTGTTTCTGGGTTGTGAGGAACAGAAGTGAGATTTTGACTACAATGTCAGCCATTCTGTCCACGCAGGGAATGTTTGGTGCTAGAGCTATAACGAGCCATGACAGCTACTCAGTGGGAGCCCTGTATGAGCAAATGGACAAGAGAAGAGAAGCCGTAATGGATTAAAATCACATGGAATCCTTTATAGAGAAATCATTGCAATGATTTTTGATTTTTAAGAAGAAAGAAAGCAAATGGGAGAGGGCTGTTGATGTTATTTTCCTTGACAAGACTGCTTTGATGCATTGCTCTACAAGATAGATTCAGAAGAAAGCTAAGGTGCTGTTTCACTGACCACTTTACCAATTTAAATAGCTTTATATAAGATAAAAACATTCATTTTCAAAGAGCATTTACTCCAGTGGTCTTTTGTCTTTGCTCATAAACGGAGGCGATTTTTGCTTTAACCAAGGCTGTGCTAATTCCAGTCTGGCCTTTGGTACACACGAGGCAGCCCTTTAAAGAAGGCTGTCTTTTGAAGCCTGCTGGTCGAGCTGTTCAAAGCTGCAGCTGTTTTTGGTGGTGTTTGACAGCTTTAATTGATGTTTATTTTGGCATCGAGTTTCGTTCCTTTCATGCAAATGTCCAGCATGCAGGGAAGTGGGTCAGGGCAGCACTAGGTGGGCACGGCTTGTGTGTGCTGGCATTAGAGCAAAGCGGTTAACGGATTTACATTTCAGATCAGAGAATGTCAACAAGCACTGAACAACAAAAAGATGCAATACTAATGCTTAAAATAATAATAATAAAAAAAGTTCCTGATTAGATCATAGATGTTGGGAGTATTCTGAAGGATATTACCCATTTTCTTCAGTTTTCACTAGGAAGTATGGTGTCAATATAATCAATATAATATTTCCAGTTTTGCTGTCCATCTCTCCACCTGCATGCCTGCTGAGTTTCAGCCGAATATCAGACGTCCTGACTCCTAGCCTGTGCCTGGTACCCCTCCCACTCCAAAACCAACCCCGCCCCGCATCCCATTTCCCTCCGCCTGGGCTGACATCACCATGGAGGCACGCAGGGGCCTCCTCATCTGCTCCCAATTAAAGCCTTGCAAACTCCTCTGTGGAAACGACCTCAAACTGCTATGATACCAAGAGGAGCAACCCGAGACCTTGAGAAAACAACCTGGTGTCGAAGATTGCCACCGGTGTGTGTGGCAAGGTGCAGATTTGTGTATGATCATCAAATTAAGGCATGAACAGGAGTCACTGATACGAGGCAATGTTGAGGATATGAAAATGTAAGATCTTCTCTCTGATGACCCAGCATAGATGGGGGGCATCCTTGTTGACCATGGACATGTTTCAATACTATTTCCATTAACTGTGTAAGAAACCAAAACCCAAAAATGTATTAAAGATGCAAGCAGCACTGAGTGGTCCTTGTAGCTTAGCACCACTTAGCCTGTGTCATGACCACGGAAGATTATAATGTAATTAACGTTTCTGTTTTTGGCTTCACATTTCCATATTTTATCCTGTATTCTCAATAGCCTTTCAGCTTTTTTTATATGGAAGCAGATTTGCACTTAGTACAAAGACATAATGTCTAAACCTGGATTAAACTGCACTGATATTTTAAGCTCAAAGGTCTGCTTGCAATCATCATACATCAAAGTAAAACACAGCAGATCAGAATCAACACGGATATCATAAATCCTCCCTAATGAAACTGCAGCATCTTTAGTTGTGTTGGGACAGAGGTAAAAAAAAAAAAACATGAAAGCAATTGCCAGATTCCTATAGGTATAATGATTTTATTAGCATTGTATGTTACTGAGGTTTCATCTAGGCCAGCAAGTAAAAAGCATTCAGGCTCATTTATATTTAAATCGCTGCTTTATCTAACAATGTGTTCAAAATATATTACATTTAAATAATGAGTTATATTGAGTTCTGCTCAGGGGCATGTAATGTGTGTATTAGGGCTGGACGGTATAGAAAAAAAGCATATCCATAAAATAGAAACCACATTGATCGATATCGATAATTGTCAACAAATTCAAAACATATATTTTAAGTGCAGCCTTGGCCAATTTATGCTGTTGCTTGGCGACCTATTTTTAGATACAGAACACACAAACACTGAATTCAAACTCAACCCTTTATACAACCAACTCTGTACCAAAACAGCAACAAAAACGTGTGCTTTCTGAACTCTTTGAAGGGGGCGGAGCTTGGTTCCATGGTCTGTGTTTGAGATTGGTTGGGAGGATGTAATGACTGTAATATTTTTATTATCATCGATATACGTTTATCGATCAATATATATTGTTATTGAATTATCGTCCAGGCCTAATGTGTATGCATGTCATATCAATGTTGGGCTTTTATTTATGAAATCAAATAATTCACTTAGGGCATGTGATGATTAGTTAACATACGTGTCACTACCTGTGGGTCTTTGATTTTTGGTAGTCAATTAGGTTTTGTCTTTGGATAATTTTGGTTTGTTCCCTCATTGTTCTGTTATTCTTAGCTCTTTTTGTGTTCTGTCCGTTGCCTATTTGCTTAAAAAACTACTTTAGTGTTTATATTTTGGTTTAGTGAGATTCCATTTGTGTTCTGTTAGATCCCTCTGTGTTCATTTCTGTGCTAATTATTAATTTTTCCTCAGCTTCTAAGTCCAGTTTCGCACCCAGCTACTTTGCACCCTTCTCATTAGTCTCACCTTGTTCTCGCATCAATCAACCACTTCCCCAGTGGTTAAAACCCAGTCATACCTCTTCTTCAGATTCTTCTGCTGCCTAGATGGATTCATGCTCATTGTCTGGTTGCCCCACCACTGTTGCTATGTTGTTTTCTGTCAGATACTATCCAATTCCTCTCTTGCTTGTTCTGCATTTTGAGAGTTCTTTCAATAAATATTCCCTTTTTTACTTTAACTCTCCCACAAACTTGCAGGTGGGCCCACAAAACTGCTCCAATATAGCAATACTTCAATTATTATTAATGAAAAAAAAAGGAAAAAAAGAGAGCAACACCAAGAATTGGTTTCACAAGATTGGATTTACTGCAGATTTTCTCTTATCTGTGCAGGTTCAAAGTTACAAACACTAATTAGAATATATACAATTAGAAACTCTAATATTTGAATAAATGTTCTTAATTGAGTTTCCAAGAGACAAGTTAAAATTATGCCTTATTTTGGGATGGATATTTGATCACTCTTTTTGCCAGAAATGGTTTGTTAAATTGGTTTGTTTCTGGCTTTTAAGCATAGCCTTTAGTTTTTCTCAGTAGGGTTAAGATCAGTGCCATTTTAGAAAGTTAATCTTACCCTGCTTTATCTTTTTACCCTGCTTTTGTGTTTGGGATCATTGCTTGTTACACCCAAACAAGTCCATGTTTCACCCACCATTATAACCCACTTTGTGCAAAGATCCTGGTTCTACCACCACTATCATTGACAGTTTACATTCTCCAACCAATCAGTTTAAATAATCTAACAATCCTCCAGAATGGTCAAGAGTCCAGAGTTATGATAGGTCTGCACAGTTTTTGGTTTTTGTCCTGTTTTAGCATGTCAGTATCTTTAGATTATGTTTTATTCCTTGTTTGATATCTCTGTCTTTTCACAGTTATCTTAGTTATTTTCCTTACATCAAAGATTTCCCCTGGTTGTCAAGTGTTTCTTATATTTATTAGATCAGCCTTGTTTGAGGTCCCTTCTGTACAGTCTTTAGTTTATTCCCTGTGTCTAGTTATCCTCAGTTACATGTACATTCTTTATTATGTAAACATTAACTGATGCTTGACACAAAAAGACCAGATGCAGTCAATTTACGGCATGATGTAAAATACTATGCAATTAATTCAAAACTTCAAGTTACTGAACTGTGCAGTTTGCATGGATTCCAAACAAACTTTAGTTTCCTAAGGAAACTAAAGTGCGCAAGTATACATTAGCATGTGAGAGAGAGTGTAAATAATTCTACTGTATATTCAAAAACCAAATTAATATGGAATCAATATAAACCTCTTCTGGCCAAATCATGCATAAAAAGTCAATGATCTTTGTAAGCTTTAATGAGTACCCTACCAAAAGAGTCAGACCAAAGATACTGAAGGTATCCGGATGATCACACTCCACTGTCATGATTTGGGTTTGGTTATGGGTTTTGTTTGTTATTTGATTAATTACTTTACTCTCCTGCCTTAAGTTCAGTTTCTATTTTTGGTTCTGTCTTAGTGTTTGATTTTGTTTTAGGTTATAAGTTTATCCGGCCTGCTCAGACCATTTCTGTCACCAGTCTAAGTTCAGTTCACCTGCCAGCATTCTTTTGTCTTCCTGTCACTCCCCTTCACCAGTCACCATCCAATCGGCTTCAGTTTACTCCCAAGCACTTCCCTGTTCCCGATTAGCTCCACCCATGTCAGTAATTAGTTTCACTCCATTCACCTGATCACTCCCTTACTTATACCTGCCTCTGCCCCCTGCAATCTGCCACATCATTGTTTGTTTTTTGGTGCCAAATGGTGAGTCTAGTCCAGCTTTCTTTGCCTGTTTATCTGACCCTGTTTGTCTCTGGATTTCTAAGTTAGCCTGTCCCCTGTTTTTGTTAATAGTTTTGTCAGTGACTGCTTTTTGTTATTTTTGGGTTATTGGATGCAGTCTTCCTGTTTTTGTCTTAATCCCGTTTTGGCTTTGCTTTTTGTAAATAAATGTTCTTTCACCTAACCTCTGCTTGTCTTGTTGAATACTGGGTCCACCTGTCTCTGATTCGTGACATCCACAGAACATAGTCCTGGGGTCCGTTCTTCGTACGTTGCTTAAAACATCCAAGATCAAATGACACATCCAAGATGATTTCATCCGGCTAATCATGATCCGGCTAATTGGGTTCTTCGAACACACCTGTTATTTAGGATTAGTATCGCAGGATTGATAAATCTGAGACAACTGCGCGTTCATGCGTTTGTTTAAAAGGGGAAATGTATCGATAGTAGAAACGTTGATCAGCAACGCTGCTATTGGCTGTTCATCATGGCCAAAGAACGCCCATAGTTTTTCTCCCAAGCAGAACAAGAGCTTTTAATGGAAGGTTATGACGAATTTGAGTCATTAATTAAAACACCTCAAAATCTGTTAAAGCCAGGAGAGAGGGCTGGCAAAAAGCAGCAGACAAATTAATGCGTAAATACTGTCCATGGTAGATGTTTCTATCACTTTCTACAGTATGAATTTTTGCATTTTAATAATCTCATATTTACTTTGTTCTTTTATGTCAGAGCCTCCACGGGACCCACTAGAACATGGGGACAAGTAAAAGGGAAATACAAGAATATTCTACAAAATGGTAGTCTTTAATTATTATACTTTATTTTAAAAAAGCACTTGTTATGTCAAGAGATCCAAATTTCGGTGTCATTCCTTAGACACGGGAAGTAAAGGACATGTGCAAACTGGGAATTTTAACAAAAAAAAAAATCTTTATCCATAAAAAATGAAAATTTTCCTTTTCCAAGTCATCCACAGTTTACACGGCAAAACTGTATTGCGTGGCTAGATAATCCATCCATAGTTTTTTCTAATCCAATATACGGCTGGACAGGAAGCAAGCCTTTCAAAGTAAACTAAACTTCACAATAAAATGGCCCGAACAAATCTTCTTACTGAATAGGATAAAAATAAAAAGCAAACCATCATACAAATAACTTAAATATTTTAGATTTATGGCTCCAACACCACTTTTTCCTCTTTAAAAGCCACTGTTAAATGATGTGTTTGTCTGTTTATAACAGCCACCAAGAAAATCTCTCTACTGTCACGCTGCGCTCAAGGATCCTGTCTATTGCGCAATACGCGATTAATTCGAAAAACTCTGAAATTATTCTTGCACCTTCCGCAACAGGTTGCAGTCGTAAAAATGGACATGGCTACGGCAGACTTCCCTATCTCCTCCGCTTATACAGCCGTGATCTAATCTTGTTTACATGAAATAAGCCTGCTCTCGAGCAGGCTTAAACTGGCGCACATGTTGCTATGACAACAAGTGCAGGATGTCTTTCGAAGAACCAAACGATCCAAGATCATGCCAAATCGTCAACAATGAAATCCTGCTAACTGAGTTAGCGACGTACGAAGAACGGACCCCTGGTGTCCCAGTAACCGAATATCATCTCAGCAAAACACAATCTGTTTTCCTATCATTGACAATGAATCTATCAATCAGTTCAATAAAATGTTTTGCCAAAAAAGAAAAGTTCTGTCAGTTTACGATTCCTTAAAATGACTAAATGATTTAAAGCAGTGCTATATTTTAAGATTTTTCTTTTAAACAGCATAACATTCATTTAATACATCTACTGCTTGCATCGTTGCGTGGATGGATGCTGAGCTATTAGTGCAGCTTTGTGGTGTGGAGCTGGTAAACATTTCTCACTGGCTGCAAATTTTTAATCCTTTCCTAGTTTAACCTTCTTGATTATTCAAATTTACAACATCCATTGTCTATTATTCAAATTTCCTGCTAACCCTAAATTATAAAATATGTTTTATCGTTCAAATACAATGATGTAATCAGCTGATCTTAATGTTAATATTGACAATGTAAAATAAATGAAGCCCACGGTTCCACTTTCAGCTTCTGTGGAGGCGGAGAGCGTAAACACTTCACTACATTTGTAAAGGGAATGTTTTTTTTTCTTTGAACATTTCCCATTCAAAATTCTCCCTGGTATTTATTTCTGAATCTGTTTACAAAAATCAATTCTATATTTGGTACACTTAACACAGTTAGAATGATGAATAGTAATTAAATGTAAATGTAAAATCTTTTCTTTTTCTTTCTTAAAGGACACATGCGATTTATTCAACATGTATTTTGTGTGGTGGCATTCTCTAAAATGTTGGGGGGTGTTAGACATTGGCGAGCCTACAAATCTAATAATCTTCACTTCTTCTCAGCCAAATAGCTCAAATCCTAGGGGAATGCCACAGTGATCCTGGGGAATATACCTTCAAGGGGTTTTGCCACTGATATGGTTTTGTACTATAATACCTGTGAAAAAACTATTGCCTTCAGATGTGACTTAATTAGAAAGTATAGTCCACCTGAAATACAGGGCTCAGAGGTTTATCAAAGAACATTCTTAAATAAACAGCAGAAGACCAAGGAGCACACCAGACAGATTAGAGATAAAGTTTTAAAGAAAAACAAAGCTGGGTTAGGGTAAACACCAGTATTGCAAGCTTTGGAAGTTCCAGAGCCATGTTCAGGCTGTTAAAAAAAAAATGAAAACAATATCTATCTATCCATTGTCTATACCCGCCTATCCATGCAAGCTGGTGTGTATCTCCAGCACTTATTGGGCAAAAGGCGGGGTACACCCTTCTACAGGTCCCCAGTGCATCACAGGGCAGCACAGAGACAAACAGGGCAAACAACCATGTACACACACTCATACCTGAGGACAATTTGTAGAGACCAGTTAACCTAAAAGTAATGTTTTTGGACTGTGGGAAGGAAGCCAGACTACAGGGAAAACCCACACAACCACAGGGAGAACATGCAATGCAGAAAGACCCCAGGCTGGAGTATGAACCCAGGACATACTTGATGCAAGGCCATGGTGCCATGCATGGAGCTGTTGCCGCACTGGAGAGCTCCTATAGTGAAAGACTGCTGCATCCTAGGGTGCATTTATACCTGCACTGTTTAGTACGCTTCAATTGGACTCTGGTTTGTTTACTTTGAAAGCTTGGTTCGTTTGGGGAGGTGTGAATGTGCTATAGAACACTGATGCGGACTAGAACAGTGAGCTTGGGTCCGCTTCAAACCCTAGGTCTATAACTCATGTATTGCAAATACCTTATTTCACATCTGTGTAGGTGTGACATCAGTTCAATGAAGCTGAATGAGCCCCTGCTCGCAAGGGCTCATACAAGTTGAAACTTTGGTGATGAGCAAATAACAGCAAGCTGGGACTCAAGTTTTAACATGACGGTGACACTCAGAGCACCAGAGCCTATCTGTTGTGACCCAGATGTTCTCCAGATGTTCCCCACCATACAAAGGGAGATGGGCGTAGACAGTACTCCATCCATCTCTGCTGCAAGTGTAAGAAGCAGACTTATTTAGGAGATGAATGACAAAATTTTATGGATATTGTTGCAAATAAAATTATTTTACCTGTGCCTCAGCAGTCGCCTGCAGTGGCATTTAAGAACTATGGTGACAGAACAAAGCAAACTGAAGCAACAACCACTTTGTGAAGTTTGATGAATTAACAGCACACAACACATGGCATTGCTGAAATCATGAGCTGGAAAGTCAGCTGAACCTCAGGAATGGGGGATGGTTCCTCTTGTCTCCATTTCCTATTTTGTTTTCTTCTTTTCAAAAACTGATAAACACGATAAACGAGTTCCGCTGTGTATTTGTGAAAAGCAAAGTAAGTGCCAAATGATCATTAAAAATGTATTTTTAGTCCATAACCTCAATGTGACAGTCGCTTGCCCTACTTTGTTTTATTCCTTCTTCACAAGGAAACAAAAGGCAAAACCTCCAGCAGAATGACGTGACTGACCACCACGGACCCTCACCCTTCTTTCCCTTTACCTTCACCCCAACCCCCAACTTTAGAGTCTGCCTTGGACCACCAGGCCTCCAAACGGCCAGTCTTTCTCTCTCTGGGAGGAAGAATTCATTACGGAGAAGAATTGTCTTATTGTGCGGACCCGGCTGCTCCCTCGCACAAGAGGGTGGAGCCTTGTAACGTGGACACTGGGGCATCGTGCTGTGACCTGGCTTCAGGGGTCAGTTCACTCACTCTTCACACACTCACTGTTTGGAAAAGAATTGCATGTGATTCATTACTGAGTGACTGTGCTCTCTTCCCAGTCCTGGACCCTCTCACAACCACATCAAGTGCCAACCTACTGACGTTGTGTTCTGCCATCATGCTTTCAGTATGCAAACTACAATAACTTATGTTCATGCTGTTACCTTTTCTTGCTTAGGTAGTGAAACTTAATTAGAAATCCTGTAATAAAAAAACGCTGTGGAACATTTTGTGTTGTCTTATGTTTTTTTTTTTTTTTTTTTTTTGCTGTGTATTTAATTTATAGTTGAAATAGAACTACGTCTGGTTTATTTTTGAAGTTTCCACTGCATATGATGGCAGTATTTGTCAGCAGCAATGTGGCGACAGTTCCTTGTAACATTATTACACAACTCAAAACATTTTTTTTTTTTTTTTTTACATTTGAGAACAATGTATTTTATTGGTGATTATTTTCTAATTGACCTGCACAAAGTAAGGTGAAAAGTGATTTTTTTAAATATAGATTTTCTTGAACAGGTTGAATTGGATACTTTCTACGTGAGTTTCAGTGGTGTGTTCAGAACAGCCACGGATTCTGCCCTGTTATGTCCACCCAGCAGTACCAACTCTTTATGAAATATCAAAGCTTTGAACAGAGTAATCAGCAGACATCGAATCTCACCAAGGCAGACATGTTATGGATGGGTTGAGAGGTAATTTTCTTCTGTTCAAATAGGAAGCAGGGGTTTGCTTCTCTGTGTGAAATATGGTTGTTTGTATTACAAGATTAACCTTTTAGGCCATAACCTTTGATATCTTAGACGCCATGATGATTACACTGAATTTCTGGCTACATTGCTCAAGGTTCAGGGTTCAAGGAGTCTTTATTGTCCCCGTAGGGCAATTTGTTGTACAGCTAACAGTAATAAGCAAACAATTAAACAACAATCACTCAGACACAATAATAATACAAATAAATTAATTAAAAACCAGCAGGTTAATCAGTTGTTCAGTAGAGCAATAGCTGCAGGGATAAAGGAATATTTTAGCCTGTTAGTCCTGCATTTTGGCAGGATGTACCTACGCCCCGACGGAAGAAACAGTAACTTACCAGCTGAGGGGTGGCTCTGGTCTCCAATGATGAAGCGGGGACCAAGAGAAGGTGAGGATGGATTCAATAAAACAAGAGTAAAACAGCCACATAAAAGTGGCGTCAACATTAAAATTACACAGCTTCCTGTAAAAATACATGCGCTGGTGGGACTTTTTACACACAGCATCAACTTGAGTCTCAAAGGTGAGCTTGTCATCTATATAAATACCAAGATACTTGTAGTTATAAATTCCTTCTCTACAGGACCATGCTCCAGGTCATCACTACTCAGCAGGGACACAGTGACAGTCATCTGCAGGTTTGACAATGTGTTACCCTGCATGTTGACTCCGACATTCATTTGTATATAAAACAAATAATAAAGATGGTAAAGGCGGCCTGAGCCATCTGTTGAGATGTTTCCGGCCGCCATCTCAACAGATTAAGACTTCCACAAAGTCTTGGGAACTCCATGACTGTTCAAATGCAGATTAGATTGCGGCAAATTTGGAAAGCCCAACTCCGGTGTGAATGCAGTCATGGCACCACTGCACTGTTAGTATTCAGTTTTTCTTTTTTTTTTCAAATACTTTTGATTTAGTTTTCAAAATGTTTTACAAAAAAGACATTCAAAACAAGTATCAAAAACAGGAACAGGAGGGGTAAGTAACTGCAGTATTCAGTTTTTCAACGGTTACTTTCCCTGCCATACTAACACAATGCTGCCACCAGGGATAACACAAAACCACTGAGATGTTTTCTTACAATATGGAGAATTTCCCTACATTTACGGGAGGCTTCTGGGTGTCCAGCATTGGTTTCAGCCTTTGTGTGAAAGGAAGGCACGTTTGTTTTAATCAGCTTATTAGCAGCTTGAAATTATTCAAGTGGAGAAGTTTTCTAGAGTTTAGTGCATAGTAGAGCGTACTAATCTGCACAATACCCTTTGCACTCTTATTTTAGTAGTGGTGTTAATCAAAGCAAGTGCAATTAGGTGGTCTCAAGGAAACACAATCTAAAATCCTTTAGATTTAGGTCCAGGTACTCCGGTTTTCTCTAACACTTCGAAAACATGCGGGTAATTTTTTGTTTTGAGTGATGTAAGTTTGGGTTTATCTTTGTGATGGACTGGCGACCTTTCCAAGGTGAATGATGCCTCTTGATTGACTGATAAATGCTGGCAAGGCTATGATAGTTTCTGTTACACAACGCAGCTGGATTATAAGATACATTTCTAAATTACTATTCTCATTTTGCTTTAAACAGCAGTGCTCCAACTACAGGTTGTGAGCATCTAGAACTGACAAAGACTCCTGGATAGGTGTTGAGACGTTTTCAGAAAAACTGAGCAAAAAGTCCAGCTGCCACCGATTTAAGCCCCTTTGCTGTCGTGATGACCCGGATAACTGAGAATTTGCACAGGCATGAGCTCATTTTTTTAATATCTTAAAATAATATGGACAATGTTTTGAAAGATTGAGACATGAAAGCTGAATAAGTTCTGTCTTATACTGGAGCCTTAAGGTGTGATTATTAATGCCCTTTACTAGAATATTGCTTTAAGAGGCATCAGCTGATTTTATTTGTGGATCGTGTTGTGCAGGTGGTAAAACTTTTTTTTTCTTTCTCGGAGAAACCAGCCTTTAAAGAACTGGAGCTGAATTTGTTGCTTTACTTCTGAAATGCCTCTGCTGCTCTTCAACAGAGCAGATACAGTTAGAGTTCTGTGGGTCTGGTTGCGAGCCAACTCAGAAATGTTTTCTTGTTGTTGAAAAAATAATTTATTACCAGCAGTTGCTTTACAACAGTCCTTGGGGCATGCCTGTTTTTACTGACAACGGGCTGCAACTTTGGACTTGTTTTAACATGACATGTTTTAGAATAAATACAAATGCTGCAAAGTAAAAAGGCCTCTGAGTAGTTCCTTTGAGGGTGTACCATATGAGCTGAATTTCTTTTTCTGTAGCTTAATTTGTTTTGCATTCAGGGATGGGGTATATTCATGCATGAATTGAATTGAATTGAAATATATTTTTTTTAAGAAAGCAACTAAGAGATTTGCATATCAGTGAGAAAAATTGTTTTGCCAGCTTGCACCTTTTTCTCTTGAGTGATGATTGATTTTCTGTGATTAATCGTGATAGAAATTTGCAGCCTGCTTGTGTTAACTTTTAAACAGAACCTACCTAAAATATATGTTAGATCATGCCTTTTTGCTAGAGCTGACAAAAGACTGTCTGGCTGCAAACTAAAGGGGAAACTACACTTTTGCTTTTCATATTTGGGATCTGCAATTATAAGTTTATGTATCTAAAGGCAGAAATCGTCTCTTTGATAATCTGTTCATTGGTGAAAGCTAGCTACATATTACAGTATTAGCCTTCCATTGTATTCTTATTTAGACTTGGCCCTATCTGTTATGAAAGTTGATTTTAAAAAATGCATTTTCATCATTTCCTTTGTGACTGCACCAAATAGTATAATTTCAGTGGAGCGCCACAAGGTTCCATGTGCTAGAACCGCTCCTTCACCAAATCTTTTAAACCGGGCCTGAGAAGTCTTCTTACGGTTTGTTTAAGGACAATGACAGTATAGAGGAAAACTTCAAGGTATTACTAATATACCTCTGAGCTGCCACGCAAGATATTGACCAATGCCATACAGTAACATATAATTGGTAGACTTGTTTCACAACCTGATTGGTTGTTGTAGTGGTGGCACCTGTTTTTACAACCAATCGGCCTTGAGTATACCAGTTATTGACCAGAGTAGAGAAATGGCTTTGGACAGTAGTGGAAGACGAATAGGTATTCAGGGTGGGTATAGTAGGTTGGATGTGGCACTGGCTCAAAGCTTGAGGACAGCTTCGTGGAATGCTTGCTGCATGGCTCCTTATATACAGAGTGCTTGATGAGGTGTTTGTGCTCAGATGAGTCCTCAGCACAAAGGAGTAGTCCTGCACCTCATGAATATAGTAGAATCATGGAAAAGAGAGTTAAGGAGAGTTAAGTTGAATGAACATATACTATTTCATGTTTTCCTTTCCACCAGAATCATTTCATATTATCACACTCATGTAAAAAAAAAAGTTGGACCAAGGAAGAAAATAGCATACTGATTTTACTCTATATCATTAAAGGAAACGTATAAGAGAGATATAAAAAAACGCAACTTTTTCATTAGTTTCTGCAACGTGGACTTCATTTCTAGAGCTCATATGGTTGAGGGATGCGATCGCTTTGATTAGTGGTTTATGAATGGCCAGAAGCTATCTAAAGGGACTTGTATTTAAAGCATTGTCACAAAACTGCTTTGTGAAAGTTGCATGTAGCATTGGCAACTAAACCTTGCCCAACTGGGTGGTTCCAACTCTACAACAACTGTAATAACATTCACGTCTCTGAGATTTCTGGACTAATCCACAGTTAATTAGAGTCTCATTTAACCCAAATAAATATCCACTAGAATCCCTTGAATCAAACCATTCCTGTTTCATAAAGGACAGGCTACTGTCAAGACTATATTGTCAGTGACTCAGCTTGATATAACAAACAGAAGGTCTGTGGGAGTTATGCTGGTCCAAGCTGATAGCAGAGATCACTAGCCTTCCCTGCAGTGGGGGTGACAGGCGATGATTTTTTTCCCTTCTCTCTTCATTAGCTATTCACATTTACACCTAATGTGCGGATCACCATCGCCACTCAACGTGAATCCAAGCAGTTCAAAGGCAGAGTTGCTTGGAAGTGTTCACGCCACCCAAGGAGTCGCCGGGTGTTGGGCGCCTGCAGGGTGGTGGGTGCTGAGAGCAGGGGCTTGTTTGGATCAGGGACTGAATTTTCCTCTGAAGATGAGGAAACGGTTTATGGCACGCTCCCATGAGAGTGTCTCCTGCTCTTTGAAGCTCCTGTCTTGGTGGATGCTCTTATCTTCGGGAATGGATTATTTTATCTCCTCCTGTTTCTTTCTTTTCATCCATCCTCCTTTTCTTACTCTCCAAAAACTCAGGTCTGGTCCAGAGACTTCCATGGAGATCATCTCATTTCCCTTACCTTTCTCTTTTCATTCATTTCTAATTTTTCCTTTACAGTCCAGCCACCACCACCCTCAGCCTTTTATTGCTTTCTCAGTTGCACCCAACATTCCTTTTCTTTTCCCCTTATATCTCCTGTACTCTACCTTTCCAACACATGACTGACTGTGTAATTAATGAGCATCATAAACCTCTCTTTCTATTAGGTACCCATTAGTAAACCTGGCAAGCCTGTCATTTTGGACAAAACATACAGCTCTTTCATTTGATCCCCACATCAAAGGGGAACCCCACTGTTTTCGGCTCAATACACTAATTGTGTCCTCGTTCTGGATGGGGCTACACCCCCACTGCTTCAGAAAGGCAGGCAGTGCCGGCTGGAGATAGTAAAGAGGAGTACAGAAGCAGAAATCATTGATTTTACAGGTCTAATTTAGGAGAGACCTTTGTCGTCCTAAAAATTACCAGACATTTAGCAGAAGTCAGAATGCAGACACTTATCTGCACACCACCTGAGAGCTTGCTTTTGTTGTGAGGAATTTAAAAGAAAAAATAAGGCGTGCCAGTGGGCTTCAGGCTCTGTTAGAGGTGTTTTATATGCTGCTGTAAAGATAAAAAGGAATTTATAAGCAGGGGGGGGGGGGAACGGATTCCCCTACTTTACACTACAAACAAATAATGCAAAATACACAAAACGCTATCAGAAATTGTTCATCTGGAAATAATAAAGAAAACCTGCTTGTGTGTGTGCATACTGCTGTTTCACCAACCTTGTGAATTTATAGGAGCTTTTCAAAAAATTTCCCCAAAAAACATAGAAGTGATTTAGAGAAATACCTAATGTTCAGAAGTATTGGGAATGACCTAGAGCACGGAGAAAAGCAACCGCCAACAACTAGGCTGTCTTTCCTCTTCCTACCGGCCTGACACATCCCATGCTGGGCCACCACAATGGGCTGAGTTGCTGCCATGGCAGGAATCATCACTTTACTTCACTCACGATTGTCTTCTGCCCTTTGCAAGACTCACACCCTTTTGTTCCCCTAGATAAAGGCAACAGTCACATGTTTGAGCATTTTTGCGGCCAGCAGCTGCTCTTCTCTCCCTCTGCTTCACGCCCTCCTCTTCGCCTCCAGGAAACATGTCCCCCAGTGGCCTCAGCAGGCATCAGTTCCCTAAAATTATAAAGAGGACACGAACATTGAAAAATCATCAGATCCCCCAGAGTCTTGCCATCTGACAGCCTCCGTTTATATTTCTTTTACAATGCAGGAGGACACATTTTATTTGGGAATGAGTCAGGATTGGCTACTGAGGATTTCCCCAAGGGTGAGCATTGTTAATCAATCAAGGCCACCTACATTAAGAAGCAGCTGTCCCCAAAGGTTAGATTTATTTTATGAAGGGGAAGCAACACAAAGGAATTAAAACCATGTCTTTTCTTTGGGTTTGATAAATGACCCAATAAGCCCCAGATATTTACTTTATTTGTTCTCCAATTTGATAAAGTGCCCGTATGAAATAACTCCAATCCAAGATAACGGGGATTGATTGGAAGCTGGGGGTCGGAGGGTTGTCTTAATGTCCTTGAGATGGCTTAAAACCCTAGCAACCTCCGCTCTCACTAGCATCAAAGGCAAAGGCTTGGAAATAGGGCTTGCAAAGCCATCTCTCCGTTGGCCTCTTCAAAGGACAGGAAGTGTGTCAGAGGGACAGGCCTTCTTTCCCAGCAAATATGGGCAAGTCACTATAATAACAAGCTCATCTGTGTGTCTGTGGCAGTCCAGTTCAAAGGAGAGTGAGATTCCTCTTGGTACAACACGTGAGAATTCATAAACTGCTGAGTAGACTTTACTATGAAACTTACGTATTCATATAGCATTGCGCAAGTTTTAAGTTAAATATAATTTATTTTCTTTCCCATATATGCTCTCACAATTGCCTGTCATGTAAAATGAATTATCTTCTATTTACCACAGTTTCCTACATAGGCTCCATTAGTCTGTTTATGAGAGAGTGATTGGGGCAGAATCCTCTTGATGGTTGGTGTGATGCGCTACACACTCACATTCAAAATGTTTGAACTGTTGTTACATTGAGAGCTGAAGTTTCTGTGGCCATTGGGGCATTAGTGAGAAAACACAGCGACTGTTTTAGAAGATGGACCACAAAAGACCAGCAACAAGCGCATCTCAGACCCCATCACAGACTCTTCACAAGATTAAAAAAAAATTCTAGTTTGACGAAAAGGGCAAAATTGGAGTCTGATCGGCAACGGAACAAGACCAGAGTAAATAAGGTGAACATGACCTGTTTAGGTTTTTCATTTTGCCTCTGCTAGAAATCGACCCAGCACTGCTTGTACTGTAGGTGTAACCAGTCTGTTACCTGTGTGAATTAACTACTATCTACAGGTCTTGAACTTGGTTTATTCAAGTGACCACAACACCAAGCCATCTATGAAAGCTCACAGGTGTGAGTGTGTATGTGTGTGGTGGAGGACACTGAGGACAAAGTTTATTTAGATGTACATTTTATACATAGAGTCAGCTTCTCTAAATCTGATGCCACGGTCCTTTTCTGGAAAAAGGTGAATTGCCACCTTGGAGGTCAGTCTCTGCCTCAAGCAGAGGAGTTTCATAGAGCCTTGGCACTCACTATGACTTTACGAATTTCTACTGCAGTAGCTCACTCTGGTTGCATACAAAGGTTTTCAGATTAAACTATTTCAACCTTTAGGATTATTATATTTTATTTCTGTGTTTTACACCTTGTTTTGTCTCCATTTGTTAGTATATGAAGCACTTTTGTGTATATTTACAATAAGACCATGTGACCGCAAGTACAATATTGTGCATGCACACAATAAGTATACAAGGGGAAGTAATGGAGCAGAGTGAGTCAGCAATATCCCGCGCAGGTGCAAAAAGAAGGAGTAAGTAACCCTAACCCTGTAGATCGGGTTGTTCTTCGACCACGCTTAGATGTCACTTTACGGTGAGGCATTGCATGATAGTCTACTGGCTCTTACAGTAGCTGCGCCAATTGTCGCCATCTTTGATACTGCTGCAACACTGCTGGCAGAAGGCACAAAAATGTTTATGTCTACTGATCGTGCCCGGTGCAAAGTTCTTTTCATCCTCAAAAAGACATAGTAAAAACTATCAGGATGAATAATGTTTTATTATTTATAATGTTTTATTTGAAGATGAATATATAGGTTTTCTTTTTATGGGCAAAATATATGACTAGACCCTTTTAAGTATCTTGGTGTCTTGTTCAAGAGTGGTGGTAGGATGGAACGACAGATTGGGAGTAATGTGGGTACAGCTCTGGGATCTCATTTTTAAAACATTGGGTAGAATCCATACAAAAAATGTACATATGCCAAAAAAGAAGCTAATTTATAAAACTATGCTCTCACACACCAGCATGAAATTTTCCTCTGCATTCAGATCAACATTCTGAGAAGGAAGAGAGACCCGGAAGAATAAGAGGTTGCCCCACAATTATAAAGAACCTCACATTTTATCTGTTAATCTGTGGTACTCCAAAATGAGCATACACATGGGTCACAGTTGCTGTGAGGACCGCACATTTTCCTCTCTATTATTATTATTTATTATTTTTTTTATTATTATTATTATTATTATTTTTATATATTGCAGATTTTGCGTAGGAAGTGACGTACACAAGTCTCCGTCCCCATTTTGTGTTTACATAGCTTTATAAATGAGGTCTCAGATATTTTGGTCATGATCCATAGGATCCAAGATCATGACCAAAAGAACGAGATCCCGTAAGCGGCCGAAACGAGTGTCGTCCGGAGGGTAGCCAGGCTCAGCCTTAGAGATAAGGTGAGGAGCTCTGGTATTCAGAAGGGGAGTTCAAAGTAGAGCCACTGCTTCTCTGCATTGAAAGGAACCAGTTGAGGTGGTTCGGCTATCTGATCAGGAGGCCCCCTGGGAGCCTCCATTTGAGGGTTTTTCAGGCACATCCCACTGAGAAGAGACCCTTTGGAAAGACTGAGAACTCGCTGGAGAGACTATATATCCTGTCTGGCCTGGGAACACCTTGGGGTCCCCCAGAATGAGCTGGAGGATGTTGCTGGGGAGAAGGAAGTCTGGGTTTCTCCTGGACCCCTTGCCCCCAATCCCGATCCAGGATAAATGGAAGACAATGGACAGATGGATGGATTTTATACATGTCAGAAAGTTAGAGAAGTCCGTTTAGTTATGATTCAGATCTTGTGGCCACTAGTGAAGTTAGACCAGTAGGGTTTTGCTTTTTGGATAACCTGTTTCTTTACTCTGCCTGGGGCAGTGCCCACATAACTGCAGACGAGCCCTTGATCCATCTAACCATCTCCCACTCTATCCTACTGTAACTTATGAAGGTCATGGCTTGAAATGCCAACAACCCCCTAAGTAACCTTTGCTCAGCCAAATCAATGTCACCCTTGGACTCACCCTGAAGGTAACTGTTTGTCTGGCAATGTTTTCATCCTAGATGACCACCAAGGAGGCTTTGGTCAGCCAGACTCACCCTCCTCTTAGGGTAACCTTTAACTGTTACGGTTTGCCTTGGCCTGACTTTCCCTCTAAAGGCACCTAAAGAGTCTCTTATCAGTGAGACCCACTATTGCCCTGGGCGACCATAAGGCGTCTCCGTTTCATCAGAATCAGAATCAGAATCAAGTTTAATCGCCAAGTAGGTTTGCACATACAAGGAATTTGACTTGGTGTTGATGGTGCAGACAGAAATAAGAATATAATAAAATAAAGTAAAATTGAATAAAATCAATATATATATACAGAAGTAATATACATTCAGTAGACTGTGCGTTAATGTAACGCAGAAGCTTGTAAGTCCTGAACGGGGGAGAGAGACAGTGTCCAGTGTCACAGGCGGCTCTTGGCCTTGTTCATAAGGCCGGTAGCAGATGGGAAAAAGCTGTTCTTGTGGCGTGAGGTTCTGGTCCTGATGGACCTCAGCCTCCTGCCAGAGGGAAGTGTCTGAAATAGTCCATGACTGGGGTGCGAGGGACCAGCCACAATCTTCCCTGCACGCCTCAGAGTCCTGGAGGCGTACAGGTCCTGGAGAGGTGGAAGATTGCAGCCAATCACCTTCACTCCAGAGGTGAAGAACCTTTGCGAAGCGAGCTGAACTGTTGAATCGCACTGTACCAGTTGAAGCATGAATAGAGAGGTCTAAAACTGATTTATGTGAAACTAAATCATTTGGTTCTTTTAAACTCATAACTGATGCTAAACACATATGCAATTCCATCTAATGACTTATTCTGACTGCTCAACCCACTTACACTGTCTATCAAGTTAGGTTTTAAAATATAAAACGCGTTAAGAGCGTATAACATATCACTTCAAGCACTTCAACGTCTTGATAAAAGACATGAAAAAAACTTCTGGGAAACTGGCATAAACTGGAGTAGAGGATCAGTTCACTTATTCAAATGGCCAAATATAGCCCTTGTTTATTTAGTTCTGCTAAGCTTTGACTTTCTCTTTACAGATGTTAAACTGATGATCAAACATATCCAACAGGCCTGTTTTCTTAAACATGTTTTTGTAATACAAAGGATCATTAAATACACAAAATAAATGCTTGTATTCCTATCAATGTATTTCAACCCCATTTGCATCAGTAATTTGGATAAAAGAGCAAAATGACCCAAAACATTTTTTTATTAATCAGAAGAAATATATTTCTGTTATTTGATTAACCCTTTTTTTTTTATTTTAATTTTTTAACTTTATTTTTTACATTGTCATTGTGATTGTATATAAAGCTATATGATCAGTGAAAGATAACTAATCTTTTTTAAGGACAAAATATGTTACATTTTGAGTTGGGATTCTAAGTATTTTAGAGAAAAAGGTAGAAGGAATCTGTCATCTGTAACATATCTATAAAAAACTGTTGAGTGAGATTAAAATCAACTTTTGATCTTATAGTGATTAACTTTATATCGGGTCCCTTGGGAAAACATCTGGAACCTTAATGTTTTTTTTTTTTGTTTGTTGGCAGAGAGATGCCCACTGTGTGTAATATTACTGTCACACCGAGAGACTGGCAGCCTGGTATGAAATGGCTCAGTGGCTGCTGTCTTTATGTTGTATATCTGAAGACATCAAAAGCATCTTAGCTTGCTTTCATCTGCCGCCTCAGTCCAATAAGACCCTTATTCTCATGTCTGAGACCTCAAACAGAAGGGATGAGCCCTCTGCACTAATTCTTATTTGATTCCGACCCCAAGAGGCTTTAATGGGTTCATAATTGTTGACTTGTTTATCTAATTTAGAAAAAGGTTATGAATTCAAGTGGAATTTAATAAGTCATGTAATGTTATTCCTCTTTGTTCTAAGAGCCAGCCCAAGGTTTTATGGGGCCAAAAGTTGAATGTGGGTCCTATTTCCTGTTAAACCCTCAGAAACTGCAAAGCCACTGGCCTGTTTTATATTTTCTCTGCATGATCCTTAGTCTTCTTTTTAATATAATATTTTTGCATTACACATTTAATAGACTTTAATAGACCAAAATGAATCCCGTGTTCACAAACCACAGAAAAAAGTCTTCACAAAGGATTTTATTTTGTATAGCTGAGAGACACACTGTAGTAAATTCAAAATGAGCTTCGAATTATAACTCTGTTCATTTAGCTATCAAGCTATAAAGGTTTTTCTTATTATATGAATAGCTGTGCATTTTTAAAAGCTGTCCACAATGCCATCAGAACTCATCTTCTGTTCACAATATATCTATTTTAAATCCCAAATATATAATTTATCATAGAACATTCATAAAATATAAATTTCAATTTTTTTTTCTAAATAACAAAATCAATCATTAATTCTATCTATTGTCTACCAATGAAGAAGAAAATAAACAAATGTATGAGCAGTTACTCCTTTTTCGGACAGATACCCCCCCCCCCCCCCCCCCCCCGCCTTTTCGTTTTTTAAGTTATTATTCATTTACAGCATCTTCCTGTCTCTTGTCTACTACATTGCTTGTTTTCTGGAAACTGTTCTAATAAATCATTGTACATTTGCATTTGCCTTGTGCCCTATGCTGTCATGCTTTGGCAATCTATTTTGGCAAAAGGACAGCCAGTGCTATTTCCTTACAGTATAGTTAAGGATAATTTGGGGGCTATGGTGTTGCAAAGTCCGTATCTAACTCAGACCTGCCCTGCTTGTACTTTTGAATGCCTTCATCATTTATTTGACACTAGAGGTTAAGATAACCGGGCAAAGAATAGTTACCGGGGCTGCTTAATTATTATTATTGTTTACTATTTTGTTTTTCTCTTTCTGCAAAGAGTCTATCTAATTCTGTCTACGTAAAACGTGACAGATCTCACGTCCGGATTTGGGGGCGCAGGACAGTGACCCCTGCCTGAAACATGAACCACGTTTTAAGTAACCTGGGATTGCAATCAGTGGGTTTACACACATTTACTTACACCCGGAGCTGATATGTATATCCTTGCAGTTTAAAATCATGATTTTGATGACCCTTTACCAGCTCTTCAACAAAAGACTGAATGGGTAAAGCGATACAAGCGCCACAAAGTTACAGTGACAGACAAAATGAATCCGGAATCGCAGGACACGAGGAATTTTTTTTTAAGTACCAGAGTAAATTGGCAGAACATAAAATTCAAAGTTACAGGGTTTGATATCAATACTTATTTACCTAAATGAAAATGTTGGTAAAAAAAAAAAAGCTGTAAAAATTCCCACTCATTTACGCGTGTTTGTTTTTATTTTGAAAGCGCTTACCGGATGTTGCTCAGCCCATCGTCAGGCTTGTGACCATGGCAGCAGCGCTCTGGATCAAAGGCACGCTCGGCTCCTCGGTCACACAGTCTTGCGCTGCGTAGTGCGCGCTTGGTCTCCACGGACGCTCCGCTGTCTGGATATCGCAGCCCGTTGTTCCTTTATTATTATTGGATTATATTCATTTTACGGGTTTTAACTCCAACTCGATGTATAGAAATGGGTAAACTGCACTCGAAGCATGGTAAGATTTCTTATTCCCGGCAGGAAAACCCACATCAGTAGTTGTTTCCACCGCGCTTTGATACTTTCTAGTAACACATTCATTGTCTCCCATCTTTCTGTCTCTCAAGCCGCTATTTGTAAACCGAGGGAGAGCCCAGAAGGTAAGCATCCTTTATTTGTTTTTTCCCTGCCTTATATAGTGCAGTAGCCCACTTTTAATATTATCGGACAGTTTGTAAATGGCACAGCGTGACAGCGTAGAGTCCGTTTTCTTTAGAAAGCGTGGGCATTGGCAGATAGGTGGTCGTTTTTTAACTTCTGATGAAAGTGTCATGCATTTCAGGCGACAGTTTTGTCGTGAATGCCTGCTTGGCGAAAAAGGGAGTGGACGACTGGCTCGTGAAGCAGAAATACTACTGCACGGGCTCTCGCCTCGAGCCACAGGACTGTCACCATAAGGGCAACTGCGGGCTGACGGCACGGGTGAGTTCCGCTGGCCGCTTACGTTCACTTCTTCACACTAGCCGAGTTACTTGGAAAACCCGTGCTCAGTTGGGCCGCTTTTATTTGGCTTTGACCTACCTTAAACAAACGTGCGTGTGTGTCTTTTTTTGGAAACAATTAGTTCTGTGGCGGCTTTTGAAAGTGCGGTCCACCTCATCACCACGAGGCTGCCTTCAGACTCACACGGCCGGCTTGAAAGACGTATTCACATCCCTTGAACTCTTCCACACTTTGGCACGCTTAAAGCCACCGACTTTATTGTTTTTATTCGGAATTGCGCAAGTTAGGGGCAACGCGAAGTAGCGGAACAATTGGAAAGTGGAAGGATTGTTTTTTATTTTCTTTCCACATAAACAAAGTAAATAAAAATATGCTCGGATTTAGAAGAAGCCCAGTTTACTTTGCAGAAACGCCTTTCACTATATCTGCCAGTGTCCTTGGGTATCTCTAAACCAGTTGTGCACATGTAGAGACTGACATTTCTGTCCATTCTTCTTCCCAACATACCTCAACTTCAGTCAGATCTGTGAGGCTTGCTCCAGATTCTTGGTTGATCTAAAGCAATTCATTGCAGCTTTATGTTTGGTGTTTCTGTCCTGCTGGAAAGGTGAACCTTCAGTGCGCTCTCTGGTATTTTGCAGCCTCAAACAGGTTTTCCTCTAGGATTTTTCCTGCGTTTAGCTCCATCCATCTTTCCATAAACTCCGAACAGCCTCTCCGTCTCCGCTGAGGAAAAAAAAAAAAAAAATCATGTTGGGACAGTATGTTCAGATTAATGTCCAGTGTTAGCTTTCTACTACATGTAACACTTTGTGTGTAGACTCAGATTTAACATTGTCGTCTCTTCTGACCAGAGCCACGTCTTTCACATGCATCTTTAAGGTATCTTTACATGGCTTTTGGCACACTAGAAATTATACTTCTTTATGGCTTTCTTACAAAAATAGATTTCATCGCGCCTTGCTTTCATGATTGTGGCGTGCACGACTAATAGTTGCCCGGTCAACAGATTCTCATGCTTGAGATGTGGGTCTCTGCTGCTCCTCTAAAGTTGACACGGGCCTCTTGGCTGCTTTTCTGATTGATGCCCTTCTTGCTCGACCTGCCGGTTTAGGAGGATCCGTTTGTGTACTTTTCCCATGAGATGTACAAATTTTGGGATTTAGTTTTGTAACCCAACACTGCTTTAAACGTCTCTAGTTTCTCCTCAGTCTGTTTTTCACAAAACAGCTGTCATTATACTAAGATTGAATTACACATAGGTGTAAACACATTTTTAAAACATGTGAAAATTATGTGTTCTTTTCCTTCGATTCCAAAGGCATGTGCAACTTTATGTGCGTCTCTTACATATTATCCCCCTGGAAAAAGTGCAATTAAGGTTTGTGGCTGTAACATGACAAAATGTGAAGAAGTTCAAGGGGTGTAAATACCTGTGCGCGGCACTTTGGTGTTTTTGTATCGCTTACGCAGGTGGCTTGAACTCGCATTTACTCCTGCACGGAACATTGATGGCGTCAGCCTGTTTTACTCCTCTGAGTTTCTCTCTCTCTCTCTCTCTCTCTCTCTTGTAATTTAGTTAACAATAGACCCAGGCTGAGTTGAAAGCATTGCTGTGTGACAGTCCAGTGACAAGTGTGGATTGTAAAGGCTAGGGAGAAATGTTGGAGGGCATACTTGTTTTGTATTTTGGCAGCACAGTAAACACTGTGCCGCTTTTGTCAAGTAGGGAGATCCTTTGGAATTGCTTCAGAGGAGCTTTTAAGCCTCTTTGGTTAGAGATGCCTTTCGCAAAGGCAGGCATGTTTCAGGAACTGAGGCCTATCGAGACTAAAATGGGAAATCATTTTGTCCACCCACGATCCAGACATCTTAAGCAGAAATCCTACAGTTGATCAAATATAGACCCAGATCCAGAATCTGTTGCATCCTGAATTTGCTCAAGCATCACCGTTTTGATGCTGTATAATATCGTTTTAATTTTTGAGTCATGAGCATTTGTTCTAAGAGCAGCACTGAGCTACTTAATGTAGTAAACATACTTTATTTGGCCCTTCTTAGTGCTCTTGCATCGCTTATGCTTAAACCTGTGTGCTTATGCTTCAAGCTCTTCTTAACTCAAGGTAATTATGTACCATTAAAAAAGTAGCAGATTAACAAACATAAAAACTAAATAGATTTGGTTTTCAGTGAAAATAGCAACTTGTGTGAGGTATGCCGGTGGGCAATGGTCAAGCATACAAACTTGAGGATGTGGTAGACAACAAATTTGATTTGTAACTATAAGCAAAAGTCAGGTCTAAAGTAGAAATGCACTAAGATTGGTTAGAACTGGCTGATTTCTTTTGTCCTGTTCAATAAACGCATCAAAACTTAGAACTCACACTATTTTCTCTTTGTAAACACATTAAACAGCAGCATATAGTTAATGAACTTGCAGCACATTTTTCTGTTTTCCGTTTTAAAACCCTTGAAAAAAAAAAAACAATCACAAGCTGAGCTCACTGCTCAATGAAAAAAAGTAACAAAAATGAGAAACTGGTATTCAGGAGGAAAACTCTTGATTGGTCCATCTCTAGTTTAATGTCTACCAGTACTTTGTTCCGTGCTGCAAGGTGGTTTAGCGTTACGCTCTGCACTTAATCATGAGATGAAATTGTAAATTGTTTAGGGAGTTTGGTGCTGGTTGTGTCAACATTGCTAAAAAGGATTTGTTATTGCAACAAGATCGATCTCAAAGCTCAGTTTCATATTTTAGTTGTAGAGATATTTAGAAGAAATTTATGGCTTTCTTTTGAATAGGCTATAGGCAGCAGTAAAACTATTCCACGCACATTTTTATACGGTTTTGAGGTTAATTTAAACATTTAAAACCACATTATTACCAAGCAGTTACAGTAAAAAATTTGCACAAAAAACATGTATTGCTTTGTTCCTCAACATATTCGGCCATTTCTTATTCCCAGCAGCACTGCAGTGTTGTCTTGTATCTGAAAGAAGGGATTTTTGTCTATCTAATGATCAACTGGATTCAGATTCACAGGATGATGGCGATTATGACCAGAATGTAGCCTTATGATACTTTCTGAATTTGTTGAATCTATGAAATATCAGGTAACAGTTTGTTTCTCCCTAACAGACGTCCTAAGAAGTTGGTGTTGAATATTGAATAATTATTTAAAGTTATAGATGCACCAGTCAGAGATTGCAATGTACCAATTTTATTCTCTTTTTATTCAATAACTTACCTAAAAATGCAGATTTTATGTCATATTTAGTCTAGTTTCTTTTGAATTAAAAACTGTTTCAACCTGTTTTATGTTTTAAAGTCCTTATAAAAAGTCTGTCAAATTAGCATCAGCGGGCAATACCTCGGAATAAGGGTGCGGACCAGTGCATCTCTAATTAAAGCGATGTTAATTCATTAACTGTTCTGTAGGGGAAGTTTCTAAACAGTTAATCAAGAAAAGTTAGCAAAGAAAATATGGATTTTCATTCATGCTGCGTGAAACTTGAAGGTTTCTTTCCTTTTACATCCTAAAAGCCAGACCCCAGAGTGCTGTCAGAAACCGGAGCCGAGCACTCGCTCTGTGAGAATGCAAGTGCCCCCTCAGCTTTAAAAGTTGTCCGTGTTGCATAGAATACCTGGGGAGATGGTTATTTATAGCCACTACTCTTTAAGCTACCCTCCCAGTTGCACCAGGGTCAAGGAGAATGTGGGCCGGGTGTCATCAGTGGGGTGTCCGCGCTTAAAATTCCTTTAATCCGATTTTCGCCACTCTATAATTCCAATGGGAACAAAGCAGCATCTCATAGCACTGACGTTCTTTTAAAGCGTGCACACATTAGCAGTTTGTCATTGTTGCAAAAGCATTCATAACCTTGAGCCTTGCGACACAGTGCTGGCAGCCTCATGCTGTGGAGATGCTTTCCTATATCAGGGGAACTGGTCAGCGTTGGAGGGAAGAATCAACTAAAAGTTCTGACTACGGAAGTCTGAATAGAAAGGCATGCCACACTATTCACTTTTTTTTGTGGCTCTAGTGGCCTTTATTTGACAGCTGCCAGACAGGAAATGGGGGAATGACACGCGACAAAGGTCTCCAGGTTGGGACCAGAACCCGTGAAAACCTCCATACATGGGTCACATTTTTCTGCTCCTATGCCACCGTCGCACCCTTGTTTTTCAATTTTTGTTTTAGAAAATGTTCAGAACCATGTATTATGTTCCTTCCACTTCACAATTATTTGGGATACTAATGAAACCCCGGCAAAAACAATCATTGACGTTTGCCGGTCTATCATGACCGAATATGAAAAGGCCAAAGGGGTGCGTGTCCTTTCGCGGGGTTTGCCTTTGCACTGTGTTCACCCATTCATGAATTCTGCACGGAGGCGCTCGGTGGGCAGTGAGCGGTGTAGGCCGGTGGGTCAGTGGAGCTCAACACATGAGATCGAGGTCATAGGAGCCGCGGCAGTGTGCGGCACGGTGTCCACAGCCACACCCAGCCATAAATTTGGTGTTTGCAGCATGCAGCAGAAACGCAGCGTTAGTATTTTCACTACAGAAAACCCTTAAGCCGGTTGGGTTTGTTGCTTCCTTTGGGGCTGATTGTTAGATGTTTACAGACTTTTGAAAGGCCCTGTTTTATTAAACCACCTCCTTCCATTCTGTTACCTCCCCCCACTCCCTTTAGTTCCGCCCTGTCCCCCCCTTTCTGCCTCCCTGTCCTCCATCTGTTTGTTGCGTCCCTCATGTGCCCTGTGTTGGTTGCGGTTGATGACACGAGGCGGCATTTGAAGTGGGCCGTGCAGGGAGGTGTTTGTAGTGACACTGATGGCTCCTCCTCCCTGTGAAGCTCAAGCCTGTGTGTAGTTTAAAAGAACCCTCCACATTGAGTCCTCTCCGCCTGCCGTTCTCGCTGCTCCTGAAGCTTAGATTTTCCTCTCCAACAGAAGCTCGTGTGCCACGCAGACAAAGAGCAAAGGTACATTTGACAACAGAATGCAATTCAAAAGTGAATAGAGTCAGAGCTCCTGCCCCCACCTTTCCTGTTTCACAGTTGGTTGTATTGTCTTTGATTTTTTTTTTTAAAGTAGAAAGACTTTCGGAAATAGTCCTAAAGATTTTAAACACGTTGCAGGTTTGTGTTGTGGTTTTTCTTTGAGAGTCGTTTCCACATAGCGGGAGCTCTTGTCTAGAACCTGAAAGCACCTTTCAAATTCAGACTCCTCTTCCTCTCCCTCTCCTCCTTTCTCTCCTGTCCCAGTGCATTGCGTTTTCCTTTCCCACCGGCTGGCCTCCTGTGCATGCTGTGTGACGTATACCCCTCTCCCACCATGCTCTACCCCCTCTGTGGTCCCAAGGGGCCAAGGACCTGTTGTTGCTCTTTGAAGAGGCTGTGAGAAAAGTTTGGAGCCACTCTGTAAAGAGAAGAAAAGCCCAGCCTTTTGGGAGGAGGGGTAGCACCTGGCCACAGGGGCTACGGGATTTTATTTTCCCCGTGAGAAGATGTGTTTGAGGTCTTGGGTTGACATCAAATTAGCTGGAGGACTGGGAGGTTCCAGGATATGGAGGGGGCTTTAATGTCACATTGGGCGTTGTATGTCACATAGTTTACTGAAAGCTGAAGGAGTTTCTCCTGTATGACTAAGCGGAGCGGATTACTGTCAGTTGATGTGAATGGTGCCATCTGTGAAGAAAGCCTGTGAAAATATGATATTAGTTTAGTGTAAAATGAAGTTCTAGTGGAGTGTAGACATTTGAGCTGTGCTATCCACGTTTTTTCTTTGGTTAAAGTTACATCATCTGTTTTTGTATTCCCTTTATGCTGCTTTACATACACAAACACGCACACATATATGCATATTGCGAAGACCTGCCAGGACTTCAATAAATGTTTGCTAGATATTTAAGAACCAAACATGGAGGCTCGCCATGACTGTAAAGTAATAGCCTCAAAAAACCTGAAACTTTAATGTATTGTTTGCAGATTTTAAACAAAAGACCATAGTTTAAAATTCCATGCTGTTTTTGATGTAAAACTAACACTGCACAGACCTTAATAAAACTGCAAGACACCCATTGAACCTTAGGAGATTTCAACAATCAAATATGCAGTAATTTGTCAAAAATAATGACCAGCATATGTAGATAGCACTATAAGACAGCCATGTTAACAGTTTTTTAGGAGAAAAATTTTGATATGGGGGTGAGTTACCCTTTAACGTTTTACCTGGTGAAGTAAAGGTTTTATTATTATTATTATTAGGCGCTATTTTGCAATGGAGAATGAAAAAAAAATCAGTTTGTAGATGTGCAAAGCTGGTAGAGATATACCCCCAAAAGACTTGAAGTTGTGTTTGCAACTGAATACAAATGCACACCAAACCTTTCAGGTTTTTAATAGTAAAAATTGCGAAAAAACATTTAAGTTTCCTCCCACTTCACAAATGTGCAACAATTTGTGTTGGTCTATCACCTGAAGTTCTAATAAATTAAGATTTGTGGTTGTAAAATGTGAAAAACTTCAAGTGGTATAAATAAAAAAACATTAAAAGGAGAAAATATTTCTGATGCTGATAGACAGTCTGTAGATTATAGATTGACAACTTAAAAAAAATAAAAATAGGCTACGGCCATAAGCTAGTGTATATTTCTGCAAGGGACTGTATGTCACACACCAGCTTCTTCAGAAAAGTAGAACTGAATCTGGTAAGGTTAGCTGTAGGAGACACATCGGTTAGTGAAAGAAACGCTCAGCTGTCACCGAATGTGGCAACCACAAACAAATTGTGCATTTTGGCACATTATCAGTCTGAGAGGAAAGCTTGTGTTTGTGTATATCTGTTTCCCGCGTGTGCATGCAAGTTTGCAGTATGTCTGAAGTCAGCTGTCCGCATGCACTCCAGAGATCAAAGGCTTCTCTGGGAATGCGCTCTGAATCTCAGGGGATTAGCAGCTGAGATTGTGCTTTGTTTCTCCAAATACATGCTCAGTTTGGAGCAACGGATAGCAGTTGATCAAAGTGTCTTCCCAGCAGAAGGATTTTGTTGCACGCTTGAGGGTGGCGTTTATTTCAAAACCTCTAAAGAACAGAAAGAGTTTGAAGATGTTCCTATATATTTGGCTGGACTGGATTCTGATTTTTGCATTTTCCTTTGTTGAGTGGAGACAATGGGTTAAAAAGAAGAGAAAGAAAGAATGTGTAAAACATTTAATTTTATAGGTACTTGCAAAGCTGCTTAAGCCAGAATGCCAAGGGGTTTTCATGCTCCTCAAACTTTCCACATTTTGCCATATTATGATCACAAACTTCTAAGTATTTTATTGGGGTTTGATATGATTGACCAACAAAAAGTAGTGCAGAATTGTGAACTGGGAGTAAAATAATACGCGTTTTTCAAAGAAATATTTGGACGGACTTGGGCTGTATTCGCCCTCCTTTAATCTGATAACCATTAATAATTTGTGTGCAACCAGTTGCATGCAGAGTTGCAGAGATCCACAGTGCAGGTAGAATCTGTGGAGTCACAGTTATTAAACTTGCTTTCTTCAAATCTGGCCTTTGTGAAGAAGAAGAAGAACCATGTTGGGGACACAGCAAACGTGTGGAGGAAGGTGCTCTGACCAAATGAGACGAAAATCGAATGTTTTGGCTTACATTGCAAAACTAGCACTTCTCATCCTAAACACAGCATCCCCAGCATGAAACATGGTGGTGGCAGCATCCTGTTGTGGGAACAATTTTCTTCAGCAGGGACAAGAAAGGGTGTTAGGGTTGATACACATTTACTGGTAGGGCAATCTAAGTAGAAACCCTGTTTGAGGATGCACTTCAGACTCACTTTCCAGCAGAACAGCAAAACAAAAACACACAACCAGAGCAATGATGGAAAGGTTTAGATCAAAACAGAAAATGTGCTTGAATGGCCAAGTCAAAGACTAGACGTCCAACTAAGAATCTGTGGTAGGTCTTAAAAATTCTGATCACAAATACTTTCTATCCAGGCTAACAGTGTTGGCCATGTTGCAATGAATAATGGGCAGTTATTTTTATTCTCTTGTTTAAAGCTGGTAAAGTCAAAAGACTCGCAGCTCTTAAGTCTTTATGGCAAAGGATTCATTCAGATGGACTGAATATAAATGCACACCACACTTAAGTAAGAAGAGGTATAAATCATTTTAGTTGCCTGAGCTGCCAGAGATATTTACTGGCTCCAGCTCGGATTGGCAGAGATGAAAATGATTATTTATCCCTTTTTGGTATACTGTTATAGGCTTCATAATGACAATGACTGCTCTACGCCAGTAACATCATAGAGTCTTTGTTATTCCATCTGCAAATTCCATCAACCTCTTCCAGCTTCTAAGAAATATTCTCTTACCATTGAGAGATGTGTTCAGCTCACTGAAACGCCTTATGTGTGAACAGTGTCTGGTGTTAAACTTATTTTAAGAGGAAAATAGAGACTGAAAATAACAGTTGCCATACCTGAGTATTTACGTTTTATTTTAGTAGACAACAAATGCACTGCCCAGGTTAGTCTTCTTTGCATTATTTTCCTCAGACCTTCAGATGTGTATAACATTTCCTCAAATAATAACACACAGACATATCGTGTAATTGTAGGCGGTCATGTTACAGGGAGAGAGAGGGCTGTGTTTGTGTGGGTCTGAGAGTAGCTCTAGGTTACTGGGGCCCCTGTGGTAGTTCTGGGCTTTCTTTGGGAGCTCAGTGCTCATTTTAATTAACCACGTAAATTGCTCTGCTGAAGTGGCTTTTTAAGTGTTTAAACCCTGAATAATTCTCTGCCGTTTGTTTATCTGGCTCCCCTGTGGGCCACGCTCTGGCCTATGCGGTAAGTGCTGAATAATTGGACCGAGAACTCTAAAGTGGCTCTCAGATGTGATGAGATCAACATCTGCATAAAACTGCTATCCAGCTCTCGTGAGACGGAGCACATGCATGCACAATGAAATGCGGAGGCAGTCTCAAATATGAATCAACACATTCCCCGTGTGTTTAGCCAAATATGTGAATCCACTTATCACTGCTAACGGAGCCTCAGCATGGATCCTCTCCTTTTGTTTGTTTTACAAACTGGATCTAGGGAAATGCCAGTGATGTATGCTCCTCAGCTTCCATGCGCCCTGCTGGCATATTCCTCCTCCTTATGTTTGCATGCTTTAGTGACCGGGGCTTTAAGGCCACCTGAGGCGGAGGGAATGGAGGAAGTACATTTAGGTAAACAGATGTTGAAGAGCATTGTGCCTGTCCTCTACAGAGGTTCCAGTCCATTTTGCTTCTTCCTGTGGTGCAAAGATTGGAGGAGGTTTGGATTGTCTTTTAGGTGATGTTTTAGTTGAAGGAAATTAAACAGAAGATTGGCCTGTCTGAAAGGAAAGCTTTCCACCCCTGGTGTGTTTACACTCCACAAAGAGGACCTCACTCTCGAGATAAGATAGAGTAAATCAGTCCACTGTTCCTGAAATAGCTTTTTTTTTAATCATACTAAGGAATGCATATATAATAAATAACATTGAAAAGTTGCTTATTACAGTAATTGAATTCAAAAAGTGAAACTCATCACTGACCTCACACTGAACCTTAAGCAACTTGCATTCTATCCTTTACTCGTCCTCTCAACTGTGTGACTTGAAAAAGAAAATATCATAAATACAATGACGAGTGAGAGATTTAAGCCCTGTTATCAAGTGCAATGCTCCATGACAGACAGATGCACTCAGCAGATGGAGAGAGGTGGCTGATGCATTCATATAAACAACATCACAATAATCAAACAGAGGCAGGAAGGTCAATAAGACAAGATGCTTCCTTGCATAGAAATTAAAGCAAGATCTATTTCTGAGGTAAAACCCTAGGTACATCTTCAACTTCTATACATGTTTAATTTGTGACTCAAATAAAAGCTCGTTGTCAATTCCTGTGCCAAGGTACATTTAAATCTGAACAAACTGTATTGGTATACTGGTCATTGCTTTTATGGAAATGAAGGTTTGTGGATATTTCTTTTTGTTTATCAGCATGACCTTTGTTTTATCATTTGAGACGACAAGTCTTCTGATGAAGTCAGATTGAAAAAAGTCAAATGCAAACTGCAGACAGCTTAGCACAGCAGTGACAGTGTTTGCATGGCAGTAAACCACAGTGTTATCAGCATAAAGGTGTATACAAGCACGAGTAACATTTTTACATACACTTAATATTCATTGAAAACAGCTGGACATAAAATGGAACATGTGGCACACTTTTTGTGATGTGCTGCACACATTGTCTACAGTTTGACAGATAATTAGAAAACCAAGATAGTGTTATCTGATAAACCCATATCTAAAAGCTTTGACAAAGGATGGTATGATCAACAGTGTCAAAAGCCTTAGTCAATAAAAAGGGCAACACGGTAGTTATTGGTATAGTAGTACACAGTGTAAGTAGTTATGGTTGCAGTTCTCCACCATGGAACAATCCATTCTAATCACGCAACACTGAGGTATGAGTTAATGTAGGAAAATGCTTACCAGCTGACAGCTCAGTCAGCTACATGTCCATCCATCCATCCATCCATCCATCCATCCATCCATCCATCCATCCATCCATCCATCCATCCATCCATCCATCCATCCATCCATCCATCCATCCATCCATCCATCCATCCATCCATCCATCCATCCATCCATCCATCCATCCATCCATCCATCTTCTTCTGTTTATCCAGGGTTGGGTCACGCGTGTAGCAGCCTAAGTAGAGAGGCCCAGATGTCCCTCTCCCCAGCCACTTGGGCCATCTCCTCCGGAGGAATCCCAAGGCGTTCCCAGGCCAGCCGAGAAATATAGTCCCTCCTGCAAGTCCTGGGTCTCCCTCTGGGTCCCCTCCCGGTGGGACGTGCCCGGAATACCTCACCAGGGAGGCTTCAAGGAGGTATCCTAATCAGATGCCCAAGCCACCTCAACTGGCTCGTCTCGACGTGGAGAAGCGGCGGTCACAACCCAAATCTCATGACCACAGATGAGGGTGGGAACATAGATTGGCCGGTAAATCGAGAGCTTCGCCTTTTGACTCAGCTCTCTCTTCACCCCAACAGCCCGGTACAACGCGTGTTTCACTGCGGACGCGGCAACAATCCGCCTATCGATCTCTCGTTGCATCTTTCCCTCATTCGTGAACAAGACTACGAGATATTTAAACTCCTCCACTTGGGGCAGGACTTCTTCCGCAACCTGGAAAAGGCACTCTACCCTTTTCCTACCCTCTTCAGCTACATATCAACTATCACTTCTAAATATCAACTATCACTTCTCTGTTTAGTTATAAAGCTATCGGAGGCTAATGTGGTTAATAATAACACAGGTTATAGTACGGGCAGTCTGATCCTGACAATTAGAGCAGAAAACATAAGAAACCGTAGCTAGTGTGGTTGTGGTTGAACGTTTTACCAGAAAGACCTCTGCATGGACCGGTCATTGTCTGAACTGTAGAAAATATGTTGCATGGACCAGATCCATGTTTTCTTTTGAAACACAATTTATATTAGTATTGAAGGATACATTTTTTTTGTCTCAGTAATATATATTGTAAATTATTGTGTAAGTGTATGCTTTCATTTTGGCATTTGTTGAAGCATTGGTTGAATCTAACTGATGTCTATAACTGTGGATGTTCCAGGTTCATTAATGTGAGCATTGATGCAATCCACTAATTCCAGCCAGCTATGAATAGAAATGTATCTCTGGCATCCACACACTTGTATATAAAAGTTGAATTGTCTATTTCTGCTGCGGTGTTTACTTGCTAAGTTGAAGCCGTCTCTGTAATTACATAGATTTTAAGTCCACAGTTAAAAGGTCAGATGTGAGGGATGTTTTGAGGTGGTGGCTTGTGGCTGGCAGGACGTCTGTTCCAAACATGGTGGGTGTGAGTGCATGATTTTTTTTTTTCTGTGTGTGTAAATGTGTGCCCAAGCAGTAAGAAAGAATGTGACCACCTTGGTGTGTAGGTCAGTCCCATCTGGCCAGCATGCACACTTCAGAGGTTTTTCACCACTGCTACCTCCCACATGGAGCTATCCATGCTTGATTCCAGTAACATGGTCTGGTTGCAGCCTTTGACTAAACTTTACTGTGAACTGTCATCGGGAGCAATTGTAGAACATCTGATTATAACAACCAAAGTTTCCTATAATCTACTGCTTCATTTTTCTAAGATTATGGTCATTATGGTGTTTGGAATGAACCGAGACTTAAAACCACTCAACTATTTGACAATTTTAGCTCTATATCTAATGTGTTATTGATTCATTTTTGAGAGTAGATAGAAGACGTTTATAACTTAGGAATCAGGTGTATTCTTTTCAAATGGATTTGGTATTGTAGGACATTAGGTATTTTATATCGAACAATTGTATTAATATGCACAAAAGCTCTTTTAAAGAGTTTTAGGATATGACATGACAAATCAAAGAGGTCTGTCTTCTAATTTGGCGTTGGTCGAATATGAAGGTACCTTTCTGACACTTTACAGCACCTGAGTCTTGTGTCTGAAGCCAAAAGAAAACTGTTGTCTCTTTGACTGGTCACCCAGAACCTGCAGATGATGTTTAGCCTTCTGGTTGCAAGACGACTATTTTACCCACTGAACCAAACAAAACTGAATTGCCAAAAAAATAAAAATAAAAAATCTGGCAGAACCTTGCTTTAGGGAAAACATTTTGTTTGTGGTAAACTTGATAAAGAATATGTCAATACTTGAAATTTCATTAAGGCACTAAGAAGATGCAAAACATTAGAGGCCGATTATCTGGGTTCTGTCTTTCTGGGTATGACTCCAAAAGTTGTTAATAACAACAACAACAACAACAAACACAAACAAGTTTTTTGCCTGTTTTCTGACATGTGAAAAATAAACCTGACTCCCCCAAACATAAGATCTTACCCCAGAAATCGGCAAAGGTTAATCTTCAGCTTGTTGATACCCTCTCAAGTCTCAGAGCAGTATAGCCTGCCTTGCTACTTTCTTGCAACTGATGAAGTTTATTCACTTCTAATCAATCCAGAAAGAATCAGTTTCACATTTGTTTCAGTGGCTTAAGATTTAGCACAGAAACAACAGTACTGAAATAGGATGTGAATATTTAACAGTCAAAATGAAATGTCTTCTATATGTCTGAGTAGATTACTTTTAGTGCTTTAAGTTATAAGGAAAACATGCATTCGTGATATAGTTGTCGAATAATGAAATGACAATGTTGGATGCTGTTAACCTTCATTTTGCTCAGTCTTCTCTTTCTTATTTGTCATCATGATGTCGTCACCCCCATCTCTTATTAGCATACAGAGCATGAATGCTTTTCACTTGAAATATAATTGCCTAAAAATATTGGATTAAAGTAGTCATCTGTGATATTGCCCAAATCAATGTGGCAATGTTGATTGTGTTTCATTGTGTTGTGCAGTTCTACTTTAGTTGGATGGTTTTGATCCTGCACCAGTATTTGTCAGCTTCTAGCAGGTACATTTACTATAGCAGTTTTGCTCTAATTTGTATTATGATAGTACAGATACAAAGATTTGTGCAACTGTACAATTTTGTAGGTTTTGCATCTAGAAATATGTGTGTGTATCATTATTGTCCAGGATATTAAAGCAGCACTCTTCATATAGTATTCCTCTGAGTGGTTGAGTGAATAATCACTCTGCTGTCCCTTTTTTCATCTGCATACTACAGTTGAAGTAAGGGGGGTGCACATCTTATTGAAAGTTTTCCAAAATTAGTCAATAAAGTATCAAGAATTGAGTTGGGTCACCTTGTGCCACACAGCGTCAATGGCAAAGGGAATTTTAATCTCAAAGGTTCCCTTTTCACCTCTCTGCTGAGATACAGCTTTGATATAAAGTGTAATAAATCTTAACTGCTGTGGTTACATATTTTTCAAAGGGTAATAAAGGCTATTACATGGACTAAACAGGTAGGGTTTAGCGCCTCAGGGGTTTTTTAGAGCTATAAAACCATTTTGTTGCAGGTGTAAAAGTTTTGTAAATGGGTCATTAAAGTGTTGGCCAACTTCACACATGGAACACAAGAAAGTAAAAGGGGAGGGAGATTACTTGAAATCAGCATGTTTCTGAAACAGAGATGAGGCTTTAAATCTCTGCTAATATTCCACAGAGCTTTTCAGGAGGTAGCCTTTGATGTGGGTGAGGTAATGTGGCCAGCAATGTTTGCAATGTAAATCCAACGTGAAGAAGTGATTAAGCACTGTGCTTTATCATTCCGCAAACGGAAGGCACCCAATATCCGATCCTGTTTATTCTGAACCCCCCCAAAACAAACAAACAAATCAATTAGGGTGGGAAACAGCTCATGTGTTTTAATCTTTTTTTTATGGCAATAACCCAAGCTTAATTTAATTTGTACTTAACTATGAATGTGTGTTGCTGAGATGAGTATTTGAGTCTGTGACTTCAGCTCGAGTCACACTTAAGTTGTAACAAAGAAGATTTTTTCCCTAATATTCTTGCAAATGCACTGACTTAACATAAAGAGAAAGGATGCTTCTAAACCATAAACAATGTGTAATATAGTAAAGAAGTGGACAGTTTGAACACTGGGATTAACAGCAGCTAACAATGTAATTACAAAGACATAAACTTTTCTTCAAAATAAAAGCAACTTCTGTTTGACTTTAACAGGCGTTTAAACTATTTCTACCATTTTCTTTAAAAAATAAATAAATTTATATTTTTTTATTCATCTCCTAAATTATTCAAAACCCTCCATAACAGATTTTTCAAAAGTTGGATTGTGTATTCTGCAAAATATTTTAAGATGTTAAACAACTATGTTAAATACTTATGACCATCAATATTACATTGCTATGAAAATGTGACAATCACACATACATGTTTCAGATCTTAAATATTAGGGAAGAATAACCTAAGTAAATAAAAAAGCAATTTCCATTCCAGCACATGATATTATTTATTGAGGAAATAAGGCCATCAAAACCAGTCTGTCCAATGTGAAAAAACTAACCCCCCCCCCCCCCCCCCCTCGGTAACTCATGAGTTATCTTTGATTAAAGGAACAATAAGTAATAATGGCACCTAATGGTTAAAATCAGAACAACACATACACAATGCCTTTCTCGGAGACCAGCCATTAACTCAACGGTCCGTTGTTGCTATGAAATGTCACTGAATTTTTACTTACACAGGATAGGTATGTGATATTGTATTCTCTTCTACTTCTGGTCCGCTTCTCTTACTGGCTTCCATGTTTTCTGCTCTTTTGCCAAAATAAAATACCAAATGCTGCACTGTGTTTTGAGAACCCTGGGAACTCTCATATGATTGGCTCAGAAACCAGGAAGTAAACACGGACTGCACACTGAACCAAATTGTTCCGGACCGTACCTCTAAGTTTGAAAGAAAAAAAAATGTGACTAAGACATTGTTGATGGAGATGATTGATTGTTTATAGGGAATGTTACTTCCGTCTCAGGTGACAAATCAGAATGATTTAGGTTGATTTTGCTGTACATATCTTATTGTTCCTTTTAACTGTATTTTTGGAAAGCTGTGTTCAGTTTCATCAGCCATATCAGGTCTGATTTCTGATAGTCCTGTCGGATATATTTCACTTAAACAGACTCAACCTGACAAAACAAAGTAGATTCGAAAATATATGAACAAGAAACACATCATGACCCAATGTAAAGAAATTATAGAAGATATAAGTGATTGGGATTGACATCAATATTGTTGTTGCTGGGACTATTTATTGTTGCTTTAAATAGCAACAGAGAGAAAAAACGTTTTTTGGAGTGACCTAGTTAAAGTCCAGGCTTGAATCTGATTGAGAAGCTGTGTCATGACCCCAAAGAAGCTGTTCATTCTTGAAAACTCTCCCATGAGTTAAAACAATTCTGCAAAGTAGAGTGGGTCAAGCACTCCTCAATAGCAATATAAAAGTCTTATTGTCAGTTATTGCAAATGCTTAATGTCAATTGATCCCACCAAGACCAGTACAACAAGTTATATGAGGTATTCCTCACATAGGGGTCACTTTTTCCCTTTAATCAATAGAATCACCATGAAAAAAACAGTTTCTGGTATTTATTTAGGTTATGTTTGCATGACGTTAAAATGTGCATGCTGGTGTGAAACTTGGAAATGTAACAAAAAAGCTAAAACAGAAGAGGCCCAGATGCTTTTTTTTTACAGCACTGTATATTCTGTAATTTCATACGGCTGTGTGCATCTGTATATGTGTGTGTGTATATGTGTGTGTGTTTGTGTCTCAGCATGACCTGTGTGGTAAACTTAACACGGTAAGGCCTCAGGCATGTGTAGCCTCCTCAAACCCTTTTAGCTTTGTGTGTTGCTGACCATGCACACTTTAATCATGGAGCTGCTTACTCCAACCTGCCTGGTGATGGATCCCAACTCCATGGCTATAATTTCCTTCCTGGGGTGTGGGAAGAGAGGCGGGTGTGTTGTGGCTGAAGGGTGTCGGACATGGGGCCACTGAGTCTGCAAGGAAAGTGTCCCTCTTTGAAGTTGCAACATCAAGTCATAATGCTGGATCTTTTTATTGGAAGGAAACTAGATAGGCCCATGAATTACATGTTTTTTTGTTTTTTGTTTTTAGTTAGTTTACGTTTGGAACTTTAATAGGAGACAGCAAAGAACGAGGAAGATGTTTGAATAGTGTTTGAATCATTTGATGTCCCAACCCACAAAAGCACAATACTGCAAGGGGCTTCACATTAAAACAATCTATCTTATGTTTTGGTTAACTGGAAGGTGTTAAAGGCTCAACATCAAAAGATTTACAATATGTGACCTCTGGAAAGGCTTTGAATTTCTTATCAAGGGCATAAAAACTAAAGTGTAAAGAAAAATGATAAGATAATCTTTTGGCAGTTCATAATGCACACGACATGGCAGTTGTGTATTTGAACAGTGGGTTGTAAAACTTTTAGCAAATGAATATTTTGCCCCAACAAATCAGATGATCATAAAAGAACAGATTTATATTAAGTTGCTGTGGAGAAATGCATGGATATCGACTTGTCATGGCTTTCAGTGGGAAGGTGTTGTCTGAAAGTCTCTCCAATCTCCTGCTCCACTGTAAACGGCACCGTCTCGCGTCAGTTTGCTACGCTATATGATTATCTGAGATCTTTATTTCATGTGTGAAAACGATCCCCTTTGAAGCTTCACTCAGAGGCAGTGCGTTGCTTCACCACCTCACATCAACACCTTCTATCTTGGCTCCATCTCGGGGCGTCATGTTTTACTGCTACGTGGCGCTTTGAATGAGGCTGTTTAATGTTGCTGGAAGGTGAGGAGTGCTCTCGCTTAAAGAAGTGGGAGAGGAGCCAGGAGCCAGGTCTAAACTGCTGCTTGATGATAACTCATGGTGCTCCCCCCCCCCCCCCCCTCCCTCCTTGGGCTACATCAATACCCTTACCACACTTTGCATGATGGGCACCACTCCAGATTCCAAGGGTCATGTCGATCAGTCCTTTGGATTTACCACTGGTGTATCTCGGTTTACTCACTTCCTCTCTTGGGTAGTTCTGTGAGGAATTGCAAACCTATAAGCTAATTTACAACTATAAGCCTAATGAGTCATTTATGTTGCTTTATAATGTTGTGACTTCACATGCACCTCATCTATAGGAAAATCCGCATGCAATACACTGTTTCTTCCTTTGAGACAGAATCAGTCAAAATAATTGTCTTTGCTAAGTGCTGGACATTTACACGGCTCAGAACACGTTCACAATGACAGCTTCAGTGTACATGAAAGACTGCACGTCTGCTTGTTTTAAAATTGTTTTCACTGTGTTCTGGCTTGTACCTCATAGTAGTTATATAAATAATGTTCCTGTCCAACAATGGGGAAATATGTAAAAAAAAAAAAAAAGCATGAGTGATGACCTTACATTTGGCATGAAAGACATAGGCATCAATTCATAAAACCTTGGCCAAAAACAAAAGTAGTAACCAGAGTCTCCAACTTGAATCTGTGTTTAAAAAATTTATATTCATATGGTCGTTTATGTAGCTTGGAGGAGGAAGTTATCAATAAAGTCATACCGCAGTAACTTGGAGATCTAATAAGCCAACACCCCATGGAGAGATTAAAAAGCGCCCAGCTTGCCTCAGACTCCCCACAGTTGTCTGCATGTGACAAAACCTGTAATTTAAAACGTTTGAATTTTGGCAGCATACAGAAAAACATTTGTTTTATAAGTACTTCTCCACTTTGAAAGCCAATCAAAATGCAGATTTTGATTTATCTTTTTATCTTTCATACTATAATTTTTTTTAGGTTTTGTGATTGTGATGATATAAACACTTTAAACACTGACACATGGTTCTGTGGCATCACACATCAGTAGGTATTTTGTTTTCCACAACGTAGACATGAAAAACATCTAAGTGCACCTTGGAATATCTTTAATGTTTAGTTTCAGCATCTTTAATCCTGTCTTTTTCATTTGGTTTTGTGAATGTCAGCAACCCGAGCAAAACAGACATATTTGTTGATTGCTGTTTCCAAATTGTCCCTGTTACTTTCCCTATCTTGCCATTTTGAGTTAATATCGGTTCTTCTGTAATCATCACTCTCACCGTTACAATCCTGAAGGTGTATTCTTCCATGGGGTGGAGGACAGAGCAGGAGGCACCAGGCTGCAGCCTTAATGAGATTTTTCCTGGGTTTTGATGAAATGCCAGTAGTGCTGCCATTGCTCCTGAGGCCTGCCTCCACTGAGCCCTGGCGCGCGATCAGGGGGAGCTGTCGTCGGCCGCATAAATTGTCAGCCTGTGTGGTGGGTCATGGAGGCAGACGGCGTAGAGACTGAGAGGCCTTGTGGGACTTTCCCACAATCACACACAAGTACATATTACTTGCACTTTAATATACCCTTTTGGTTCAGTGACAGACTCAAAGAAGAAACTTGGCCCACTGGAACCGTGTCTGCATGACATACGTAAGGCTGAGCTGGGAAGGCGCTGGAAGCAACTTTGTGTCCTAACTCACTCAGTCTGTTTCCTGCCAGTATGTGCTAGATGTCTGTCTCACTTTCTGTTTCACTCTCAATGCGGACCAAGTGAAGCTTAACAAGTTAATGCTAATGTATTCAAGGAGTTAACTTTAAGCCGAACTAGGACTGTGTAACACAAATATATTGTAGCATCAGTGTGGACAATATTAATATTAATATTGGGAAGGACTGTTTGAACTGCAAAAATTGGAGTGATGAGCTTACACTTTGCATGGCAGTGTAATATTCAGCCTAATTGAGTGCCTCACAGCAGTAGATATCCACACCTGACAAATATTACAGTTTCCAAGAAACTAAAAGTTACAGAGAGCTTGAAGTACAGAAAACATGGATTTATACCAAGTTTACAACTTGGAATATTTACAAATAGTAACAAATTGAAACATGTTTTCAGGCCTGACGACCATTTTTGTTCCTGGGTTGTGAATGGCACTGATGCACCAAGGTCAGTAAAAAGGTCCAGGAATAAATCACGTTCCTTGAAGGGACTTTAACTACTTCAGAACACAAGGAGGAAATTCCTTGTTATGAGTCCCTGAAGAGGCTCTGAAGAATCCACAGACCATTAAATGCCATGTCTGATTTTAGCTGGTCTCCAGGGCAGTGAAGAAGAGTCAGTTTGTGCCCTGAACCCTTCACCTTTGATCTAACTGACTCACTGCTGCAGGTTTCATGACCAGACCTATTATAAATTTAAATAAAATGGCAGAAACCTATAGAAACAATCTTTAAAACTTCTTGTTTTGTACCAGAGTTGATCTCTGTCATCCACATACCTATGCTGTTGTACTACATTTTAAAGGTAGGGTTGAGAGTAGGGCTGTGTTCAAAAACGTGATTTTGCTGTGTATGCTGTGTCACACCATAAACTGCTCTGCAGCAAGAAGTCTTCACATTGAACTGTTTTATATGTGACACTAAGCTGCTCCAAGCAGGCGGTCTCCAGGACGCGCAGCATCACAGTCCATCACTCTGTGTGCACTGACAGATGTGCAGTGGGTCCCTGCTAGAAAAGAAACGGCTCTACATGCTCAACTAGCTAAGCTAATTAAACATTTAACTATCCCATCCCCTGCTTCGTCCCGCTGGGAAAAAGTGTGGGAATTAGGGCTGGGCGATATAGAAAAAAAGCTTATCAATAAAAAAAAAATGCATATTGATCGATATCGATAATTATTGAAAATATTTAAAACCATATTTTATGTGCAGCTCTGCCTGGACATTTTATGATATTGCTAAATGATTTGATTTAAATAAAGAACACAAACACAGAATTCCAATTAAATCTTTATTTAACCAACTTTGGTTGGTTAAATAAAGAGTGGCAGGTTTTTCAGCTGCAGAGAACAGCAGACATATCCATCACTATGAAGCATGTTACTGCATGCGTTATGTCCTTATGCCGCTTGGACGATTTGTCATTTTATCACAAAGAAGGGAGCCCAGTTTAGCTGCTATACCTGCTTTGTTTTGGAAGAAGTTCCAGACGACGACGCGGGGCCGCACAGCTAAAGCTCGCGGGGCCGCTCAGCTCGCGGGGCCGCTCAGCTCAGCTCGCGGGGCCGCACAGCTCAGCTCGCGGGGCCGCACAGCTCAGCTCGCGGGGCCGCACAGCTCAGCTCGCGGGGCCGCACAGCTCAGCTCGCGGGGCCGCACAGCTCAGCTCGCGGGGCCGCTCAGCTCAGCTCGCGGGGCCGCACAGCTCAGCCCGCGGGGCCGCACAGCTCAGCTCGCGGGGCCGCTCAGCTCAGCTCGCGGGGCCGCGCTGCTGCGGGTGTGAGCGGCTTACGTGATGAATACTGGTGGGTTGCGTTACCAGACTCTGCTTTTACCGGTTCCTTGCAAGTTTTACAAATCACTGTGGTTTATTTCTATCAGGCTGGCGAACTAGTAAAACCCCGTTTTGGGACAATTTCCTCCGCCACTACTTGCTGCGACATATTCACGTGTTGTGTTGTGGTTTGAGAGGGCGGCGCTTAGTGACGGCGTGCCGACTGTAGCAAGGAGGTAAAACTGTCTATCGAAGTTTTTATCGACCCTATTTTTTCCTATCGCGCCACAAGTCTATCAATCGATAGATATTGTTATTGAATTATCGCCCAGCCCTAGTGGGAATTATAGAAATTTGTCTCAAGAAATGTAGGCAACAGGTACGCTCGACTATCAAGGTTAAAGGTCCACGCGGCTCACAGTCTGCGCACAGCTCGCCCAAGTATGTGGGACCTGTAATATTGTGTTTTTATCAGTAAAGCACACTGAGAGCAGACTTTAGCTGTGTTAATCTGTTTATAAGTTCTTCTTCTGCTCTAAGACTTCAGCAGGACAAAAACAAAACAAAGCACCAAGCTCCACCTAGTGGTCAGAAGCAGGGACACAACATACGTCACGGGAGCCTTCACACTCCAGTCTGGAGTTTTAATGTCATATTTGCACAATGCACCAGGTTAGTGTCCAAATTTAGTGTCCCTTTTGGTTTAATAGAGTATTTTTTTAATTGAACTGAATAGAAATGTTCTTTCAAAAGGCGGCTTGCAAACAACAACAACATTTAGCAACTTTTTTTTTTTTTAATGGCGACTTTACTGAAAGTACAAGTCGTTCTGCTGGAATGAGGGTTCCTAACGGCCCTCAGCAATTTCTCTCAGGCACACCACAGCTGATGCAACCTTGCAAGTTTCAATACCCAACTTATACTCAATTTAAAATATATATAAGTAACTTAAAATAGTTATTGCGGACTGCAGTAGATGTTTTAATACTGCATTGAGCTGATCATGGCAAGAATTTATAGTGAAATTCTGTATTATGAGTGCAAAATCGAGTCTTGTTAACTGATTATAGCTGACAAAGATTCGGATTCCGCAATTGGAGTTTGCAACATACATATATCCAGAACACATAAAACACAGAAGAACTAGTGTTAAGTATCACCCTGAAATTCAACCATTAAACATACAATGTAATTGTGAACAAATATGTAGTTACCTTTGTAAAGACTAACATGAGAAAATTCCCGTTGATCCCCGTTGTGTTTAGCTGCTCATAATGCTGGGCGCACTATGAAATAAACTTTATTCCACCCTCTAAATGTTTGTGATAACGCGTGTCTGAATTGCACTTTCCCCACCGATAACCATTTTTACCAATGTGTTTTTAACAAAATTGCTCTGACTGGGTTTGTAATGTAAAATCCCGTCAATGTTGTCAGAGGGAAAGTGCAGCCCTTGCAGGTATGAGGCGTTTCACTTTAGGACAAATTTCGGTCACTGATTGGTCAGTTACTGACAAGCCCTCAGGATTGATTGACAGGCGACATTACATAGGCCTAGGCGATAAACCAAAAATTTAATCATAGTATAGTTGGGGTAGTTAAAATAGTGGAGCCTAAATAATTTTGGGGATAGTTACCCAACATGGATCTTCAAGTAATGCTGCAATACGAGTTTTATATGTTCCTTTGTTTCATATATCAGGGTTTCCCCCAGTGTATTATAAGCCTAAATTAGGGAGTGTATATATGAGTGTGTGCAGAGAGAATAAGAAATGAAGAGAGGGGAAGGGTTTTTAAATGTAAATGTTTAGGTGTTTACATGTCATTATATGTCATAGTAACATTAAAGCATCTTGGATGTGAATCTTTGAATCTTGGTGCATGTGATGGACCAGACATAGGCAGGACAACAGATATTTGAAAAATAGTGAAGAGATCTTACATTTAAGGTCAAAAATAGTTAACAAAGGCTCAAAAATCTAAGCAAAATAAATCAAATGATGAATAACAAAAATTTGGGGCCGAGGGGTTCAGCTGCTCAGGTAACATGCTTTACAAAATATTATTGTTTGCAAAAATATTGAGCTTATTATACACAAACACATATTGTATGCATGTACCTAAAATGCATGAATTGATAAACTTTTTTTGTATGAACCATGGCTATACTGACATGAACAGCAGTGGGGTGCAAATTTTGACAATGTAATCTGAGGGCTATGAGTATGTATGTACCTTACAAATATTCTATTCTATATTTATGTATGCTTTTTAAACTAAAGCAGATAACCATTGACCAATGCATCTGATTGCAATTTAGCCCAAATCAGATGTTTCTGGGAAAATGAAGTTGTCTCATCAGGCTAATTGTTAAGTTTTTCTTTGTCCCTGACTAAACAGATTCTAAACATTTCCTAAATCAGCATCGCTAAAGTTATAATGATTTGCAATAATTACTAATTATATTATTGTAATCCACTAATTACCAACCAGGTCAGGGTCATTCCTGCATTAAAAGCTGGAGAAGGTAAAAAAACAACACCTTATTGGACATTGAGCTGAAACTGCAAACACTGCAAATGCATCTCAGTTGCTTGCTTTGTTGCATCAGGCCTTAAGCCTTCATACAGCATTTTTCTATTCTCTGACTGAGGCCACCCACAGCGCTACACTGTGGCCACCATCACACTCAGAAGGAAGGAATAATAATGTCTGACCTCCTACTTCTCTGGATCCCACAGAGATTTCCTCTCATGCTGACACAATCTGACACATATACCAACATTTATACGACGATAACACTGGCTTTGTAAATATATGGCCATTCAAGGACACAGCTTATGTATTTAGAGGTCACCTTACCTTCATTTTCAGTGGCATAGACCCTTTTGGAGATGTATTCAGCAATCAGTTGGTAGAATCTTTCAATAAATTATAAGACTGGAGGAGTATTTCATTTTGGTAAGAATCAAATACTTTACGATTGCAAAAGATGCAACTGCTGTAGTTGACTTAAGGTAACTTTTATTTTAACAAATTGCATTGTGAACAGAAATGATACACTGTTTTTGATCAGTCAATGAATATATTCTCTGTGTATATTTAGGTACAGCATTTTGCCTTAAATAACCCATATTCACTGCAGTGCCTTGTATTTGCACCCCTTGAAGAAAATCATTATTGAAAGGAAGGAACGACAAGTCTCATTTGCATTTTACCACACAACAAACATGTGGAAGATGATGCTTCAATCTTTTTTGCCTACAAGCAAAACATGGTATGTGTGCTGGAAAAGTAATGTTGCACATAGCCTTAAACCTACATTCCCGCTGTGACATGTGCCGGCGGCTGCATCATGCTGTGGGGATCCTTATTTTCTTCCGCATGGAACATACAGACAGAGCTACAATGGAAACAGAGGTCAAAATTATCCAAATAACAAAACCACTAAAAAGCTGTGACACAAGTTTTAAATAGCTGTAGACAGAGGCTCTACATCCAATCTGAGCTGTTTCTCAGAGAATAATGGGTAGACATTCAGTGTATAGATGTGCAAAGCTGGTAGAGACATATCCTAAAAGAAGATGCACCTGCATTTGAGGCCACAGGTGTTTCTGCAAAGTATTGCGCATGCATGCTTAGGCACTGTTGTTCAACCACCAATCTGCATGTAGGGATCAGAGACAGTTTGTATGCATTAGACATGTTGCTGGTAGATATTTGCCCATGTGTGAATGTTGTGCAGTTGTCAGCATGTGAGTAATGGTTTTTCAACCAAATGACTGCAGCGCCACATGAATACCGGAGCCAGATATTTTCCACCGCTAAGCCTGGGGATCACATGTCCCTCCAGTCTCTGCGGTATGCACCAACAGGCATGGGGTCCCGAGTAAGGATAAAAACAAACTCCCTGGACGTATCCCTCGATTATGATAGTGAACCACAGAAATAGCCCCACTACCGGACGGCTCGCTCAGAATCCCCTACACAGTCAGAGACAGCGATTTGGATGCTTCTTTCATAATCTGAAATCTAACTGCCAGTCTTGTGCTCGTTTTGTTGCAGCCCTGCAATTACCATGCCTTTAAACTTTCCACTGCTGTTTAAGCTCAGCACACAGTTGTCAAACTTTGTTCATATATAGATATCCAAAAGCTGTAATTTAAATGCTGGCATTTTGCCTGTGATGGAAAGCAACTCTTTGGATTTTTGCTCTTTGTTCAACAGAAATATGTTGACCTTTTGTGTCAAACTGATGTTGTATGTTTTCTTCTTTCTTTCTGTCTCTGTAGGACTCATTGGCTGAAGCATGTGGTGAAGGGATCATTGATGGACACTATCGTTTAGAAGGTAAGCCTGATTTTCATGGAAAGCACATACTCGTTTAGCTGATTTAGCTCATATTTCAGATTTAATCCTGTTCTGTTGTGGTTGGTTTGAGTTTAATTTTACATACTTGTTAGTTTATTTAACTTAGTCCCTTTCACACCACTCCCTGTCCACTCTCCAATGTCGGCGTTTTGCCTCCCCTCTTACCCTCTTCACAAACACCTTCACCTCTTATCTGCCCCTCTCCAGCAGTTTTAGGCAGAATGATTCAATTCCTCCATATTTTTCTTGGATCTGATCCTGGATTAAGAGCTCTGGGTGGAGAAAGTCTCCCTGCCATTTAAAGACAGTATTGGACGTGAGGTGCAGGCTGATATCTACCATTTAACGAGCTCGGCCCAGAATTTGGAGGAAAAGGAAAATAAATTTCACTTTGATTTTAGTTCAGCTTCACTGGGTTGTAGCAGAAAGAGGAGAGATAATGTGTCTTGGCCAAAGCTGTCCTCCCTTGAAGACAGATGTTACTAATTGGACTATACTGCTTTATTCATCCTAGGCAATTAATAGCCTAAGGGAGAATCTGGGAAGTTTTCTGACCTCTTAAAAGTCTCAGTCAATCAATCAAGTATGGCTTGATACTAGTAACCAGCCTATACCAAAATGTAAGTTGTCCAATGACTTGTTGCTATAAGAAATGAAATACAACACTTGTGACATAGCAAATAACGGTTAGTCTCCTTGAACATAAAGGCAACTATAAAGAACCCCTAATAACCCCTGAATAAATTACACATAGCCCAGTGATGTTGAAAAGTTGAACAAGTAAAAAAATGAATAAGAAAAATACAGAAAACCAACACAAAAGCACAAGCAGAGCAGATGAAAGACTTTTTTTCTTGAAGGTGCAAGTAACCACGTCCGGATACATTTTTGGGAGGGAATTAAAAGAGACATTTATGGCAAAAGAAAATGCAAAGAAATTAGACGAAGTCAGAGATAAAAGAAGCCAATGAATACTTTTCATCAGCACTACCTGCATTCTTAAGCAAAAACTGTCTTTTTAAATGTTTTTTTAAATTATTTTCTGTGCTTTTTTAAATTGAGAGTTAGGTTAGAAAAGCCTTTTTAAACCTTGTTTAGGATTATAAATTACAAATAGACTGAAACCATGTCAGCACACTGTGCTTGATACTTAAGAATAGTTAAGAACCTCAGAGATTGTTGGGGGAAAAAGAAGTTATATTTTGGAAGAAGCTGCTCCAGTGCTGGACATTTTTGTAGTACTTTGCCGCTGCCGCGGTTTATAAGACACAGCTATGTGTAACACGGCATTTCAGATCAACTGACTCCTCATAGTGCATGGCAACTCTCCCAACCCGTCGGTGTTCATGCGCGTGTGTGAAAAATAGTCCTGCACTTGTGTCGAAAGTGCGGCGGGTGCCAGCCTCGGCTGTTCTCGTCTCGCCGCTCGGATCTGATGTACGGCCAATTCCTTGGCAGCAGCTTCACTTGTAAAAAGCCGACTTCTGTCTATGATGGAGAAGGGGTCAGAGAAGGAGTAGGGTGATAGCAGATTACTGTTACTCCTCCCGGGAATTTCATTAGCCTCAAGATAAGTATCTCCTCACCATATTGAGCCTGCCACCGAACAGATTTACCCTGTCGCACAATGTTCCTTTGGAACACCTCAAAAAATCAGACAGAAAGGACCCGAATGTTGCTCCTCTACAAAAAGTTGGCTAAATCTCCCTAGGATGAAGCCTTTCGTTTCTGGCATACTCCCCTGCCCAGGTCCGCTTTGATCTTCGTTGGATCACTGGGAAAGAAATTGGTCTGTTGTGTGCGCGCTGTTGGCGAACAAACAGTGTTTCAGATTTGACTTGGCATAATTAATTAATGATTCTATTTTACAGCTGGTCTGATCCTCTTCCAAAAGGTTTTTAGAATGGACTTCAAAGTGCGGCAGGAGGAGAGGGTGGGTGGGACGGGCGTGGTCTGTGGGTCTTTAAGGGTGTATGCTGCCTGCATTTACCGTGAAAGAACTGCATAGGTTTCTAATTCACGTTATATGGGGCTGATAAACTTGCCATGACTGAGACAAATCTGCAGAAGAAAAAGAAATCTGCAGGGGTCGAGCCTGAAAGAGTCTGCTTAACCGTAACTCATGGGGGCTTGTGAAGACGCCTGCATGTATGTCCCAAATATGTGGCCTCAACTATCAAACAAACACCACATTTTAAAGCAGACCAGAATATCTTGCAGCATTAGTTCTGAGCCAAGCCCCAACCACAGTGGAGAACCGTGAAATTGACAACAACCACCACAATATTTTCATCAACCAAGACGGCAATCCATGTGAATAATCCAATAGTACGCCACAATAATCTGTCATTGTGGACATGGCAAAACAATCACGAACCCCGCTTAGACAAAAAATGCATTTTTTCACTCCCCTCCACTATTATTTGATAGTGGAGGTAAAAACAATATTTGAAGGGATTTCAAACAACATTTCTGGTCTCAGTCTTAAAAACATTCATTGTTCTGATTAGAACCAGGGTGACAAACACATTGATGATTTAATTCAGTTTATTTATATAGGTGCAAATCACAAAACGTCATCTCAAGGAAAATTCTAATTCAATTCTCTTGAATCATACAGACAGATTGGTTAAAATGTTTTCTATTTAGGAAAGCCCAGCAGATTGCATCCAGTCATTGACTTGCAGCATTCACTCCTCCTGCATGAGCGTGCAGCGACAGTGGACCTGCATTGCTGTTGACTTTGCAGCAATCTCTAATACCAAGCATGCAAGTAGTGACATTGGAGAGGAAAACTCCCCTTTAACAGGAAGAAACCTCCAGCAGAACCAGGCTCAGTGTGAGCGGCCATCTTCCACGACTGACTGGGGGTTTGAGAAGACAGAGCAGAGACACAGAAAGAACAAAGAAGCCGTGATTCAGGGGTACTTTCTAAGTCAGAGAAAAGTAAAAGTGCAATGGCAGTACTGGCTCCTTTAGTAGGTTTATCTCGATGAGAAACAGTTAAGCAGATAAGCTCTGAGCTAGTTTCCAGTTCCAGGTCTAAAGGCAAGTGCATACAATTAGTTGTAGTAAAAGCTCCACCTATAGCTAAGTCTAGGAGACGCTGAAGGATCCGGTGTCCGTTCTCGATAAATTATTCACATGTTCAACTCAGTGATGTGCGTCCTGCATTATACCATAACCTGATCATCTGATCTGTTTTTTATGGCTTTGGGTCGGCCTTCCTTCAATGTTGGCTTACAGTGACACATCCACCTTGATGGCAATTGGCACCAGCTGTATGGGTGTGAGTTTGTCAGGGTCATTTGCTGTTGCTCCTGTTGCTTTATTTCTGTGCAATTTTCTTTTTTTTTTATTATTTTTTTGCAAAAAAATATAATTTGTTCAAGCTCATCAACAGAATGGTCATGAAAATGTCAGCTAATGACTGCAAATACTTATAAAGCAATATAATTACATATTTTGTTATGTTTCCCTTAATTATTTAAGATAGATCTGGACAATACAGGCAATAAAATTATAATTTTTCTGTGTGTATTGAATGAATTTGATAATTATCCCAATACAGTTTCAAATTAACAATCTAGTTTCTTAGATTGCATATTTTTCTATACAAACTGAAAGAGGAAATTAAATTAAACCTTATTAATTACAGAAAAACTAAGCACAAGTTATTCAAGTACTGTGGGACAGGTACAAAAAACGACAAGCCAGTTTCTATCCTCATGGCAACTACAACAGGCTTAATTCGAAGGCATCTGGATTTTCACTCAGTTTTTGTGAATGCATTTTGTCGCCTTTCCAGGAGTCTTTGTCCATTCTGGGTGCTGGAGGTTGAGCAACCTGGAATTTTGGAGCTGTTGTTTTTAAGCACATGGAGGCCCATCCTCCAAGAAGCGTTCCAAGTCAGACGACCAGCCCATCCTTCCCCTGGTCATTAGAATCTGTGCTTTGGTGAATCCTGATCAGACCACTTGTGTAATTTCTTTTTCAGTGCTGGGTAAAGATTAACGACTTTTAATTAAGACACGTGAGTCTTAGTTAACACTTCTACCCCGTGTTAAGCTCACTTCACCGGTTGCCAGTTAATTTTAGGATTCATTTTAAAATTCTTTTATATGTTTTTTAGTCTTTAAGTGGCCTTCCCCCAACCTGTATCTCTGAGCTCCTACATTGTTATGTACCGCCCCGTTCTCTCAGGTCAGCTGATCTTTTACTCTTGTCGGTGCCAAGAACCGATCTCAGAGTGGACCGTGCTTTCTGTGGAACCGGTCTCAAACTCTGGATTGATTCACCGCTGTATACCAGGCAGGCTTCCTCTTTAACCATTTTTAAGTCTCCTTTAAAGACTCGTCTTTTTACCTTGGCTTTTAATATTCAAGAGGATGTTGATGTTTGTTGATTTTATGCCATTTTTTCTGTTTATTTTCCTAAATTGTTTTTTTTATCAATATTACTGAATTTAATGCTGTTTATATTTGTGTTTTTTTGTATAGCCCTTTGCTCGCTGTGTGTTTAAAGTGCTGTATAAATAATGTTGGATTGAATTGGATTGAAACTCTTCTCAACTAGCATATATTGATGTACAAAGTCCATTTGCAGTACTGCTTAGAGTGCAAATAAATGCAAGCATAAAGTAATACAAATCAGATTTACACTAATGGTTGCAATCTCTTCTTCATCATGAGTGGTAGAATAATTATGGCCCCGCATACTACCTGACAGGCCACATGCAGCGTCTGGTTATTGTGTTTTAAGGCCTACATTTAAGATTGTTACTGACATTTTTGTTCCTAGTTAAAGCATTCTAATTGTTTTATTGCCAAGCTCTAGTTTCAGATGATTTTTTACAACTTTGCTATAATCTCATAGCAACTCCTGTCCTCAATGTTTTTAGAGACAAGTTTTCGTTTTGCCTTTTTAAGTTTGCCCACCCCACAGTAATCACGATGATGCATTAAGAGTGAAACTGAGGGGCTTCCTGTTCAATGTGTGCCTTTTGCATACCATTCATAGCTGCACCATTTATATTTAATAACCAGTTGCTGTGTTCTGTCGAGCTTCAGGCGACCGCATTATTTTAGTTTTTTATCACACATGTCGTTCCAGTGAGAAATGTTGAGCTGAAAGATGTCAGTATTTGTAAATAAAAATGTTATAAAGATGTATAAAAATAATTATGGTTAAAGTGAATGCTGTTGTCATTTAATTACAAGGTTGTGGGTTTGATTCCAGCTATTTCCTCTCCCATATCTTGATTTGTCCCTGAGCAAGGCACTTAACCCCAAGTTTTTGTGTTTGCTGGGTAACATGACTCTAATGTAAATCTATTTTTGAGGGGTCAGCATGACTAGAAAAGCGTTGTATATGAATGTAGCCCATTTACCATATATTGGAGCCACAACATTTTCATGTAGAAAAAATTCAGAAGAGTCCAACCTTTAGGTTGAACCTCGGATAAGTGGAAAACAGTTGATGGTCTTTTATGCTGGGTAACAAAAAAAAAATCATGTTAATAAATAGCTGTTTTTAACTAAATGACTAAAGTTGTTGTTACTCCTTTAGAACCACAAATGTATAGGCAACAACATATCAGGTGGGGTTAACAAAGGATGAATATGTGGAAAAGAACCTCATCAAGTATGGTGGAGGATCAGTAATGCTGTGGGCTGGTGTCTCTTCTCTTTTCTAACCATGTTGGTTGAGTCTGAAACACCAGAGCATTTTAAACAAAAATTGGATGGATTCTGCCAAATTAACACAGAAATATTTCAACAGACACAATATAAACCTTCTATGGTCATCACAGTCCCCAGATATAAATCCTATATGGATTTATCTTTATCCTTTTAAGGTTATACCTCACATGAAGCATTGATTTGTCTATTCATTCATCCATTCAGTATATTTGTATATATTTCTATTTATTCTGGAACCATAAATGCCTATTTAATGTTGGTAGAGGCAACTGAAGGGAGGCGCTGGAGTCACTTTCGTGAATCCTGAAAGTGTTTCAGTTTGACCCCACTCCATCTGAGATCATTCTGCTCTGATTGCTGACAAAAATGTTTTTGAACCATGAGAGCCAAACTCTGCTTTGATTTTCTGCAGCCTTTGGACGGGATCGTTAATACTGTAAACAACCACAAATTCTGTACACCTGAGCAGCTCAGAAACACCAAAGTAATAACTTCTGATTTGCATGTTAGATAGGTGTTGCTTAGTGATGCCGTCAAAGTGAAGACCCCCAAAGATGGTTTCTGCTTATAAAATACATATAAAAAAAATAAAATAAATAAATAAATTTTGTCAAACATTTTTGCTGTCTGAGACTGGCAACCTGTTCAGGGTGTACCCCGCCTCTCACCCATTGAAATGCTGGAGATATGCACCAGCACCCCTCGCGACCCCATGATGGATAAAGCGAGTAAGAAAATGGATGGATGGATGGATTTTTGCTGTAAGGGTGACGTTAAGATGTACCACATCTTAATTTCAGCTGCCAAACATGGAAGCATGAGCTTACAAGTAAAACTAGAAAGCGACCACATGTCCTCAGGTTAAGACTGCACCCACCGTTTCTGTCTTCAGGCGCTGCCTTTTATCTTTGCGCTCGTGGGTTCACTCTCTCTCTCTGTTGCTGTGTGTGTGTGCATGTGTTGCTGTAGTGGCTCTACCCCCGGAGAAGACAGACAGCTGCTGCGTGGAGGAGAAGATGCAGGAGCGGGACAGCCGGTCTCCCGCAGGGCCACAGAAGCAGCTCCAGTTTGAAGTGAGTGTCAACGCAGAGCGGGACGTTTATCACTCCCCCCTGTGGGTAAAACTGGGGCGGTGGCAGGACACGCACTAAACTACCCACTCACAGGCACGCTGTTTGAAACTGAGCTTTGTGCTCTGCTGTTTCAGGAAGTGGAGTGTGCCGTGTCTTTGGAGGAGGATAACAGACAGGAATGGACCTTTACCCTCTATGATTTTGACAACAACGGCAAAGTTACTCGAGAGGTAATCCGTTTCTACTTAAAGCAGCTAAAAATTAGCATAATGCAGGTGCACCTCAATAAATGTAATATTTTTTAATATTTTACTTTGAAAACCAAAATAAAACACATGGAACAGTTATATATTTAAAATGTTTATTTCTGTGCATTTGGATGACAATGGCTCACAGGTAATGAAGAACTGAAAATGTAATTATAAAATAAAAATTTTATTTTTATATTAGAACAATAAGAAATATATTTTTAATACGGAAATATGTTATGTCCATGTTAGTGACAGCAGTCCAGGAAACAGTGATTGACTCACATCAAAAGGAGTGTAAGTAACAAAAGGTTATTTATGAGAAGGTGTTTGTTCACAGTGTCCTATATCCCAGCACTAATAATGGAAAGTTGAGTGGAAAAGAAAGGTATGGTGGAAAAAGATGCAATAGGCATTGACTACTGCTAAACTTGGTCTTCAAAAGCCATAAGCACACATAACCAAGACATGGGCTGGAGTTGGAGCAGTGAACCTCCTTAAATAAGGAACTATACCGCAAAATGTGGCGACACTCAATATTAACTTTCAAACACCACTTCTTTTTTATTTTATTTGAAAAAAAGTCAGTGCCATTTAATCGAAAAGAACCAACATCCAAGCTTTTCTTGGAAAATAAAGACGTCCCTGTTATTTATTAACACTTAACCACCCCCCAAAAAAACAAAGCAAGAACAAAAGTCAAATTATGTCTAGCCAAGCCTCAGCACCTACGAGGTACCATGTTGCCTGTGTCTGCTTGGTGGAGATCTAAGAAACAGTCACAAAAAGTTGTTTTTTTTTAAAACAATTTGAAACAGTGAATAGAGCCAGTAGCTTTTCTTTGTGTGGTTGGTTGTGCCGTTTTTTGGCAGTGCATGTGGCTCGTGAGACGGCAGACGGTGACTTGGTGGGGAAGAAAAGCTTGCTCCTCTACTACGGTGCTTTTATTAGTTACTTCACTGAAGACAGCAGTAAAACAAAACAGAAATGACAGAGGAAGCATTTATTCTATTGTTTAATTTTTAAGTGTTTTCTTGATTTGTGTATGGCACCAGGATGGAGCCAGTACCTGAACAATTTCAGAGCAGCACATGGAGTACAATTCAGTAACCAAAGTCTGCGCAGAAAGGATTAATTTGGATAAAAAAAAAAACTGCAGCAAGTTCTCGCTGTACCCTTCTACATGCACCTGGATTTTTCTGACTTTTTGGAAAGTGTACCCAGATTTTGCTCTCTCTGCAGATGGACTCAAGTTATCTAATTTCCTTGAGTCTGAAACAGAGTTCTTAATAGGGCTGGGTGATATAGCCAGTGTCACAGTATATTGAGTATTTCACCTCGATAACAATAAATGGACGATAACACTTACCCTTGATCCATGTTATCAAACAATGCAGTCAAGTAAAGTTTATTATTCAAATGAGGTAAAGAGTTTTCTGCATAAGGAAACCCATCAGATTGCATGGAGTTGCTGACTTGCAGCAATCCCTCATCCTGGGCATGAATGTAGCAACGGTTCTGGTAAAAGGTACGAGTATAAATTAAGGATTAAAAAAATAAGATCCCAAGCTTTAAACATCTTAGAGAGCAGCTCAGTTCACTTTGTGTAAATGGAGTAAGTATGGCACAACTGCAAACCTACCGAAACATGAGCGTCCAGTAAAACATATAGTGCAGGTAAATCCAAATCCATTTTTGAAATAATGTACATTTAAGAAAAGAAATTGTTGTTTGGCAAGGAGAGTATTAATCTTGAGAAGCAGCTGAGAGCCTCATGGCAACTCTGGTGGCGCTGCAGAGATCCAAAGTTCAGGAGGAGGAATTTATCAACAGGAAAGCAATCAGTTATAATTGGGAAGAAAAAAGCGATGAAAATGATTGTTTCCCTTTTACCCCCAGACATGTAGGGGACACGGTTAACATGTGGAAGAACATGATAAGTAATATAAAGCACAACAAGTGAGGGGGTATATACATATATGAACAAATATGCATACCAAGTTTCTCAGGCTTTCATTTGTAAAAACATTTTATTAAGTAGGCGTTATTGGTCTATCGCATTACATTCCAATAAGTTTAGGGGACATTAACATTTTTCCAAGGCACTTTCAGATCTGGCGGCTCTTTTCTCCTACAGGACATCACCAGCCTGCTCCACACCATTTACGAGGTCGTGGATGCCTCCGTCAACCACTCTCCTGGCAACAGCAAGACGTTACGAGTCAAGCTCTCCGTCGCTCCAGACTCAAGCCAGCGGTGGAGGAGCTGCGCTCAGGGTGCGACAGGTAAAGCTCACGTTAACTCAGTGTGGGGCAGCGGCTGAGAAAAAAGGGGCATTGTGAACTTCCATCTACGCATCTGTGCTGACAGCTCACTAAGACGTGTTTGTTGTCATGCAGAAAGGCGGCCGCTTCAGGCCTGTCAAAGCTTTGTTCCTTGGAGTCTCTGCGTCGCTCCATCCCTCCCACTCAATGGGGTTCATTTTTAATGATGGGGGGGGGTGACTGCGTAAAGAGAGAGTGCTCCCCTTCCCTCCCTTGCCGGCTTCAAATAATCTAAAAGAAACCTTAAGAGATGTGCCAAGTCCTTTTGATAACCACAGCCATTTTTCTTTTCTGTTGTGCTCCCCTTTTTCCCTCTCTTCTCCCCCTCTCTTTGTCCTCCTTTCTCAGAGCTGCAGGGAAAATATAGCAGCGTTCAACGTAACTTTCCTTCCTGACGACTTGGCAAACAAGTAGTCAGAGGAAAATATCTCAAAAAGTATATATTCCTGAGTGTTTGCGTCCTATTGTTTTGCCTATAAATATCTGTCAGGAGATTCAGACAGCGGAAGCTTTGAAAATATTGCCTTGATGCTAATTTCAAATCGCATCAGATCCCACATCCTAATAATACTATTTCTGAAACCAGCGTGGTTTTTATGGTATTCTGCTCTTTATAAGAGGCTGGGAGTTGAAAATAGAATAAATTAAGTACTGTTGTTTTTCCTTGTCTATAGATCTTCAAAGTGAAACCCTAAAACAAAGGTTGCTTTCTTCTGGGTCTTGTGTGGTTGGTGTCGTGTGTGTGGGTGTGTGTGGTTTTTCTGCGTTGCTCCCTTTGGTAATAGCCCCCTGTTTCTTTGTGCATATCAGACATGTCCTACTCCAGAGAGAAAAATGACAAGTTCATTGAAGACCCCAAGAGTACAGACAAGAAGTCTCGGGCGCTCCTCAGGTAATCCCTGCTCCTGGTAAAGTTATCTTCTGGTCCTTTTGATGTCTGGATGATGTTGAGATCCTACATGTGCATCTCAACACATCTGAATATCATCAGAAAGTTTATTTTTTCCATAATTCTGTTCCAAAAGTGAAACACACACACACACACACACACACACACACTCACACACACACACATATATATATATATATATATATATATATATATATATATATATATATATATATATATATATATATATATATATATATAAAGTGCCTTCAAGCGATTACAAATTTTAATCGCGATTAATCGCATAATTTCAATAGTAACTCAAGATCAAGCGCAAATTAATTGCATATTTTATCTTTTTGTTTCTGAAAGTCTAAAAGCCTATTTGGGCATTTTAATATGCAATTTTGCAATAAAACATGTGCTTGTACAAAAAATATATAAATATTTTTTTTCAACCACATTTCAGAATTAGAATGAAAACTTCCTGGTGCCATAGAATTTTAAACTATGGCCAATAATGGCTAAATCGCTAATCATAACGCCCTGATGTTTACACAATATGTAATATGTAATCCTGAGCTTTCAAACCAACAACAATAATTTTTTTATATTTTTGCATGCTGTTTATATCCACATTCATACAGTTTAAAGCGTGGAAAGGTTTTAAATTTCCAGGTCATTCCAGAGTCTTACACTTACTTGCAACTGGGACAGGAGCTTAATACCCTTGAAAGAGAACTGTTTAGCACAGCTTCATGTGCTGACACTGTAACTCCAGGTACTTCATTTGGCAACGTGATTCAGCCTTAGTTTGTCAAATACAGAGACAAAAAATTAATAAGCATTAAAGTATGGTTTATGGGTTGGGTTTCTGTAATGTTATCAGCGTGTAAAAACTCATCACCGCATAATCTACTATCAGCAGTTATCACCGGTTATTGCAGCCGCAAACTGCAGAAAATACGGGCAACATTGCTCCCTCTGCCTTTACTCCCTCGGCACCTATGTCAGGATGCGCTCCAGCGCGTAATGAGGCGGAGGGATATTTCAGCTGGTTATACTCACTGTGTCTGTAGTGCGGCAGAGGCACTTATTTTAGAGCCCAAATAAGCGACTTCGCTTTCAGAAACAAGCCCAAAAAAACTGCACCCGGCAACTCATGAAATTTACAAGCGACTTTAGAAAAAGGAAGCCCAAAGTGGGCTTGGCAACAGTGAGCACGGGTCTGTTTTGCTACAGTCTCTAGCATTCTTTGAACTACGGAGGCGCCTAGGGTAAAACAAAACACAGTCCGGAGAGAAAAAAACATTAACGCGATTAACGCACGTCAAAGAAAATGACGGCGTTATGGTCTACAAAGTTAACACGTTAAAACTGACAGCCCTAATATATATATATATATATATATATATATATATATATATATATATATATATATATATATATATATATATATATATATATATGTCTATCAAGTACTGTATTTTTTGGACCATAAGGCTTGGATTATAAGGCGTACAGTGAATTAACGTGTCTATGTGTGTCTGTGTCCACATATAAGGCGCACTGGATTCAAAGGCACACAAAATATTCTTCTCAAGTGTGTAATATCACTCTGCTCCTCCGCGTACACAGCTGCTCCCTCCTGAGCGGAAGAGCTATCCGTCTCTGTCGGGAGGACAGAGTAGTTGGACTACACTGCCCTGTTTTTAACATAAGGCCAAAATAAACGTAACTTTTATATTATTAACTTACTAGGTTTATTGTTGCTAGCACATACTCCGGCTATGGGCTGCCTAAAGGCTCCCACATACTCGGGCGTACTGTGCGCATACTCTGAGCTTGGCGGACTCTGCGCTGACTCTCCGCAGACGTTTTACCCTTCATAGTCGAGCGTAATGTTGACTACATTTCTTGTGGGAAATTCCTACAATTCCCACACTTTCTGCCAGTGGAACAAAGCGACGGAATGGATGGTAAAATGTGTGATTAGCTAGCTGAGTACCGAGACGCATTTCTTTTCCAGCAGGCTCCCACCGCACCCCTGTCAGTGAGAACAAAGAGGGGCTGTGATGCCTCATGTCCTTGCGACGGCCTGCTTGGAGCAACTCAGTGTATCAAGCTTGGTGTCACATATAACAGCTTCCACAGAAGCCATGCTAGATTCGGTGGAAAAGACTCTTTGTGGGTTACTGTGCTTGTGGAGGGTGTCAGTGACTGCTAGAAAGCTGTAAAATGTACACATAGAGTTAATAATAAACATAGAGTTTGCGTATTCTCCTTGTGCAAGCATGGGTTCTCTCTGGGTACTCCTGCTTCCTTCCACAATCCAAAAACATAACGTTGGGACTGGTGCCCAATGACCGCTGGAGAGAGGCACCAGTCCCCCCAGGTATAACGGTTGGATTAGCTGTAAGCTCTAATTATTAAAATGAACTGAAATAAAAATTACTACACTTGAAAATAAATGACTTTGTGTGTAATAAATCTACATAATGTACAAAAATTTTATTTTTCACTTAAATTACTGAATATATTACATTTCATTTCAATTTGGATTCAATGAGAAGCACCTGTATACCTCTTTCTTTAAGGAGATACAATTTTTCTTTTGTTTGTTTAAAGAGTTAATGTGTTCTGTAATTTATTTTTTACACCAAAACCTCTGTTGCTTCTCTCTTTTCCATAAACCGTGACTTGAACGTGTGATTTCACCGGTCCCGGCTCTGTAACAGTTGTCCCACCTCTACCTGGTCACACTTGTTTATCTTCTCCAAACTGCTTCCTAATGAGAGGTGCCGCTCATTTCCACAGGCGCCACCACAGTGACCACCACACCCAATCTGGCTGCCAGCGCCACTGTGTGGATGAGAACCTGGAGCGCAGGAACCACTACTTGGACCTGGCAGGCATCGAAAACTACACGTCCCGTTTTGGAACCGGTGAGTGAACCAGGGATCAGAGGGGTGGGGAGGACGGAAGGCATACCGTGGCTCTTTGAAGCCCGTCATTACTGCGGCACCTGTTTAGAGCCATTAGGTGGGACTACCAGCCCACTGCACACCTTGCCAGTACAAACATTTGGGCTCGGGCGAGCACAATACATCGAGTGTTCGAGGGGAAAGTCAGTCAACAGGACGGGCTGTTGTAAGGGGAAATTTTTAAGCCCAACAAGTTTCAGCCTTGATCTGCCGGTCAGTGATGACATGCCATTATTTTGAAGTTGGTTTTTGTTGGAAAGTGCTAACAGAAACCTTTTCTGTGTCTGGGATCTGTGAGAAGAGGAAGATCCTGAAATTGAGCAGCTTCTGCATACAACTTTCAGGTTTTTAGACATACAGGTTTTCGGTCGCAATGCCTGTTTGTTTTTTTGCGAGCAAAATTGCACCACAAAGTCTTAGCTTAACTTGACTTTAGAGTTGCAACACAGCTAAAAATTACTTCTGTCAATTTTGTAGACTGTAAAGATAAAGTACAAATGTCAGGAAATTCAATCTTGTCTCTTTTAACTAAAGATAATAAGAAAAATTGACAGGAACCAACTTCATCAAGAATTAGATTTACTATCAGTCAAGATAAACTTCTCTCAATGGATTTTATTCTGCTAAAATAGGAAACTTTGTTAATAGAAAATTGAACAAGTAAATATTAAACTAACTAAAGATCTAACATTTGTCAAGCGTTTTATGGTCTTTTAGGAATGTAAAGAAAGGAGTTATATGTTCTGGTTCTGAGTTTGAATACCTACATTATTCTGGAAGGGGAACAAGCTGGAGAAAAAGAGAAATCACTGTTTGGAACCAGCTTTGTGGCAAATACATTATCTGCAAGAACAGAGAAACTAGTTATTTTACAAGAAACTGCAACGACTTAAACAACGTTCTTGCTTGCAAGGACATTTCATATTTAATAAGAGCTAAAGTGCAGAATTCCCAGGAAGTCTTCATAGGTCTTTCCCACTGCAGCACAACACCTTCATTTACTTGGACCCCGTACACAAATACTGACTCGTTATCTCCAGTACTCCTCCATCAAACTTAAAAAAAATAAAGCAAAGCATGCTGGGTAGCTGCAATAACTGTCCCCCTAACACAATGTCTACTGAATGGTATGCATTCATATGAAAACTTAAATCATTTTAGGGTTCCCTGACTGTAAAGCATCAAACACTTCCTTTCAGGAAATAAAATGTTTGCAGTTTTTTAAAACATCATCTTTGTCTCTCTGTCACAGCTCCTGCTGCAGAAGCAGTAAAGGTAGAGACGCAGACTCGCTCAGCCAACCAGGCTCGTTCTCGCTCACATGAACCAGAACACGGACATGCCCACTCGCACCACCGCCGGCTGCAGACGGTTGTGGACACCGCTGCTGCAGAGGGCCTTCACCCCGCCCGGCCCAGAGGCCAGGACTCCGGTCGGCACGCAATCCGTTCTCCGAAGACTCACAGTCGCACACCCCCTGCGCAGAACAGCGGCAGGGTGATTAGGAGTCGAGGCGCCCCACCTCCTCCGGCTCTTCCCACCCAGACGCCCCCTCATCAGTCCGCAGCCCCCTACCGCAAACACAAACAGCGATCCAAGGAGAGCCAAGGCTACCGGGCCTTGGGCTCTCTTGGCTCTCCGGGACCTGTAGTGGAAAAAGAGCAGGTCAGGGACCTGCCAAGTGTGGTGCTCTATGAGGGTGGGCTGGCACAAGTGGTGCAGCGGCATGAACATCACCATCACCATGAACACCATCACCACTACCACCACTTTTACCAGTCCTGAAGCTCTGACTTGCCTGGGACGGCTCAGCGCCCCTGCATTGACACAAAAAACCAATCCGGCCAGCAGACACTGACTGCAGCGAGCTGCACCTGGCAGCACAGGCACAGGACATGAGGGTGGTGGCCATTGTGTGCCAGTGCTGGAATGTTAAGTAACCAGCGCTATGAAAATGTTGGTCAGACACACAGAAGCTTTGGTATGCAGTAGGACAGCGAGTCAGAGCTCATGCTGAGCACTCAGAGTGGAAATCACGCCAAGACTCAGGAGGCTACACGAAGGATGTTTTCAGCTTCTACCCACTGAACTGTACACCTTTAGACCAGCATCCTAACACTCCCCAGACCACTACGTCAAAAGGAAGAGGACGGACCAGACGAGGCCATGTCTGAAATACAAAAATCTATGAAGGATTATGGCTGACAGGCAAGTTGTGAAAAATGTGTGTCCAAAACAGAACGACTGTGCGCGCACATCTCAGTGTCACGACACTGGTGTCTGTTGGAAAACCACTTGAAGTGCGCTCAGAATTTAAAGCAAGCTCTTAACCATGCAACACACTGTAGGCATAAAGGGGAAGGAAAACTCTGAAACGGTCCTACCTCTGTTTTCGTCTGAATTGTTCTGATGGAAATGTTAAGCAAGCAGTCATTTTCGAAATCACTTTAAAACTTTGTCGAACAAAGATTAAACCTGTCAAAATCTGCAGCTCTGAAGACTAGAAATTCTCTCATTTATTAACCAATATTTGCTGTACATAAAGTATTTATACTGTCATCATGTAAGCTTGATCCATGTATTCATTGTGGAAACCATTTTACTATGACCACTAGGAACATCAGAAGAACATGCAATTGACTCCTGCCTCTGATTTTCCTTCATTTCCTATCTCTTTTAACTTTGGTCCCCCCTAAATTTTAACTGGGTGATAATATCTATTACTCAAATCCAAAAGTCAGGATGTGGAACCAGACTTCACCCATTCTGCAGATTTTATGTAAACTTGTTATGTGGGAGGGGGATGTTTTCATTTGTCATTTTCATTTGTCTTTATATAGTTCTTATATACATAATAGTTTTTATTCAGCATGCACAATATTGGCTTTTGACTGTCAGGTTAGTCCACCCCACCGCCACCAAAAAAAAAAAAATGCTGCGACCCAGGGTCTCCCAGCTGCTCCCTGTTTCTACGCCATCAGCCCGTCTGCCAGCTGTCAGCAGGTCTTTCACCGTGCTGCCATGTGTCCTCAGTGCTCAGCTGACAAGGCTCTGTTTGTGATGCCGCTGGGCGATGGCTCTCAGCTGTCTCATTCCTCTGGTGCCGAGGAACACTGGAGCCCGGCCTGTAGTCTCCACTGAACTCATAACTCATATCTCACGACCGCTGCTCTGCCAGCAGCAGGTATGTTGATCCTGTCCCCTGAAGACCTAGCACATAGACGCTGAAATGATCCCACAGAAGCTGCTGGTGTAAGAGCATTTTTACCTTCATTTTTGCTCTTTTAGGCAATAAGTGTCACATAAGCAACAAAAGAACAACGTGCTGCTGTAGCTTTCTATGCGACCTTACAAAAGTATTCAGAGGCCTTCGTTATTCTTTTCACATATTGTCATGTTACAGTCACAAACTCAAGCATGTATTGCGATATGCGAGGGATGAACACATAGTTTGCAACGGGAATGTGGAACAAAAGGGATGGATGGTGTTTAAAATTTGCACAAATAAATGTATGCGGTGTGCATATACTGTACATTCACCAACAGATTTGTTGGATTTTGGTCTGGACTTTGACTGGGCCCTTCTTGCACGTAATGTTTTGATAAAAACCATTCCAGTGTAGCTCCGACTGCACATTGTTATCCTGCTGGAAAGTTAACCTGAATCCCGGTCTTGAGCCTTTTCATCAACGTATTTTCCCCAAGTATTACCCTGCATTTACCCTGTGTCACTCTGGGTATAGTGCATTTGGGATTGCAAAGTTGTTTTTCATGTCCACACAGTGTTTTGAATGTAAGCCAAATAGTGTAATTTTCTTCCACAAGTTTGCTGCTTCGTTATACGGAAACTGCAATCGGGACTGTCTATAGCTTCCTTAAAGCTTAATGTAAAGGCTCTCTACTCACCCCCTTCCATATAGGCTAGATTTATTAGGTACACAACTAAATATTTGACTTTTAAAAGCAGATGGTTGCAATAGATTTTAGTCAATGGTATCCTTGTTTCCCCCTCCCCGCCAGGTCATTATTGTAAATAAGAATTTGTTCTTAATAATTTACAAGGTTAGAAAAGTTAAAAGTTAAATAAAAAAATTCTGACAAAAGAGTGTTGAATATCCACATGCCCACCTAACTTTCAGACTTTTTTTGGGGACATTTAGTGTAAATCAGCCCCCCCCCCCTTCCACTTTGGAATAATGCATTACTTTGTGTTGGCATTTCAGAGACAATTCCAGTAAAATGTATTTCATGGCTGTAACATGACAAAATATGAAAAAGTTCATGGACATTGAATAGTAAGCAAGACATTGTTTTTGGCCTTTGCCAACAGGTGGTTTAGACAGTTAAACTACATTCGCTGATTGTGTATGTGTTGCTGCACAGTTGCCTGTGTTTGTAATGGGCAGGAAGGCCCCCAGGCTCTGTTCCCCACAGCTTCAGGTTGTCCTTTTAGCAGGGGCACCTCCCAGACAGGTTGTCTCCAGGGACGCAGCTCAGAGAACTGGCCCCGTTCCTTAACTAGGGATCACAGCTGCCTCTCCTGTGCCAATGTTTCCACGTCTCATGAGGCTTATTACCGCACAGCAAGTCCCGGCGACAGGAGCCCCGCTGACACTGTGGCTTTTTTCAATACTTTCATCTCACCCAAGCCTGCTTGATGTCAGTTGGGATACGGTCGTCTTGTTGTGTTAACAGACAGCAAGCAAGCGACTTTTTTATCCTTCAGGGTGGTCTGATTTGACATGGGAAGTGAGGGATACTGAAGGAATTTGGCAGAGTCACACCAGTAGACAGGTGGCAGTTATTAAACCCTTAAACTGCTCATAGTGTTACTGAAAACACCAAACTTTTCCCCAGATTTAATAGCCCGTTTCACATTTGTAAACTTTTCTGACTGAATGAGGGTATTTCTGCATCATTGAGTAAAGATTGGATTTTAACTTTAGTGTTCTGCATCAAACCAGTGTTTGCGCTTACCTCTCCTTTTTTATCATACAGTGTTAAGGTGGCAGTTCTTTGCATCGAAAATCTCCTTTTTCAATATTACTTTCCTTTTGGTTAGGTAGTCGTCAGAGTTTTCTGTCAGATTTCCAATCTATGGTTTTTGTTAAGCGTTGACCTGCCAAAAATAATTTCAGCTGATATCTGTTTTTCTCTGAAGAAAGAAGAAAAGCAGTAGGAATATTTTTTCTCGTCTCCCGCCAGGAACAGTCATTTTTATTTATATTGTATAGGATGTGTTGGAAAGGAGCTGATTTAACATCGTGCTAGCTATTAGCACGGCTAGCATTCCTAAAACATCAGTCTCCATTTGTACTTCTTAAAGAATGTAGATCCTTAATTCAGAGATTTCCAGATGGCCTCCATTTTTACCAAATCTCAAAAGCTGTGTGCTCAAATACTTAAGGAACAACTTTGCTGTACTCCATTCAGCCTTCCTCTTATCTGCGGAAAATCTTGCTCTCTCTTGCAGCCTGGACCACGGACATACAGTATCTTAACATGTATTTGGAAAAACAGAAACTTCAAACTTCTTTCTTTCTTCTTTTGACTCCATTTCAAACCCCTTAACAGTGATTTTGAGTGTTCTTCCTTTAGTAACAACTTCTAAAGCAAAAGAGTGTTATTTTGGCCTGGTAGCGCTTAACGTGGTGCATTCATCAGAAAAAAGGTCAGCTGTTTTTTATTTTTTCCAACTGGCTGGTCAACATCCCATTTCTCAGTTTTTATCAAGTCATAATCATTGTCTCTCATATTGAGCCAGAATTATTTTTGCATTTTTTTTTGGATATATGCTCATTTAATAATTAGCAAATTATTATGAAATTAGAGACATTTTTGTTTATTTTTGAGTCAAGTGGCAAAAACTAATTTTAGTGAACCATCCTGTGTTTTTTTTATTTATAGATGGTTGTCAGTATTCAGTAACATGCTCATATTTTCCTTATATGGTCTGCGTATAAAATGTTATTTTAATCGCTTGTCGATAGTGGACTCTAGAAAGACTAAACCAGCATTACGTTGAAAGATTATTAAGGCTTATTTATCATTTTAGCAGAGGGGATAATTATTACTGTTTTATTTATCCAGACTCACTTTCACATGTCTTACTTCTAGATTTCGCTAACTCTCATTCTTTTCCCTCCACCACTTAACGTTTTTTTATGTCTTTGTTTAGTTTATATTAGATTGTATTTGATTAATTGGTTTATTTATTGGATAGCAGATCTGTGCCAAGGGATGATACCCTTTTAATAAAATACAAACATGTTCCTTTTAAATTACTGGCTCCTGTTGTCATTATTTACTTGTACATCAATTACACACAGCAAATTGCAGTACCAATTTGACATTTGCAGGATTTTGCGCGGGAAAAGCTGTCATCACACGAAAATAAGGTAAAAACATTTATTTCAGTACAAAGGGTAATCATTTCAGCGGTTAAATTATTCACACTTTACATGGCTGTTCTTAGTTTATCTACATTATGATACCTTCAGGGAATAAGTGGTGAGAGATGTGTGGGCAGTTAGAGACAGTGCCATGCAAAAGTATTCACATCTTTTTTATATTTTGTCATGGCACCGCCACAAACATTTTGTTTTATTTGGATTTTACAGACCAACCCAAAGTTGTGCATTAATGAAGTGAAAGGAAAATGATACATGGTTTTCCAAATAAATACTAAATATTAATCTAAAAAGGTTGGTGTCCATTTGTTTTCAGTCTCTTTAATCGGATATCCAATAATTGCATCCAGTGCAACCAAATGCCTTCAGACATCACCTAAATAGGAAATAAAGCATGTCGATGTGTAGTCTAATCTCAGTGGTAGTACGGCTATTCTTTGAAGGCCTCTGAGCTTTGTTAGAAAACATAAGTGAGTAAAAAGCATAATGAATACCAAGGAACACAGCAGACAAGTCACAGCTAAAGTTTGGACAATGTTTAAAGTAGAATTATGTTATAAGATATCCCAAGTTTTGAACACCTCATGGAGGACTGTCATTCCATCATCTCAAAATGGAAGCTACCAAGCTATGGCTGTCCACTTTACTTTACAGACAGAACAAAAGAGCATTAATCAGAGAAGCAGCCAAGAGGCCTATGGTGACTGGAGCATCTGAGTCTCCCTTGGAGGCAGCTACAGCGGTAGCCACAGTTTAGGTAGGATAATCTGTTGAGCACTAGTAGTCCTATACTACACAAATCTGGCCTTTATGAAAGATAATTGAGACAAAAGCCATAGTTGTAAAACAGTGTGAAGTTTGCAATTTGTTCCAAAATGTTTTTTTTTAGGTGGGACAGGTTTATGGGACAATCCATGCAGGTAAATTGGGAGAAATACAGTGACAGGCTCCAATGTACTTACTGGGGCAGAGGTTGACCTTCCACTGGGACAACAGCTCTAAACGTACAGCCAGAGCTGCGTTGGAATGATTTGGATCGAATCATTTTCATGTATTAGAATAACCCGTTGAAAGTCCAGATCTGTTCATCAGAGTTTGAGTATTTTTTCTAAAGCATATGCAAAAATACTTGATATATTCCAAAAGACTTGCACATGTAATTAAATATGTTTTTAAATAAAATATTAACTTAGACTACATATGATTACACATGAACTACACAATATTTTTAATTGTTTAAAACACCTTTTGCTCCCATTTTATAGTTATATACCATCTTATGTTGGTCTATTACATATATTGCCAATTAACAGATGTTCATGGCTGTAACCTGACAAAATTTGAAAAGAGATGAGTGATTTAAACCCTTTAGCAAGGCAGTGCTTCTTCTTCGCCTCAATGAGTTTAAAGAAGCAATAAGTAAGATATTTACTGTAAAATCAACCTAAATCATTCTCATTTCTCACCCGGGATGGAAGTAACATTCCCTATAAACAATCAGTCCTCTCCATCAATGTCAAGTTTTTCTCCTTTCAAACTTAGAGGTACGGTTCGAAACTATGGTTCAGAGTGTAGCCCGTGTTTACTTCCTGGTTCCTGAGCCAATCATATGAAAGTTCCCAGGGTTCCCAAAACAGAGCGCAGCATTTGGTATTTTATTTTGGCTAAGAGCAGCAGCCTGCTAACATGGAGGCCAGTAAAAAAAGAGGACCAGAAATAGAACAGAGTACAACATCATAGACCTATCCTGTGTAAGTAAAAACTCAGCGGCATTTCACAGCAACAACGGACCATTGAATTAATGGATGGTCTCCGAGATAGGCATTGTGTATGTGTTGTTCTGATTTTAACCACTAAGTGTCATTGTTACTTATAACTCCTTTGAGTTTGGTTGATCAGCTTCAAGGTCCATTATTTGCTTTTTTATCTTCAGCTGAAGCCTTGTGAAGTTAATATTTTGTAAATGAATGACCAATTGTTCTTTTGCTGTGCCGTTCTCTCATGTCTTGACGTTATTGTTGTCTGACAGTTCCGTTTGTATCGTTAAATTTGAGTGACATTCAGACCTGCACATCTAGTCTGGCAGGTGTGTGACTTTGATTGACAGCTATCATGAATTAATCTGATTGGATGTAGAATGACACAACACATGCTGACTAGAGCCGCACTCCTAGGAGAATCTTCCAGTAATCAATTAGAGACAAGCATGACGTCACATGGAAGCCAAAAGGTTAAAAAGATGCACACACACACACACACACACACACACACACACACACACACACACACACACACACACACACACGCACGCACACACATACACACACACACACACACACACACACACACACACACACACACACACACACACACACACACACACACACACACTTCCACAACCTTTGGCTTTGAAGCATTGAATCAGGAATGGTAAAATAAATGTAACGTCAGAAAGATTTGATGAGAGAACAGAGGTGATTTATTTCGTAATTTATGTTTACCGTGTCAGCATTTTTCCTTCAAATTTGACAGGGGCAGTGCCACTGTTTAGACCCCTGAAGGTGTGCTGGGTTAATTTGTTCCAGGATTTTATTTGAGTTCTGTAAAATGTGAAGTTTGGCCTATATGGATTGGACTTGTTTGTCCAGCCAAACCAACAGATGCTCCACTGGATTGAAATCTGGGAAAATTGGGGACCAAGTTAAGACTTCAAACTCTCTTTTGAGCTAACCTTTTATGTAGGCATTTATGCAAGTCTTCAAGACAAACTCACAGCTGATATGTTATCAGGTTTTTAGATATGTTAAGGTGAGTAACCTCAGAATACTGGATAACAATGAATATGTGTTTTGAAGATCCTGATTATTTGGTCCAAACAGAACAGGGTGAAAGTGGAATAACTACGAGTCCAAAACATAACGATCCATATTTGAAATATCGATGTTTGTTGTTACCTCTAGGTTTTTCAATGCAATTATTTTCAGGAAAATTCTGGAAAGCTTGCAGACTATAGCAGCTACATTAATAAGGCTACATTAGGAAAATAAACCTTGCAATGCACATGTAAACTGTTATGTTTCTGTTGCTGTAACACAAATACATTAGGATGGATTAAATAAAAAAAAATTCCCACCACCACTTGTGAAAGCTTAACACTAAAATAACAAACAAACAAAAAACAATGTGATATTGACTTTGATGTGGGGAAATGAAAAACTGCCATAATGTGTGTGTTTTGTTTCCAGCTGATATGCAGAGAGCTTTGAAGTGTGAATTGGCACAGCAGGGTGCTAGCTTCTGTAAAGGAAGGATGCTAAATGTTAAGGGATCAGGGGACATGAGATAGTCTCTTACCAACACAGGATTGAATAAGGTGAAAGGAGGAAAAAAAGCAAATCCAATGATAACGTACATCTGTTCCGGTGAATGTATGAGCCTTTAACACTTATTTCCTTCCGTGCAGGATAAGTGGCTCCTTTTCTGTAGAGAATCTTAGAACTTCAAAGCAGATTTCCTTCGGATAATGCAAATGATCGGAATATGCTGGTTCCAGCCTACTCAAGAACATGAAAAGGAAGAGTGGGAAAGAGAAAATTAAAACTAATTGCTGTGGCTGCCTTTGATGTTTGGAAAGAAGGGCAGAAATAAAATACTTCAATTTTTGTCAAGTTCATTCGATTAGGAAATAAGCTGACAAAGCGCTAAAATTCAGAGTTGCTGACCCAGTGGCCGTTTACATTAAATGCTACTTTGAGCTGCCACTTGGTTTTTGGTCATATCTGATGAAATTATAATTAGCAGGATTAAATTCAGTCTATAATCCTCATGCGGGCACTGGGGAGGCACGCTACTTTGTTCACATCTGAATCTGCGGTGGCCTGTGGGTTGTATTCTCTGATCTAATAATATGCCATTTAGATTCATTTGTTCAGTCCTCCTTTAATTTGTGACTGAATGACTGTTTGCTTTGAGGTCAAATGCCCCCAAGAACAACCTAATTTACATTTGTCACAGAATTTCAAGCAGAGACCTGTTTGGCTTTCTCCATAATGAAAAAACATCTTCTTAGTAATCAAGCAAATCAAACACAATCTCCTAAATTAAAACAGCTCTCCAGTACAACCAACAAAGAAGAACTCCTGAACACACACAATTATCTGCATGGGTGGTTTCCACTTGACAAAAAGAAAATTAAAAACACAAATGACAAATGAGAAAACAGAACATACGCTGCCTCCAGGAGTTCCCTGGTTCAGGCTGAGTTTTAACTATTCTTCTAACTTCCAGTAATGGCTAGCTGCGCTGGTGATACTGAATGGTACAGGATAGTCCTGTATGGCAGTACCAAAGTGCTTGTTGCTTTGTTATTCTTGATGTAAGCTGCTGTGTCCTTTAAACACCAAAAAGGGTAAGTTTATTCCATGAATACGCCATTGACTTTACTTTGTGTGCGTTGGCGCTGGAATTACTCTATCTGATTTACTACTAAGCACTATGGGAAAGCGTTATAGACTTTCTTTTTCCTTAAGGTGAAGATTTGGACATTTCAATGATATACCTCATTCATTTTGTTGTTTTCAAATAAACATTGTGGCATGGTGACCTGATAAGTGTTATCTGTAAGTTAAGATGAGTGTGGCATGATCTTTCATGTCTAGAAAAAGGCATGCATCTAATAGTTCATTGCATTTGTCAAATAAACATGAAGACGTCTTTACTGTAGAACAGCAAAAACATTAGTTATTGATTCAGTAAGGGTTGTAACACCTCACAGTAACAAGATTATGAATAGTTTGAATAGTCACTCATTCTTCTGGGGTAATGTCTACATCAGCTGCATTTATGCTGCTTCCTACATGGCTTGTGGCAAACTGGACTTTTTATTCCTTCCTATTACAGATGACATTTATCTTCTCTCTCTTCCATATTGTCTAGATTTGTAGCATGCAGAAATAATAGTTTTCCTGTCACCATATTTTCTATCCTCAACTGTGTTTCTCTGCAGCTCCTCCAGCTTTGCCATGGGACTCTTTTCAGATGTGGGTCTCATGGGAACATTTTTCTAATTTTTGTGAGTTGAAATTCTTTTTTAACTCTATTCTTTTCTTTCCACTTAACCACTACTTTGTGCTGGTCTATCACATACAACAATGCAAGTGAATTGTGCCAAGGGGATGCTGATGAGGGAGGTTCAATGAAAGTTTAAGCTCACTGACAGCAGTGGGAGGTTAAGATAGCGGTAAGAAATAATCAACTTTAGCTGGCCCTGAAATTAAGGTGCAAGATGTTTCTAAGCTTAAATATAAGCATCATATGACATATTTTAACCAAGACTTGTTGATTCTAAATCAGGGGTCAAACCTTTGAATCAAAATTCTAACTACGTCAAAAACTCTGCAAATTTTAATGTAAAATAACATATCTCATGTACATACAATCAGTTAAAAGAAATCTGCTTTTGCTTTGCACACACACTTCATTCCTCAAGCTCAGAGATAATCCACTTTAACTGAACAAATGTGGCATTTAATAGGATATTCATGGAAGAGAAAAACGATACTCCAGGGATATGAAGTGCTGCTAAACTTTTCTCATTTCACGTTGTAAAGCAAAAGCTGTCGTCCAACTTCTACAGAACCTGAGTCTGTCGTGTGGACTTTTAGAAACTGACTCCAGACCTTTAGAGATAGCAAATGTATAAAACAAGGCTTCAGAAAGTTGCATTGGTTTTTAGCAGATCATTGGAGCTCTTTCTTTTTGCAACATCAAAGGAAGCCACGGTTCTTTGATGTGGCAGCATGCTGTTTAAGGTACAGACTGAATGGAGAGATGTCAAGCTGCAAGGTGCCTCTGTAGTTTATGCTGAGTGCTGCAGAGAGCTGCAGATGAAAGGAGCAAACAGAGTTTGATAATGAATGTCCAACAAGTAGGACCCATCTCAGACAGTGCACGCTCAGCGGGGCGCCCCAGCTAACCTTGAGCGCAGCACCCCAAACCTTGGGCAGACGCTGGAGACCAGACTCCTTTAACTTAGCGTGCTTCAGCAAAAAACAGAGGCCCTCAGATGTGAGCTTTAATCTTCCTGTCAATTAAACTCTGATTGACACACGCGTGTGCGTGTGCACACACACACACACACACACACACACACACACACACACACACACACACACACACACACACACACACACACATACACACGGTCTCCTCTGAAAGAGATGCCTTCCACTTAAACAGCAAACTCTCTGTTTGGCTCAGAGAAGCGTTTTCTAATTATACAGCAATCCTTTCCATGTTTGTGGCTGCAGCCTTAGCATTTTCTACGGCACTTCTGGATCCTCTTACAGTTAATGTCGTCATTAATCTAATGAGCTAATCCTCTTTTATTTGTTAACCCATTTGCTTTGGGGAATCTAGGATGACTGGCTTATTTTTCTGTACAGCCTACTGCTTTTTTTTTCTTCTTATTCTTAAAACCATTGATAGAATGGGTTTTGGCCTATAAAAATGCACAGGATAAATACATTTGTACCATATAATTTTAAAGAGACCAGAAATTCTTACTTTTTTAGTGTTTAATGTAATCTAGTAATGGTAAAATGATAATAACATCCTATGACAGGGGTTGTGTTGTAACTGCAAAAATTGTATGTATCCTCATACTAATGTCTATCTCCAACAACCATGTATGTTAAAGTTTAAAAACACCTGTCTTCTTAAATAGAATTCATAATTCTAGGTTGAATAAATTAAAGTGGTTTAAAAATGACCAGCTTCAGGGTTGCCATAGACAAGTGCGATTTATTTTGTAGATCTTCTTCTTTCTTTCTTTTTTTTTTTTTTTTACAGAACAAGTTAGCATCATATCAGCGGCGTACTTTTCCCAATACCCCCCCCCCCCTTTTTTTTAGAACTCATATGTTTCCTTCAGTCTCAGTCAGATTCATGCCTTATATTGATAAACTTCGTCCCTGTGTTATTCTGTTTCATATTAAATAGTTTAAAATATTCTTTACATGTGTCTACTGGATCGGTTGTTACTAACATCTGGTAAGAATATCATGTTAATTGCACCTTTACAAACATATCTACTTTGAAAACTGGTGATGTATCTAATACTTATTTTCTTTACTAACTTCAAGATTCTTCACATCAGCCATTTAATGAGCATAATATTTGACTTTTTTCTGACGCTTCCTATGACTGTTGGCTGCAGTGGTGTATTGAGGTGTCTGTACACAGATCATAAAAGGGAGCGCCGTGTAACACCTGAGGAGAAGGTCACTGTTGCAACGTTTCCAAACCCAGCTCCACAGTACAGTTTGAGGTAGTTTACAGAACCCACTTATCTTGAACCAAGCAAGATAGAATCTATTCAGATTTCTATTCAGCGTAGCAGCTTTGGTGTGGCTTTCATGAGACCCCTCCAATCCACATGCTTTGGACTTGCTCTGCTTTTATATCATTTTTGAAGGAGGTTTTTTTGATCCCTTGAAAATAGTTACTTACCTGAAACTGACCCTTTTTACCCTTTAATTGCTCTCTATGGTACAGTATATGAAAGGATAAACACATTACTTATTATTAATTATGTAAAACGTTGGTTTCTGCACTTTGTTTTGCCATGTTTGTTGGTATATGAGACTCTTGAGCAACAACTCCAGACAACCGAGAGGTTTAATCGGATTGTTGGCCACAGTGAAATAATGAATCTTTCTTTTAGGTTCAGGGTAAGAGTCCAGGTTGGCGCAGAGGAGGCGAGATGGTAGGTATTAAGGGAAACCATGAAAGATAATTTATGATGTCGTATGGACATTTAGAAATGGTTAACGCTTGGCCAGATTTTTAGTGCATCATGCAAAAGTGAGCTGACTCCAGAGTCACCAGCACTTACAAATCTTTGCTCCAAGCTGCAGACTGATGAAGAGATTCTAACCCTGTCTGCAAGCTGAATTTGTGCCGTGATAAACACTTGAGAATCCTTCTTGTACAGCTCCTGCTTCAACCATTTGTGAGAAACCAAAAACGGTTCGCACCAATCACGGTGCAGTATTATGGTTTAACGCAGGACATACAGGACATGTGGTGGAAGCAAGAGCCGCCAAGCCCACAGCAGAACCAAGATAAACATAGTAACGCAGGAGGACGCATGTGTAGCTGCTGGTGCTTTGTCAGAATCCACGATTTCTTCTTTGAAGCAAGAACAGGAAGAAGCGCCTTGACCAGCGTAAACTTGTTACGGTCTCTCATGTCACATTTTCATGTGATACCATGATTGGCTAAAACCAACCTTTGGGAGGCGGGTACTTGGTGTTGCTTTGCCCAAACAGTTCATTAAGTTCTGCTGAATCCCGGACGAATTGAATGGGAGCAGGCCCAAACCGATAATGTGCAGAAAGGAGAGTGCTACACATTATCAATCTTGCTTGCCAGGTTAAGGAGATTCAATCTCTGGGTTTGTCCTGAAACACTGAACATTATCACATCACACAATCCTTTGTGAACTCCAGAATATGTTCACTAATAGAAGAGTGCAATTCAAATGCAGGGAGCATTGTTTTCTGAGCTTTTCCACAAATTGTTCAGAATTCTGGTCTAGCCAAGGAAAGAAACACTCAGATATTTCTTTTTAAGAATATTTATTTATTTATTTACTTAGTGCCAGTTTTTGCATTCTTCAAATTGTATCCACCGCAAATCCTCTGGACCCCCTTCTGTCATTCCAATGGCAGAATTCCACCTTAAAGGTTTGTGTAGTGTGCCTGACAGAAAGCACTCAGAGCTACACTCCCTTAGGTGGAGTCGGCTGTTTCTGAGACACAAAGAAGAAAAGAAGCTTCTCTTTGAAAGATTGTGTTTGATTACTCCTGTCCGTATGATTGAGAGGATTGTTTCCCCCCCCAACAGAACACAGCAGAGGCGAATAATAAGCTGATCTCGGTACTCTACAGGGAGCTGCAAGGACCGCAAAGAATAGATCTGTGTTGTTTCTGAACCTTTTTTGTCCTGACAGTTAACGGTGCACGTTTCCTAATGTTGTAACCTCACAATTCAAGGTGCTTTAGTGGGATCATGCCAGTCTACATTTTATATATATACATCTATATATATATATATATATATATATATATATATATATATATATATATATATATATATATATATATATATATATAGAGATATATATGCATCTAGTTGCCTTAAGAGGTCACCTTATTGTAAACAGAGCCCACCTTTGCTTAATTAAATCTCAGTATAAATCCAGCTGTTCTGTGAAGGCCTCAGAGGTTTGGTAGAGAACATTAATAAATAAATCATAAGCATTAAACATGGCCCAGAGTACAGTTCAACCCATCACTGTAAAATGGAAAGGGGATACCACAATTTCAGACCTACCAAGACATAGCTGTACACCTGACGTGATGTCAACGAAAGGTCATCAGAGAAGCAGTCCAGCGTCTGTTGGTAACTCTGGAGGAGCTGCACACATCCACAGCCTAGCCGGTTGAACACGTTGACCTGACAACTGCGGGTTCTGGACTCCACGGGTCTGGGCTTCTTGGAAGAGTTGCAAGAAGAAAGCCATTACTGAAAATAAGCCATGAGTAGTACCATTTAAGGTGCACCACAAGCGACGTCTGGGGCATCGCAAACATGGAAGACGGTCTTCTGGTCAGATGAGATCAAAACTGAACATTGTGCCTTCCCTGCAAAACACAATTTCTGGTGAAAGACCAACACTGAACATCACCCTGAGAAATTGTGAACCGGTAGAGACATGTGGATTTGGCAGTGTTCTGCGTATCGGGTCAGAGCATTATGAGTTGACGTTTGTTTTTGTCCTTTGCTGCTGGTTTTCATGTGCTGACCTTTTATCATAAGAAGACGGTGAATTTAGTCATCTTTGCAGGAATGAAAAGGCTTTTTAAAAATAGTTTCTGCCACACCATGTGCCCATACACAGTTTGGATTGTGGTATCACAAATGGGAGAAAGGAACTAATTACGTGACTGAAAGAGGGAATAAAGAAATTGGACAGAAAAGAGGAATCAAGAATGAAAGATGCCAGTTTTCTGAGCGTAACGTTGTTTGCCTTTTTATGCAACACTTCCATCATGTGGCTCCAGCTCTAAACTACAACCAGTGTGGAGCTCAGGCTTTCAGTATAAGCCTGCTGATTATTTTTGGACAAACCCACTAATGTATATCCAGCGTTTTATCTATTCCTCTTTTCCTCTTTGCTGTATTCGTGTAGCGATGCTCAGCAAGAGGATGTGGACATGTCCCCACACAACAATACACAAAGGGGTTTACCAAGTGGCCAACTAAATGTAACTTCCTCTAATTATTAAGTGATATGTGACCTCAGCGTGTTGCCTTTCTGATGACTCCAGCTGGTGTTTTAAGGGATTTTTTCAGATGATGTGTTTCATTGGCAGCCCATGGTTGCTTTCATTCACTTGAGAGACATGGCAACACTGTGAGTTTCGCTTTCAGATGTGGAATGAGGAAGGGGCAGGTCTGCAGCTTTCAAGCATATCTGCCTAAATAACAGATGGAGGAAATACAGTTTGCTTGTTGAAAGCTCACAGTGAGTACTACTTCTTTTTACTAGCGTTGCTATGTATTGAATGTGTTAAAAGTAAAATTCTGTTTATTATTTGTCATAAGTTGTGCATATTTGTATGATAGAATAGAATGGGATGTTGTCAGTGTATGTCTAAAAAACAAACAGCTAACTGTTACATTTGTATGTGAGCGTTGTTTGCTAGAGAGCTTAATCTTTGAGGAAACGTTCTCGGTGTGGATGAAAGCGCATTTTTGTTTGCTGTGACAGGATGTGACTCTTGAGGCAGAAGAAGTACGAGCTGTACACCAGGGGCATGGGAGCTAAAGTCAGAGAAGCATGCTTGCCCAGGAGGTTTTGGTGAAGCGACGCGCTGAAATTCTCCACGCCCTCTGCAGCAGCGGGTCGGCCGAACACCTTGAACGAGTCGCGGATATGCTGCTCGCACAAGGGGAGCTTGGATGGGAGGACTACCAGAACGTACTGGTACCAGGAAGGACCCTGTACAGCAACGCAAGGCAACTGCTCGATCTACTTTACACAAAGGGCACAGACAGCTGTGGGCTCTTCTTCAGGGCTGTCGAACAGGTCTTGCCAGAAGGGCAGGGAGCTGTTTTTTACTCTTCAGAATACCCTTCAGGTTCAGATGGCAGAGTGAAACCCCAAGGAACGTCCACTGAGGCACTCTTGACTTGCAGGCCAAGCCTCGTCTCCAAGCTCCAAGGCTGCATCGATGGTGTCTTGGGAGCTCTTGTTGAATCAGGTCACTTTTCCTCCACAGATTGTGATGGAGTGCAGCTGCCCATTCACACTCCCTCTCAGCAGGTAGAGTAAGAAAACGGAGCACAATTTATATTTTAGATTTACAGTCCAGTGAAAAGTTTTTTTTTTTGCTTTTTGTCACACATCAAACAAATTGTAATAACAAAAATAACCTGAGTAAGTAGGGAAAGCACTTTTCAATTCATTAAAGCTATAATGGACAATTTTCCCGGAAACGTAGGTAAGAAACTCCCACGTTACTTTTTCAATAACTGAGCATGTGCAAAACAACCCTACCTGCTCTTCCGTTCCTCAGTGGGATCGGCTAAAAAAAATCTCCCAAATACACTCCGGTCTTATTTCCCTCATCTGAGGCCTTCCTCTTCTTCTCATAAACTTCTAAGACAGTTTGCTTCTAGCGACTCTCGCCACTTTCAAAGTATATGGTGAGACAACCGGGGCTACAATGAACGGCTAACACCAAAAGCTAACTGTTTACATAAACACTAGGAGGGCGCATGGGCAGCCAACAAGAGGAAACTAGCAAGGAACGCGCACGCACACTGGCGTTACAAGAGTGCGTCACAGTGATTGGCATGTGGGACAACCAGAGATTTAACATGATCCCCCCCAGATTTCAAAGCTGAAAAAAAATTGTCCACTTTACCTTTAAAGGAAAAAGTAATTCCCCCTCTTGTTAATCATGAATCAACTGTGGTTAATCAGTTTTTGGAAAAGATGAGATGAGTTACCTGAGTTGTGAAATACAACCTCTGATACAACCCGGGTGACTTGGCTAGAATATCTCAAAAAGCAACACATCCTTAGACTTAGACAGACTTTATTCACATTCACTATGTACGTCTGAGCTGAATTTTGTTGCAAGGCTCCGAGTAAAAACAAAAGACAAAAGAGAGACATTATGAATATAAGAATTGTCATTTGTCAACGATGTAGCATCAAACCAAAGAAAAACATTTTATATGTCACAGAAAAGTTATGTGTGTAAGACCAAGACCGAATGAGTGATGCAAGTATATGTGGCAGCAGGATGTTTTGCATCAATGAACGGACCATATGATGATGACGATAGTACATAACAGAAACAGAAACTCAGAAAAAATACAGTGACTTTTATCAGGAATATAGCAGCAAAACGAAAAAAAAACTTTTTATATGTACAGAAAAGTTATTGTGTAAGCCAATATGAATAGTTCCAGGATATGTTGCAGCAGGGTGTATTGCAACAAGACAGACAGCTATGCAGCTGGTCAGGACACTCTCTGATGTCCCGCTGTAGAAAATCGTGAGGGTAGGAAGAGGGAGGTTTGCTCAGAAAGTGCAGACACTGCTGTGCTCTCTTCACAACAACAGACGTGTGGAGGGACCAGGTCAAAGCGTTTACGATCTGCACCCCCAGGAATTTGATGCTGCTGACTCGCTCCACTGCAGCGCCCTTGATGAGAACGGATGTGTGACTTGGCTGATTGTCCTCAACCCTGATCTCTTTTGAAATTTGTAGAAACATAACTGTAGAATACCAGAATTTAGGAGTTGCCTAATCAAAATCTGCACTTACATCTGACTGAAATAGTATGGCATGACCTTAAACAGGCTTCACATTCTAGGAAATCCACCAATATGACCCAGAAAATCCCGTGGGTCAAAAATCTAGCAGCCCGATGCAAAAGGCTCACAGTTTTTTGTTTTGTATTAACATTTACAAAAAGGTAAAACTGGAATAAATCTATTGGGGGCCAAATAGCTTTTCATTGTGTCTTTCATTCTAATAGTCACAAAAATTCAAAGTTTTCTTGTCTGACCTATAAATGTTAAAAGCAGCAATGCTTTTTTTGTTTTAGATTTTGTTAATCTAAATCTGTTGCTAAAATAAAATACTTATTACTGTTATACTGCTGTTATGACATTAATAAATACTGGTTAATTTTAAATGTCAATCAAACTGGCACTTGCAGGTGGTTTTCACATCACAGTTTTAGGATGTGACATGTGTGAAGCATATGACCTTGGCCTAAATGAGCCAATGATCACTAAACAACAGTCATTTTCCCCCCCCAAGACATTTTTGTCACATAACACCTTGTGACCATCTTTGTCTTTTAAACCGTTCACATGTCTTCTGTTGAATTGTAAAGATTTGGGATTTTGCCACTTCTGAGACAAACCTTTTTGCCAAATGTTTAACTGTTTCTTTGATCTGAATGATTCTGTTGTTGTCATACATTCTGTGTGTGTCACAGGCAAGGCGGCTACTTGATCACGTCAGATCCAAAGGAGAGTCGGCAGCATCAGTTGTCTTGCAGTACGTTCAGCAAGAACAGGAATGTGGGTTGACGCTGGAGCAGAGGAGACCGACCCTGACTAAAGGTGTGTTGCCTGAAGTACTGAAAGTGTCAGCCCTGTTACTTTTTCAAAAGGCACCAGCAAACATGCAGATAAAGTAATGCAAGCTTAAACATCAGTGGAGCTAGTCTGAACAACTTTATGCACTGGCAAATATACACAAACACAGAAACCAGATGAAATGTGATGTGACTCGAAGAAAAAAAAACTAATCTATAATTGTTTTTTCATTTTTGTCTTTTCTAAGAAATGTCATAATTTTAAATGTACTTAAGACACCTTTAATAAAAGTCCAGAGAAAGAAATGGAACTCTGGCTCAGTCCTCCTGACTCAACAGGTATAACTGAGTCGGGTTTGCTCACACACGACTTTAAAGGTCGGCCCACAAATATTCTATAAATTTGAGATCAGGGCTTTGCTATAAACAGTCCAAAATTTTGATTTTGACTTCATTAAACAACTCTGTAGCTAAGTTGGTGGTATGATTGGGGTCATTGTTCATTAAGAAGATCCATTTTGGCCAAGCTTTTAACATCCTAGCTGATGTCTTCATATGTTGCTTCACGGGATGTTCTTTCCTCCTGACGCCATCTATTTAGTGAAGTGCACCAGGCCCTCCTGGAATAAAACACCCATATGCATGATGCTGCCAGCCCAGACACTAGAGCTGGACGATATAGAAAAAAAGCATATCAATAAAATAGAAATTATATTGATCGATATTGATAATTATCAACAAATTCAAAACATATATTTTAATTGCAGCCCTGAACATTTTATACTGTTGCTTAGAGACCTATATTTGGACACAGAACACACAAACACTGAATTCAAACTCAACCCTTTATTCAACAAACTTTTTACCAAAACTGCAAGTTTTAAAAAAAGAAAAAAAGAACGTGTGCTCTCTGAACTCCTTGAAGGGGCGGAGCTTGGTGACAGAGCGTTCCTGGGTCTTCGTTTGTGATTGGTTGGGAGGATGTAATGACTGTAATATTAACCTATATGGCTAGAATGCAAAAGGAAGGGAAATTGTTATTCTATTGAACTTTTTATAGACCCTTTTTTGCTATCATCAGTATACGTATATCGATCGATATATATCGTTATTGAACTATTGTCCAGCCCTACGAGACACTATTGGGAAGTTGCTGTCAGGCTCGTATGCTTCCCCCTTTTTTTCTCCAAATGTAAAAATTATCATTAATGAAGAAAGACTTCATCAGACCACATGACATGTTGCCAGGAATTAAGGCCATTAGCAAACATTTTAATGTAGCTGTTGGAGTTATTATTTCTTTCTTGCTGAGTGGCCTTTTAGCCTATGTCAGTACAGTAATGTCAATGCTGATATTGACAGACTCTTACCAGCAGTACAAGACATAATGGAGTTTATTGTGGAGTTTATTGTGTTTCATGTTGGAGTTTACTGTGTCTCCTTCTTTTCACTCAGAGTTCGTAAAGTACCAGAAGAAACTGAGCAGCTCGGTGTCAGCGCAATCCCGCTTTCTCAGTACTTATGGAGGGACCAGCCACATGCCGTTAGATGACATCTACACTGATGTCCAGCTGGAGCTACCCAACAGCAGTGCTGACATCTACAAATCCATGGGCTTTGAGGACATAGTTGGCCCTGTCGGAACGCTGAATGAGGATGCAGACACAGTGCTGGTATCCGGGGAGGCGGGTAGTGGAAAAAGCATCTGGCTCCAGAGGCTGCACCTTCACTGGACTCGGGGTGCCGCTGTTCAGGACTTTCTCCTTCTGTTTCCATTCAGCTGTCGCAGGTTGAACTCAGAGCACAGGGATCTGTCGGTACAAGAGCTGCTGTTTCAGCACTGCTGCTGGCCAGACAGGGAGCAGGAGGAGATCTTCCAGTTCATTTTGGACCACCCTCATCTTGTCCTCCTCACCTTTGATGGTCTGGATGAGCTCAAACAGAGCTTTTCTGATGAACATAGGATATGCTGCCCCAACCAACGTGCACCTGTTCATGTACTATTGTTTAACTTAATCCAGGGTTCTCTAATGAAAGGGGTGCGGAAAATTGTTACCAGTCGCCCAGAGGCAGTGGGGCCTGCTTTGAAGAAGCACTTATCCAAAGAGGTGCATCTGAAAGGCTTTTCCCCATCTGGCATTGACTGCTTTGTGAGAAAACATCACAGTGATCCAAATGAGGCTGCTAAGGTCTTAGAGTCGCTACACGCAGACACAGCTTTACGTGGACTGTGCCACAGTCCAGTTCTCTGCTGGATAGTCTCACAGTGCCACAAGGAGCTGCTTGGATGTGGAGAAGGAAGCCCACAAACAGTCACTGATGTTTACCTGGTGATCTTACAACACTTCTTCCAGCACCACAACACCTTAAAGAGTGGCATAGGGGTAAGATGGCTGCAGCAGAACCTTGAGACAGTCTTGCATCTTGGGAAGCTTGCCTTTGAGGGAATATCAAACTCTAATTATATCTTTTCAGTTACAGACCTGGAGACATGCGGTGTAACTGAATCAGATATCTGCATTGGCTTTCTCATTCAGAGCAAAGACATGTCCCTAGCTCACAGTATATGCTATGAATTCCTTCACATCACAATGCAATGCTTCTTTGCTGCTATCTCTACCATTTTGTCAAGTAACGCTGGTCGCCCAGCTATCCTAAAGCTCTTTGAGCCGCAGGAAATGAAGAAGAGTCTCAACAATGCATGCTTTAGAGGCTGTCTGCCTTCAAGTAATACACAGCAGATTTCGGAGGAGCATTCTACCACAGCAGAAAAAACAAATCTGCAAATTACAGCCACCTTTGTGTCTGGACTACTGTCCCAGCGCTATCAAAAGCTCTGGCTCCACTGCTGCTCCAGTGTTTCGGTGGAGAAGAAGGCCAAACAAGTAGCCCGCTATCTTTCTAAAGGCATGAAGCAACATTTTAGGTCAATCCCTCAACCTGTGCAGGGAGAAAAGAAGAGTATGCATGCAATGCCAGAATTTGTCTGGCTCATCAAGTGCATCTATGAGATGCAGGAGAGCAGGATTGCTAAAGATGCCATGAGTAAGTTAGAGGTTGGCCACTTGAAACTGACATACTGTAACATCGGCCCCGTGGAGTGCACCGCGCTCGCTTACGTGCTCCAACACCTAAAGAGCCCTGTAGGCCTCCAGCTGGACAACAACTCTGTAGGTGACGTTGGAGTGGAGCAGCTTCTTCCCTGCATGCACATTTGTAACTCTCTGTAGTAAGTCCAATGACTGAATGCTTCTGAATTTAATGGGTTTGCTGTTTGATTATTTAGTTTTACTGTTTAGTCAGTATCTTTACTGGTTTAGATAAAGGTCAAAACAATTTCAGCTTTTTAAGCCTTTTTTATGTCATTCTTGAGGGGGGGGGGGGTTGGTTGTATTTCTTGGGTGCATTTTAAAGCGTTTAAAGTTCAGTCAATTACTTACACGTACCATCTCCATACGGCTTGGTGGAATGCTACAGAGATGGAGGCCACACCTTTTTGACTCTGAAGTTCATACCTGAGAAAACAGCCCCGTGCTGTTATCAAATCACATTATATGTTATGAATGGCAAATATAATGAATATGAAGAGTTTGTGGTTTTGGCTTGTGGTTACGTGGAGTTGGTTTGCCAAATAAGCATCACATGCAACATGTTGCAACAGACCATGGCATGGCACAACCTATCCTCACTTTAGAAACCTGTTTGATGTGAAATTGGATCATCGTAAAACTTAAAATATTGACCTTGGACTGGCTAACATTTTTTTTTTGGACTTTTAGTGGTTTCAGGTGGCTAAAATTACCCTGTAACTACTCACGTTCTGACTAGCTGCTAGCTTAACTATGCATTAGAAACTGATTTTCCAAACTGATTGTTCTGCATATTTTCTCCCGTTTTCGCATCAGTTTTCCTTTATGACAGTAGTCCATCAGTTTACTAAAGTTTATTTGGGTTTAATTTATCACAATAAAAATGTAATGTAAGCTTTTGTAGTTAACAGAGATGCATGTTGTTTATTTTTCAGCCTCAGAAATAATAACATTACAGATGAGGGCATACGCAAACTGATTGACAAAGTCATCCACCTCGACAGCTTCCAGAAAATTGCGTAAGCATAGTACAAAAAATTAACTAAGCTAATTAACTTATAATCAGCATTTTGATTCTAACTCCAAGTTATATATAAACCCGCAGGTGAAATGTTGTCAGTTTGTATAATCACGTTGGTTATTTTGTCCAGCCTCTTCAACAACAGGCTAACTGACGCCTGCACGCAGCATTTTTCGTACCTGCTGAAGACGAGACAGAATTTCTTGTCGTTAAGGTCAGGACACACCATCGTCAAACATGACACCACTGTAGAGATTACATTTACAGTATTCACAATGCCTGTGTAATGTAACAGAGTGATAGCATTGCAGTATTTTTTGTCTTTCAGGCTGGGTAACAACAACATTACAGCAGAAGGAGCAAAGCAGCTGGCAGAGGGGCTGAAATGCAATAATTCATTGCAGTTTTTAGGGTAAAAATGTTAGTGCAAAGTTTTATGCATTGTGTTTTTCGGGTATTAACAGTTACCGATTGTCTCTACGTTTCTTTGTGTTCTAAGGCTATGGGGTAATAGGATTGGTGATGAAGGAGCAAAGGCCCTTGCAAAAGCTTTACAAAACAACAAATCCATTGTTTGGCTCAGGTAATTTTGGCTTTAAACATTTGCAAATGCTATGTAATTTCTGACAGTGTGAAATAATACCAAAGAGCGCTGCTTATGTTTGAAGGTGTATGAGTCATAACAGTTTTTTTCTTTGATAAAATATTTCAGAAGTGCATCACATTTCTACTTCTTTCTTGTCTTTTTCTCACATGAAAACAGTAATGCAACTAACATGTGCATGCATACTCTGGCAGCCTTGTAGGCAATGGTGTAGGAAGTACAGGGGCCTGTGCCCTCTCCAACATCATCAGGAACAGCCCATCGCTGGAGGACCTTTGGTAAGTCCTAGAGGAAATGTTGCAGATTTCCTTTGCATGAACCAACGGTCGGGTTCGTCATTTGGGCAAATTGTGCAGCAGTACTTAAATGGTTGTGCTTTGGTATTTTTCTTTGAAAGGTTGACTGAGAACTGCATAACCAGAACAGGAGTGGAGTCTCTGATTCAAGCGTTAAAACACAATGACCATGTCAAGTCAGTATGGTAGGTGATGGAGAATCATACGCAATGTCTTGCAAAAGCATTTAAACTATTTGAACTGATTCACGTTTTGTCATATTACAACCCCAAATGTGAATTTACACTATCCTGCAAAAAGTATTAGCTAGTTTGTGTCACAAAGATTGGAACTTGAAGATCCCATTGCTTATTCATTATGATTGATTTTATTTCGGCCCACCGTGTTTCGCTGTACTGCACTTGGTGATATAACGTTTGGATGCAGCAGCTCAGCCACAGGAAATCCATTTCATGTAGGGTATCTATGCACTGTTGTTGAAGACCATGTAAAGGTTGGTGGTATAACTATTGACTTGGCAGAAAGCTGGTGACCACTGAGCATTATGTGCATCAGCAACCACTGAACCAGTTCTGTGATTGTACATGACCTACCATTTTGTGGCTGAGCTGCCATAATTCCCGATAGCTTCCACTTTGCTATACTACAAACAGTTCACTGTGGAATATTTAGTAGCTAGAATATTTCAAGGCTAGACCTTTTGCAGCATGCTCTCTTGGTGCCATGCCAGAATTCCTTGAGCACCAGAGAGCGACCCATTCTTTCACAAATGTTTGTAGAAACATTCTGCATGCTTGGGTGCTACATTTTTAACCCCTGTAAAGGTGTTGAAACATGTAAAGTGCATTATAAGTGTTAAGGTCTATTTAAAGTGCATTATAAACAAAATGTATTATTATTATTACTACTACTACCTGTGACCATGGGTGTGATTGGAATACTTGAATTCAGCGATTTCAAATGGCAAGGGAATACATTTGGCAATTTAATGTACTTCAAAAGACCTGAAACTGAAACATCCCAACAACATGTGGTTTATTAAACAACTAAATCGGGAAGGAAGAAAATGCATGCTACATTTTTCAAATTTATTTTTGAAAAAATAATTTATTTATGAAAATCAGGCAAAATTGTTTTCCTTCAGTTTCAAGTTGATGTGCTACTTTGTGTTGGTTCATCACAAAGTATGTCAGTGAAATAAACTGAACTTTGTGGTTTGAACTTGAAAAAATGTGTGAAAGCTTGAGGGGTATGAATTGTTTTGGGAGGCACCCTATGGCATTCAGAATTGAGGCCAAACCTCTAAACACTTATTTTCATATCACTTGTTGATGAATAGTTTCTGTCTCCTCCTTTCCTGTCTAGGTTGAAAAACAATGACCTTAGCTCAGCAGAGGTTGAAGAAATGCAGCAGATGGAATCAAGACTCGTTTTCTGACTTGGTGTCCTGCCACTCAGGGATTATGTGTTGCAATTTGCCCAGATTTGTTATGTACAAATATTGAAGGGCTCATGTATACAGTGTGAATCCAAAATGTACAATGTACATAGATATGTCTATATTTCTAATGACTTTATTCTAAATCAGTATTTTACTGTATTTGTACCTACTGTTGTAGGTAATGGGTTACCTAATGTACAATGAGAATAAAGATTTTGGATTCAACTCTGTTGTGTCACAACACTCATTCATAACACCAGAACTAAATGTAAAGCAGACAGGTTTTTTATAAAGAATAAGTAACCTTGTTAGTAGAATAGAAATAGCATATAAATAACCTTTATCGTCCTTCAGTGGGGAAATTCAGGTGTACAGCCAAGAGAAAGGCAAATGGAGGCTGGCAGACATACACAAAGGGCAAAAAATATAAAAACAAAAAATAAGGACAAGAAACTGCACAGTAAGGGCAAATTTACGGCAAAAAATATTGCACTGTTATTAAAAATCGTATACCCTGATAAAAAAAATGTGCAACTGAGTAGGAGATTTAAAAAAATGTACAAACCGTGTACAAACCGTGCATATGTATTTAAGCATAAAAACAACAGACTATTCACAAGAATGAAAATTGTAAAAACAGTAAGGATGTGAACACAGTTTTTTGAGCCAAGCTATTCCAGCAGTCTTCCAAATGTATGTGTGTTTTCTGTTTCATGCAGTTTTACATTTCTTATCGACCACTGTGTATCTGATGAAAAAAAAGAATAAAACATTTCAATTGCAATGTGTCATGATTATGGTCTTAGAAAATATGTCACACTCATCTTTGTAAATCCTTGTCATGTGACATAAAATAACTTTAAAATGGCATTTATATCTCCACGGTCAGGAATACTTGGTTCTCAAATGATTACATTCTTATTATAATTTTCAAATACATACTTTCCATATAATTTTTCATACATTAATGTTTCACATTAAAAGGCATGTTATTTTTTGACATTAAACATCATGGTAGGCTCATTTCATTAGCTTAAATTTCTTTAAATTTTATTGGTCAACCAAAACCTGAAGTTGACATTATATGGCTTTATCTGCACAAGGGGCTACATTGTACACAAACCATTCCTAAAACTTAAGTTTGGATCTCGTAAATAAGCTGCATTATACAGTATTCACAAATCTTTCACATTTTATCACGTTACAACCACAAATGTTAATATAGTTTTCTGTAAAGTAAATTACACAATATATCCCATTTAATTTTGTGGAAATACACACACAAAAATATTTATAGAACTATGTTTACTGTCATTCCAGCTGCAGGCCTTTTGGGTTATGTTTTAATTTTTTTCCCCAGACACTGATATTTTGCCAGTAATTCAAAATAGCTCAAGCACATTTGAATGGAGAGTGTTTGTGAACAGCAGCTTTCAGGTGCTGGTATAGATTTTCAGTTGAATCTAGGTCTGGACTTTGACTGGGCCATTTTAACAAATGAATATGCTTCAATTCTAACCATCCATTGCAGCCCTGGGTGTTTATGGTCGGCTTGCTGTCGGAAGGTCAACTTATGCCCCAGTAGTAAGTGTTTTGTAGCCTCTAACAGGTTTTTACATTGCCCTGATTACCACTTATCTTCATCCACCTTTAAATCAACTGGCCTAATGTGTTCCAGGTGATTAGCCAAATCTTTTTAGTCTTGCCGTCTACATGTGTCTAAAGTGATTTGACAGAGCTACTCAGAAAAACTGTAACAAATTGAAGTGAAACCCCTGCTGGGGTGAAAAAGATAGGTTTCTATTAAGAAAGCAAAAACAATCAGAGGTAATTGTTCAGTTTTACTTCTGTGATAGAGGCTTTAACCAGGATTTGTTTTGGCTCTTTTGTTTCTTCACACTGAAAATAAAGAATTATGGCAAGATACAGTTAGTTGCCTATATGAATAAAAAAAATACAAGTAAAACCAATTGATGATGTTTTAAGTCCTGTTTTTTAATTCAACAAGTTTAATCAAGCTCCAGAGCTTCGTATCTTAGTGTTCCATTAAAAAGAATTGAATATTGCGTGTGCCTATGTGTGTGTGTGTGTGTGTGTGTGTGTGTGTGTGTTTGTTTGTGTGCGCTTCAACCTAACTATGTTTTCCTGAAGACAGTGGGAAAACCCCTCAAATGGGACTGCCTTAAGAATACAAAACTAACCAATCAGGGCTCAAGAGAAAAGGTAAACGGCCAATGTCTGATGGAGAGTGACGTGACGTCACGCCATACCAACGGTGAGGTCGTCTGCTGTAAATGATAAATGTAGTCTGTATGTGCTGCGTTGTAGCGTATCGTTTCACGTATTTTTCACGCGGTACGACTATTTAAATGCTTTTGGTCCGCTCTAGATGGTGGCAGTCCTCTGCCCGTGGCCTTGACAGTCCCCACGGCTAACTTTAGCCTGACGCTCAGCTGTTTTGAACGCTAGCATTAGCTAGCAGGCGGCAGAGCTAGCAGAGGTTATAACATGTGTCTAGAAGCCGCTTTCTAACCGTGATGGGCGTATGACATGATCTGTCAGTCATCCGTAGCCTCTGCGTAACCTGCCTCGTCTCAAAGGTAAGTCGTCTGGCCTGCTTGCATCGGTTATGAATGGCTTGTTTGGCGCATTTTAGCCATTTCCCTCTTGAAAAGGGAGGGCTTTGACTGACAGTTTCTGCCTGGTGATACACTCCTGTGTTAGTTGTCATGGGGAAAACGTGTAAAAAACTCCGACTTTGGTCTCGTTGAGCTTTTCTGATCGACAGCATAAATGGATGTCATGGAGCGAGGGCTTTCCCCGTTTCGGGTTTGAAAATAGCTGAAGTTGCGAAAAACGTTGCTCCTCGATCCTGTGCGTCGCGACGACAGCGAGGGAACGATTTGTCCAGATGCTGTGACAGTTGTAAACAAACGAACACGCTTCAGTAAATACCAGTGTTTTAAAAGTAGATCTTGTTGTCATCCGTGAAAGAAATGACGGGTGTGGTACAGTAGATATGCGACAGCATCATATCTGAGACGTGATCGGGGGAAATCCACCGCGCTGCTGTTAGCCTTGCCATGCGTGACACACACGCACAAAATCAGCCGTCTGCTCCCCGTCTATATTTAGTACTTTCAAGTGTGTAGATCTGAGTAATTACACACGAGGGGCATGACACAGGGGAGACTGGGCTGCACGGAGGGACTATAAACCCCAGGAATTAAACTGGATGTCAGATTTGTCAAAATATTAATTCACCAGCCACCTCAATGGGTAAGTACAGCTTGATAGGACTGAGCCGGAGCCCCTTCTCCCTTCAAAACTGCCTTAATTCTTCTGCAAGTTGTCGGGCATATTCCTCATACATTCTGGTCAACATTGATACGATATGTTGTGAAACGTAATTCCCCTCACCCATCCAAATAATATAAATCAGGTGTTCCAATCCCTCCCATGGCCACAGGTGTATAAAATCAAGCACCAAGGCATGCAGACTGTTTCTACATTTGTGAAAGAAAAGGTCGCTCTCAGTAGCGAGGTGGGATCCAGCGTAGTTCTGTGATGGGATGCCACCTGTGCAACACCTCCTGTCCTGAAATTCCTCACTCCTAAATATGCCACAGTCAGCTGCCAGTGGTGTTATAACAAAGTAGGAGCGATTGGGAACAACAGCAACTCCGCCACAAAGTGGTAGGCCCGGATGCAGGGGGGGGGGGGGGGGGCAGCGGATGGTAAGGCGCATAGTGCACAGAGGTCACCAACCTTCTGCAGATTCATTTGCTTCAGACCTCCAAACTTCATGTGGCCTTCAGATTAGCTCAAGAAGAGTGCGTAGAGAGCTTCATTTAAAGGATTTCCATTTTTGAGCAGCTGAATCCAAGCTATACATCACCAAGTGCAATGCAACGTGTCGTATGCACTGGTATAAAGGACGCTGCCACAGTCTGGAGATGGTACCTTCCTCCTCCAACATGATTTTGCCCAAAGAAACATCCACAAAAACATTAATGAGAGCGTTTGGTACAGATGACCTTGAATGGCCTACTTAGACTCCTAACCTCAACCTGATAGAATCACTTTGGGATGAATAAGAGCGGAGACTGAGAGCCAGGCTTTCTCATCCAACATCTGTGTATAACCTCACAAATGTGCTTCTGGGAGACTGGTCAGCAATTCCCATAGATACCATCCAAAGCCTTCTGGACAGCCTTTCCCAGAAGAGTTGAAGGTGGTATAGCTGATAAGGGTGGACCAATGTCATTCTGACGCCTATGGATTAAGAATGGGATATCACTTAAAGCAGCACAGTGTAACTTTTAGTTACTAGATACGCCAGATGTGTAACTTCCAGGTTTAGTTTCCCTGAAGTAGGGCTGGACGATAATTCAATAACAATATATATCGATGAATAGACGTATATCGTTGATAGAAAAAAGGGTTAATAAAAAGTTCAATAGAATAACAGTTTTCCTTCCTTTTGCATTCTAGCTTATCATGTTAGGTTAATGTTACAGTCATTACATCCGCCCAACCAATCATTAAGGCAGACCCAAAAACCAAGCCCCACCCCCTTCAAAGAGTTCAGAGAGCACATGTTCTGTTTTTCCTTTTTAAAAGCTTGCAGTTCGGGTAAAAAGTTGATTGAATAAAGGGTTGAGTTTGAATTCAGTGCTTGTGTGTTCTGTATCTAAAAATAGGTCGCTAAGCAACAGCATAAAATGGTCAGGGCTGCTCTTAAAATATATGTTTTGAATTTGTTGATAATTATCAATATTGATCAATATAATTTCTATTTTATCGATATACTTTTTTTCTATATCGTCCAGCCCTACCCTGAAGGCCACTGGCAACACTGCACTTTCACAAAATTAAACAGTCTCGCACACCGTGTTTTGGAATCTGATAGCAGACGACTTTGGACCAGCAGCTTGAAAAGTCATGGAGTTGCTTGTAAACACAAGGCCCCATTCACCCTCCTAGATAGAATCCTACATCAGAGAGCCAAAAATATGCCTCATCAGCTAAGTGTCATACCTGTTTTATTTTGTTGTCACAGCAGTCTGAGCTCAGACTGGGTCATGTGACCTATAGCGGCGCTAAAGGTCACATGAACCATTCGGTGATGGCTCCGACCCTCTCAAGTTACATGGACGGGTTTTTGAGGAGGGCAGCCCACATGGAGCATCGTTATGCTCCGTTAAGATCTGGTGACTCTGGGGGTCACTGCAGTGCAGTTACCTCGTTGTGATGTTTGAAATTATTTCAGGTTGGCTGATCAGTTTTGTGTTAACAAGCAATTCACCGAGTGTACAGAATAAAAAAGCTTCACATTACGGTTCATAATTCTAATGTTTTGACCCTGAGAGTCAATCGACATTATTTAAAATAGTAAGATTTTGTTCCCAATAATGCTCCTCAGCGTTTTACAGCCAAGTAATCTGTACTTGTCTATTTCTGCCTTGGCAAAACTGAAACAACAGCTTTCCTTTATTCTGTGTTTTAAATTTCAGAATGCTCTGAATCTTTGATTCTCTGTGGTGTCAGTAAACCATTTGTTTTGCAAACTGCAAAACGCTGCAGCCTTGCATACAGGGAATCCACCCATTTAGGTTTAGTGCTTTTACTCAGAAAAAAGATTAAAGACAACTTATTTTTTTATGTGATGTGTTGGATTCTCTTGTTGATTTAATTTCAGCTTTTTCCAAGGATTTACATTTATACTGTTGAATTTTCCTGCTAAGCTTTGGGTGATTTATCTGAGTAAAGCAACAGTTATTGAGTCTTCTTTCCTGTTAATTTCAGACCACCAGTCAAGCTCGTCTTGGCGCTGGGCCCCCAGTCTGCCATGCAGCCATGAGCTCTCCCCTGTGGAACCCGGACAGGCCTAGCGGGGGCTTCAGGGAGGACTGGCGCTTCTACATGGTCATGAAGGAATGCAACGTGGAGAAGCCCGCCCAAAAGACCCTGAGGATTCCCAGGGGTAGCCTCGGCCAGGCCTGCCAGGAGCGCAACAGCCTGGGCCGAACGCTGCCCCCATGTAAGGGCAAGAAGAGCATCCGCATCCTGGACCAGACCAACTTGGTGCTGAGCCTGGATGAGCGGGACGTCGTGGAGCTGGACGAGAAGCTGGCCGAGCTGCTGTTCCCGATCACCAACTGTGAGGAGCGATGCAACTTGCTCTGCGACGAGGAACGGCTCGAACGCGTCCGAGACATCGACTGTGGCTCCAAGGTGCGCGTGCAGCTGCGCTCAGGGGACGAACCTCTGCCCGGAGTGGTCCGCTTCAAAGGCTCGCTGCTTCCCGACAGAGCCCTCTCCGGGATCTGGTTTGGAGTGGAGCTCCTGGTGAGAACTAGACTTTCTGTAATAGATGTAAAGGGAAAAAGAATCAAGTGAGTTTAAATAATTAAATGTGTACAGAAGTGAAAACCTAAAATCAACAGCGTCCAGATAAGTGAAGGAACATGTAGAAAAAATATGTAAATTTCGGCTTGAACCACCAGCGCAGATGTTGAACAAAATTAGATTCAAAGAGAGCTGCTCCTCATCGGTAGAGAAATAATGTGGTTTTCTAACTGTTGATGTTATATTTTAAGATTAGTGAAAGTAGGAACTTGTACTTATAAACAAAATATGCTCATTTCCTAAGTTTCCACTAATATCTTGGTACTTTATTCATTTGTTTTTATTTTTCATCTGAACCAAAAGCTAGACCGCTGGCATCAACCTTGTAGGTTTACCACAATAAATTATAATATAGTTGAAAAGTCTTAATTTTCACTAAATAAATAATACACTATACACAAACACAGAGATATAGTTGACATATTCAAGCATTTATTTCGGCAGATTTTCTAGATCATTGCTTACAGCTAATGAATTTCTAAAATTTTATTTCTTATAAAATTTATATTTGCATAAAATCAGTTTTAAAACCTCCGAAAGGATTAAGGATTTACAGAAATAAACTCTTTATTTATATTACTCAGTTTGTAATGAATCTGTCATATGAATTTTATTTGGCTTAGTTATATTATTGAATTAAATAAACTTTTCAGTGATAGTCTGATTGTTCAGATGCACCTATGAATAATTTATTTACTTCAGATTAGGGCTGGACAATTAATCGCATTTGCAATATAATCACAATTTAAAAAAAACAAAAAAAACACAACTTCCAAATCGCAGAGGTCTGCAATTTTTGGCTGCGTAACAATTAATTGATCAGATGTGTCCTTTAGGTGTCAGTAATATATTTAAAGTGGGTTTACCTCCACATGGAAGGAAAGAGAGTTGCAGCAGTGAGCAGTAATCTAATTTTATTACCTGTTTTAGAGTTTATATAATCAACACTTTTTTACCAGAAACGTTCAGGAATATCACCATAGCATTAAGTACCGGTCAAACTGATTAATACATATACTTGTTTGTTAGTTGCACTTTATGTTCAACAAGGACTGATGTCCAACTCAACAAGTTATTCTCTTGAATAAGAATGTTCTGATTAATAAAAAAAGAATTCAGTTCAATTTCTTGTTGTAAACAGTCCTTGTTTACAAACATCTTTATCTACAGGCCATTTTTGTTGCTTGCGGTTAATGACTTAGACTTTAGACTTAGACTTAGACAACTTTATTTGTCATTTTGTATGCACAGGGTGCGTACAGAACGAAATTTCGTTGCATACAGCTTGTAGATTACAGTAAATTAGATTACAGTATGAGGTGCAGCAGTGATTTAAAAGTAAACAATTGAAATGTAAACAATGCAGGAGAAAAAATCACAGTTTGAGGTGCAGCAGTGGTTTAAAAGTAAACAGAGAAGTAATGCAGAAGTAATGCAGAGAAAAGTCAAAATTAAATTGCAATCATGGTTGAAATAATTCGCAAACTTGATTTTTGGAAAAATCGCACAGCCCTACTTCAGATTTATGAAATGAGGTTCTGTGAAGTTCTAACTTGTAATGGACTATGTCAAATCCCAGTGAGTTGGTGAAAAACTGAAGGCCTCCTTAGGGTGGTGGATAGCTAAAGATGTGTTCATTTTGTAACTAGAAGTCAGGTTTTCGCAGTTCCTAGTCAGAAATATTACAAGAACATCCCTTGAAGTTGTAGTTCAGAGGCAACAGAGCAGCCCCGATTTCAGCATTGAATGTCGCTGCTGTGCATATAAAATGTAGTTAAAGTTGCAGGAATGTTACTGATTATTGTTAATTGTTGTATATTTTTATCTTCTTCTTGTTTGTCATGTACCGGTACATAGGGCTGGACGATATAGAAAAAAAGCTTATTGATAAAAAAAATGCATATTTATCGATAATTATTGAAAATATTTAAAACCATATTTTATGTGCAGCTCTGCCTGGACATTTTATGATATTGCTAAATGATTTAATTTTAATAAAGAACACAAACACAGAATTCCAATTAAATCTTTATTTAACCAACTTTTTTAACCATAACAGAATTTTTTAAAAGAAAAATAACTTAAGAGACCTGAGTTATGTTATTAAATAATGACAAAGAATAAACTAAAGTGACCAGTAAAATGACCAAAATAAATATACCAAATAAATGAATAAAATAGCTATTTAGGTGGGAATAGTACACTACTTACTTCTCAGGTTTCATAATTGAGAGGCTGACGCAGGGCTGAGGTCCGAGGTTGTGGCGTGGGAAGACGCAGATTGCAGCTCATTTTGCACTGATTCCCTGCACTCGTTGCACAATTTAGGGAGCGCTGTTAGAGAAAAATTTGCGTCCTGAAACTTTATATCGCGGCTCAAGAGTGGCGAGTAGTTGTTTGAAGCCAGGTTTTTCAGCTGCAGACAACAGCGGCATATCCATCACTATGAAGCATGTTACTGCATGCGTGATGTCCTTACGCTGCTTGGACGCCTTTTCATTTTATCACAGAGAAGGGAGCCCAGTTTAGCTGCTATACCTGCTTTGTTTTGGAAGAAGTTCCAGAAGATTCCCATGAAGACGCGCAGCGCGCAGGGCTGACACAGCTCGCGCTGCTGCGGTAGTGAGCGGCTGAGCGGCTTACGTGATGAAACAAGTTGGTTACGTTACCAGACTTTGTTTTTACCGGTTCCTTGCAAGTTTTACAAATCACTGTGGTTTATTTCTGTCAGACTGGCGAACTAGTAAAACCCCGTTTTGGGACCGTTTCCTCCGCCGCTCCTTGCTGCGACATCACATGCTGTGTGTTGTGGTTTGAGAGGGAGGTGCTTTGTGACGGCGTGCCTGGGTCCGCGATTACGATTGGTCGAGAGGAAGTAGTAACTGTAGCATCAACTAATATGATAGGCTGAAAGGAAGGAAGGAAAACTCTCTATCGAACTTTTATCGACCCTATTTTTTCCTATCGTGCCACACGTCTATCGATCGATATATATTGTTATTGAATTATCGTCCAGCCCTACCGGTACAGCGCTTTGGTTTTTAAAGCACTTTATAAATAAATGATGATGAATGTTCTCTGGTCTGCTGTTTTGGCAAACAGGGAAGTGACACTTAAATGACACATTTCTCTAAACAAGGGCTGAACTGTCCCTTAATTGCCCTTCCTGGCTTTGCCCTAATTTTCCCGAGTTTTACATTTTTGTACCGTGACAAATCGAACTCTTTTACATGACAATGCTGTTAAGCTTGTTGTTGTTTTTACTGGTCAAAGCGAGGCCGTTTTGTGATGCGAAATGAGAAGCGGCTGGCTCTATCAGTTGATCTCAGCAGCTGATTGACCTAGAAGAAGACCTAGGAAAGCACAAGGATGTTGTTTCTTTGAAGTCATTGCTCCGATGACAGCTTGTCAAAATTCAAACGCCACTCTTAGCGGACTTTAAAGCGCCGTGATGATGAAGTAGATAAGAGTTATTAATACAGCCAGCAGCGTCAAACCAACATAAAACAACAGCGACAAACAAAGCAACCATCTGTTATGAAACTGCTGATAATTAATTTACATTAATGTAGCATTGTTCTTACTGGTGGGAAAGTTTTCAGTTAGATTTTTTTTTAAATATAAATCAGCTAAAATGGTCTGACTGTATTTCTTCACTTTTCATAAAACTCAATACAAGTTTATGTCTGTCAACCACAGAAGGGAACGAGTTCTGATAACTTCACAGAACCTCACTGAACTATCCCTTTAAAACAAACAAATGGAAAACCTTTTAAATGTTATGGGAGCTGTATAACAGCACTAAGCTGCGTTGCAGAGGTTGAACAAAGAGCTGGATAATTAGATTGGGATTGCTTTTTCAGTCAAAGTGTCAAATACCTTTTTTGTACATTATATCTGTTTTTGAACATCAGAAAAAGATTGTTTGTTTCTTTCTGGTCATTTTTATCCAGATTATTGTGTGAAAGTCTATTAAATATAAAGTGTTTTTTTATCTCACAGGTTTCACTTTCTTTTAGCGTTTTGACTGACGCACTGTAGACGTAAGCAAATGATTGCAGCAGACCGAGTCTTTGCGTATAATCTCATCACTAAATCTAAATCCCGGATGTGATGCTATTCGTTATCAACCAGATAACCAGTACTGTAAAAAAGATACAAGGCGTTGCCTCTGGCAGCAAAATGTTTTTATTCTAAGTCCAGCTCAAGTGTTTATGAAGGCGGCAGATAAAGCATTCAAACACCGGCTCACCAAAATGCCATGAAGGCACGAAAAAAAGATCCACAACATTTTAGGTGAGGACTGTGAAACGAGTGAGTGAGAACAACGTTGAGCAGACGGCCTCGCACACTGCCTCGCACACTGCCTCGCACACTGCCTCGCACACTGCCTCGCACACTGCCCTCATCTGATCGCGCTCTCTGTCGGTTTTGTCACGTCTCGCACTGAATCACGTCTGATTGTCTGTCCTCCTGTGCCCCAGGAGGAGGGTCGCGGCCAGGGTTTCACAGAGGGCTCCTACCAGGGTCGGCAGCTCTTCCGCTGTGAGGAAGAGTGCGGCGTGTTCGTGGCGTTGGACAAGCTTGAACTCTGGGAGGACGACGACGACGAAAGTCTGGGCCAGCTGGAGGTGAATCAGGTTCGACTGGAGGACGACCAGGACTACCCTCCGCTGGAGATCAACTCGAGGGTGGTGCTGAGGGAGGAGCCCGAGAGAGGAACCGTCATTTTTTGTGACCTGCTGCCAGGGAATGAGAGCCTGGGTTACTATGTGGGAGTTGACATGGTAAGTACGGCTCCAGTCAAATTAGATGCTGCACCTGCTATTTTAAATCTAGACAGGAGTGGGTTCAAACGTGAAACCCGGGAGGTTTTTAAATTCATGTGGCCGAAAGGGTTTTGTAATTGTGATCAGCTTAAATCGGTGGGCAGGTTTGAGCACAGATACGAGGGATTTGACTTTGGTTCCACTTTGATCTCAATGAAGACATTTTAAGTTCAAATGTATAAAGAGACCCCGCCTCTCGCCCAGTGACCGCTGGAGATAGGCACCAGCAACCCCCGCGACCCCATGAGGGATTAAGCGGGTCAGAAAATGGATGGATGGATGGATGTATAAAGAGGGAAATCTTTTTTTTTTTTTTTTACAAAAATATGTATATATGCATTGTTAAAAAAAAAAGAAAAAAAAAAGGAGGAAGATATGGTTAGATTGTTGCAAATAAGCCTGGAATTGATCTGGGTACCTCGAAGCGTTGTTTGGAGAAACATTCCCAGGCAGACAGACAAGAAAAATGAAATGCTGAACTGTGCTACATGTAAACTAGCATGTAGCTAGACAGTGAAGGTGCAAATCTCATTATTAAGATTATCATTAATGCAATTAACATTATTCAATATTAATAATCTTATTCATTAAGATAATAATAATAATTTTGTATGTGGTCATATCTATAATGGGTTAGGAAAGACAACAAATCTCATCAATATGAACACTGGTTAGCTGCAAAGTCTTTTCTGTCATACCATTCCCAAAGTTAAAAGCACTCATACTGAGATAGTAGAGAACACACTGAAGTGTCCAAGGTTTCTCCTGCTGTTTGGAGCTTAGAGTGTATGTCATGAACCTCATTCATTAAATAATTAACTTTATTTAAATTACAAAAATGTAAAACTGCATTTATTATTCAAATATGACACTGTCAGTATATTATTTGTTCTATAGTCCTGTGTTGCAACATATCAATAATTAATTTTAATCAGTCTGCCTTACCCATCAAAGGTCAGTGTGGGGGACGAACACTGCTGCTGATGTGGTAAATTCTCAATAGCGGTTGGGTTGAAGCAGTGGTTAACCAATCAGCTGTGGGGGTCTATTTGATGTCTCTTAGTAGCAGTTTAAATCATACTGCGGTGAACTGTAGCAGGGGAAATTTTAAATGTCTCAATAATATTTGTATATATTGTTAAGTAATCAATTGAATCTTTTTATTATTTTGACATTTAATAATTGTGTACGTAAGAAATTGTTGTCACAATATAATGTTAGATAACTTACACATATTTCATTTATTTAAAGCTTTCAATGATACTTTATTCAAATTATCACATTTAGAGATTTGTCTAACCAATAATTCTACTTAAATCTACTTGATTTGCCTAACTAATCAATAAGCTAATGTCGGCTTGTTATTAGGGATGCACCACTATGGACATTTGGGTAGATATCCAATATTAATATTGCTGTTATAGCTGATAAGTGATATTTACCATTATTAAATCCATTATCTCTGCTTCAGTTAAACAGCCTGCAATCCTACGCTGGATCACTATCACAGGCCCAAACAAAAGCCACATGGCCAAGCCCCTCCTCTTCCCTTCCTGAAAGACAAACGGCAACAAGATGAAAACAAACATCTATTGTTTAAATATGGCCCAGATTTACCAAAATCTAGTTAGTTAAGAAATGAACTAACATCGGCTGAGGCCGACGGTGATGTTGATATATCGTTCATCCATACTTGTTGTTTTTGTGTTTCTCTGTAAAGAGCAACATGGCTGCAAAGTGAAATATTTTGTGCAATGCTTACTTGAAAATGACGACTAAATTGAGTGTTTATTTATTTATTTTTTTAGAATTGTATGCATGAAAATAACAGATGTTATAGATGCCGTTATTATAGCTGTGATTCTATTTATAGAATCAGAGTAATTGTTGCTCTTCTAAAAAAAAAAAAGCTTCTTTCAGACATTTTAAGTTTTGTGAAAATATCACAGAAAATAGGGTATTTTTTTCATCAAACCTCCATTCTGACGGATAAAGTTAAATTTTTTTCCTGTAATCTCTCAGGATAACATGTTGGAAGTTGCTTCGGTTATAGTGCGTGTGCTCTTGTCTCGTCATCACGAAATAATACGTCATATTGTGATATTGGGTAGCGGTTCATGATAAATTATTACCGTCGATGGACAAAATTCAGCCATTGAAATGTATTGTTTTGTCTTGTTGGTCGGGATCTGTGGCTAATGTGGCGTTGTACTCGTAGTGAGATTGGAACATAACTGAGGCATTTGACTACCGATCGTTAGCAGCAACAGCAGCTGCAGAGGCAGCCCACTCAGTGCATCTGAGCCTCCCACACAAAGGCAAGTCAGTCACGCGGGGAGTGAGGTAAAGACTTGGAGCTGTATGACCCAACAGCATGGCAAAGGGCCAGCTGGGAGCTGAGGAGAGCCCACTGCTCTGCCTCACTGTGCGTCCAGCCTCGCCCTGCCTTCTCTCGCTAGCCACTCTGGACTCAACCTTATTCCAGATAGTCCTCTGGAGCCGAATCCTAAATTTGAACCTGAGGAGGAGTAATGGCAAGGTTCTGCCTGGAGCTTTTAAAAGGAAGGACCTGAGTTGGAAGATCTGCTATTTAAGGAGGAGTTAAATAGTTTAAAGAATGATAGTACGGGGGCTCAAGAGACAGCATCTCTCCTAGGTCGTGCAACAAGACAACTGGCCTCGCCGGCCATCAGAACTGAGAGGATTGTGCCGGCAACAAAAGTTTATCAACGTCACAGTGACGAGGAGCATCCGAGAGCATTTCAACGTGTTCATGTCTCCCAACTTTTTCAGGACAATCCTATCGGGGACTGGGATGGCATGATTGAAGGGAAGCTGGTGTGTAATTTTGCCAGTTTGGAGCACACTCGACTTGTCCGCATCGGTGACGTAATGCCAGGTGAGTCACAGTGTCTGTGTCGCCGTTTTTTAACTCCATGTCTGGGTTGCTGGAACTTTTAGTTTCTGGAAACATTTAGCTGTCCCTCCCTCGGACGAGCACTGAGCTCCTTCTGAGCGGTCTGAGTTTGTGTTTGGCTTGCAGCAGGAACAGAGAGCCTATTGTGGTGATGGCTCTCTTGTTTTTGAAAGTCAAGTGAGATACTCTGGCTCTTTGTTCTCCACAGTGGCATGTTGATTTGCTTATGCATGTTTCTGCCATTTTTTCTTGAGAAATACACAGAACTGTAAGTACTGACATAAATTTATGACATTTCTCAATTTTCAAACTCTGCTACTAAACTTAGTGAGGCTCTGAAGAGCAAATTTTATCACCAAATGTAGCTTTTTGAAACAAATTTTGGTTTAACATAGTTTAAATATTTGTCTGTGTAGCCAACAAAACGATGAGTTTTGGAGCTTTCTTTGGATACTTCACATACCCAAAAAGACGAGAAACCCTGACTTCACTCACATTGTAGTGTTGTGGCTCTAATTGTTTTTTTTTTTCTTCGATGCAGAATATTCCATGCAGGACCAAAGGCTGCCGAAGCACAGTTTTGCCCCCAGAGGGAACGACAAATCATCCTCTGGCCAAAGCAAACCAAAGAGCAAAGGTACAGCACCGATGCTATGATGCTAAGCAACATTTTCACATTTTTTTTTTGTGTTGCTAATCCTTTAAGGCGCCCAAACATATTCAGCTTTTCCTTGTAAAAGTGAACATCTTATTGCTTTGCTCCAGTTCTACAGACTTTTACAAATCTCTTTATAGTTACAGACTAGTCTTAATAGTAACTTTATAGCATTTTTACATAACATTTCGCGGGGAGTCTTTCTAAAAACAATATGAGGTGTTAGTAGATGCAAATGCAGCACTTCTTAATTGTGATTGCCTTTGTTCTAAAGGTTGGAAGTAGTTTTGTAAATCTTTTTGTTGGATTCATTTCTCTTTGTTAGCTGTTGAAACAACTTCAGCTTCACGCTGACCAGCGGTGCACCTGCACATTAAACCCTTCTCCTGTTCTTTTCCCCCTCATGTACTTGCGTTACTTGCAGGATTAGCTCATCAGTGTGGCGGTAGAAGCAAGTCTGAGTTTTACTATACTTTAAATGGCAGCTCTCTTGATCCCCCAGCCCAGCCCAAATCCAAAAGCACATGGTACATAGATGAAGGTAAAACTCTTGAGATGTTGGTCGTCTCATTGGCAAGCTCCTGTTCACCATAAGCTGCGTACTGACCCGTTTCACTGAGGCCTGCTTAAATAAGTTCTGTTCGTTTGCTGAGCTACCTTTACACTATAATGACACATTCAGTCTGGTACAGTTGGTGTTTTGTTAAATAACTATGTTCTTCATTATGACCCTCAACCTAATATAATGAGATACCACATCTCATTATTTTGACAACAATTGGTATAGATTTAAAATTAATTTATTCAAACCCATAATTCTGTCAGCCCGTAGGCAGCAGACTGGCAGCATTTCATGCCGTTGACTTGACATGTTAGACTTCTTTTTACCATCGAGTAGCTTCTAAATAAAGCTGCTGTGCTCTAGTTTGCTGTCTTTACTATGGTATTTAATGTAAACTATATCGCTGACCTTGTAAACTTATTCATAGCTCTTGAAATCGATAATTTTGTCACATTGGAACTAAAGTGTAAATACTTCATTGGTGTTTTATGTCATAGATCAAGACAATGTCGTGCATACCAGCAATGTAGTCTTTAGCAAGGCAGAAATACTATACATATTACATATATTATCACTTATACCTATTGTTTATCTTTTCAGTAGGTTACAATAAAACCAGTGTTTGATAATGTTCAAACATACACATGAAAAATAAGTTACTATTCCCCTGCAGTGCTCTTCTATTAGTGTACGCAATACAAGTTGATATTGCTAAAATATTATTGCTTATTTATTTGACTTGTTTCTAAAGTGTTAGATGTAAAAGACTTTTGGTTTTGACTGCTCCAGTGTAAGTGTTCAAATTGCAAAGTAAGAAGTCTGAGTAGGCGGTATATTTCTGGGTATTGTCTCTGACTTGTCGGCTGGCATTTATAGAAACAAAAGTGTATTTGCTATAAGATTATTGACTTAAATCCTTCAGACAACAGCACCAGAATTAATGTGTCCTAAAAATCTTGGGACAAAACTAATGAAACAGTTTTTTTTTCTTACTTTTTTATAGTTGAAGAATGGGATTTTCCTGCAAAATTATGCATCAGTTTTGTGTTCGGCATTTACTGCAATAAAATGACGCCCTCCATTTTGCACAAGGGGGAATTCATTTGTTTTATTGCAGCAGCACCAAATGTTAACTGCACAAACTTGAAGTAAATGTGTGCAACTGAGAGAGTTGGCAGTGAAGAAACGGGTCAGTAGGTTTTTGCAGGAGCTTGCTATGTAGACTTTTCCACTCGTCTTGTCCTTCATCATCATTTTAGTGTTATTTTGTTTCAGTATGACGCAACAATGGGTGTTGCTAAAGACTTTTCATAATGCTCAGGGTTGCAAAAGACTTCCTACTTCTTCACACACCTTATTTTTATTTATTTTGCTCTAGTTCATTTTTTTTGTGGTAGTATTTGCATGCCTGAGTATTTGTAAAAGCTTTAGTTTCTGGGATCATAATTGATTGGTTCTTTCAGCATCACGTCTCACCGGTTTTTGTGCTTTTGTTTCAGTGGTGTTTGCACACAGTTTGGATTCTTTTGTTGTGTTTGAACTGTCAGCTTCATGTAATTACCCGTGTCTTCCAGCCGTAAATAAGCTTTTTTTTTTTTCTCCATCTTATCATCTTGGTATATTGACAATTTTCTTCTTGAAACTTAACCGACAAAATTACAAGAGTGATAAAATGTGAGATTAGCCCAACAACTCTCACTGTGTGTACATATACTGCACACGTGGTTGTAGTGTTCCCATTTAAAAAAGTTAAAAATGCAATGTGTGCAAGTATTTCAGCTTTAAGTTGTGAAATCTCTGACTATTTTGCAGAAATCAGGTCAGTCATGAATGCGGAAACGCTGTTTTTACAACTGCTTACTCATCCTGTAAATATGTGCTCTGACATCTTGCAAGCGGTCACTTTCAGGGCAATATTGTCTACGAGTTTGGTTGCTTGTAGTTTTTATTATGAATTAAATTGAAGGAGCTGAAGATTTCCATTTTTTTTTTTAAAAGTGAGGGAGCATTTTTACTGTGTATAAACCAAGGCCTAATGCTACTCACTCATAGGCTCACAGGTTTTAACATTGCATCACTAGCTTGTTAATATAGAATGCAAAAAGAAAACGTAAAATAAGAATGCTATGTTAGAGAGGTTTTAAACACACTTTCACAAAACTATTCATACCCCTATAACTTTTACACATTCTGTCACGTTACAACCACAAAAAATACTATATTTTATTGCCATTTTATGTGAAAGTGCAGTCCAACCTAGTGCAAAACTGAGGTTGAATGAAAACAATACATGGTTTAAAGAAAGTTTTTATTTGACATTGATTTTTGTTTAGACCCCCCCCCCCCCAGAAATAACAGCTCATTTTCTCTCTTTTACTTTGTACATTATTTACACTTTAATGTCTTTTAGCATTAATTCCAAGTCTTGCCACGGACTCTTAATCAGATTTCAGATGGACTTTGGTATAATTTCACAAGTAGATATGGTTTGATGTTTAGATCACACATATTTATGTGTCAGATTATGGTTTAGACCCTAAAACATTTGGCTGTAGATGTAGATGTTGCTGCATGTTTAGCTGTGTTGTCTTGCTGGAAGGTGAACCTCCACCTCAGTGTCAGGGTTTTGCAGCCTCATGCAGGCTTCTTGTAAGAACTGAACAATTTTAACCAGCTTCTCTTCCGTTGCGGAAGAAAAATCTCCCCACATCAAGATGCTGCTACCGTTATGTTTGGTGTTATGTTTGGTGTTTTCAGGGCCGGTGTACAGTGTTGCCACACAGCGTTTTGCATTTAGGTCAAAATGTTCAGTTTTGGTCTGACTGGACCACACCACCCTTTTCCTCATTGGCTTGTGGCAAACAGCAGATTGTCCTTCTTATTGCTTTCTTTGTTCTATGACTGTTTTTGGCAGTCTTCAATTAAGGCTAGATTTATGGAGTACATTGCTAATAGTTCTGGTGTTGACAGATTCTCCTACCTGCTCTCTGGATCTCTGCTGCTCCTCCAAAGTTAGTGGGTAGGGCATGAATGGGCAGGTTTGTAGTTATGGTTTCTATTGAATGGTGGATCTTTATGGAGATGTTTAAGTGTTTTTTTTTAAACCCAGAAAAACTTAATACTTACAGCTTTAGGGCTAATCCTATGCGTGCTTTTCTTGCCATCCATGATGTTTGTTCTCTATTGTTCTCCAGTAGACTTTAGATGCCTTCATAAAACAGCTGGATATATTTCAAGGCTTTTGCTTGCATTGGGTTTTATTTTAGGATTATCAGAGCAAAGAGGGGTGAATATAAATGGAAGCCACAGTTTCCATTTTTTTAATTTGTAAAACCATCTAGAATTTTAATTCAACTTCACAATGATGTTGCTACTTGTTGGCTTATCATAGAAAAATCCCAATAAAATATATCAGTTTATGGATGTAATGTGACAAATATCAAATGGTTCAGTGGGATTAAGTCTTCTAGAAGGCGCATTATGCACATTTACTGTTGTATTTGCTAAGTTATTTTATATGTAATGAAATTGGGGCTGCTGTGCTTTGTCGTGGTCATCAGTGAAGTAGACAAGTATGTGTATATCTTTTTAAAAGTTTTCCTTAATTGTTTACAAAAGTTACAACAGCTTTGTGTGCACTGCAGTAGTACCTCTATGTGTGGCTGTCCCTTTAATTCAGTCAGTTCTGCTCCAGTCATTGGCTGGCTCTGTCTGCAATACTTAATCAAATCAAACAAGGTGGACCAAGTGTGTGATTACTCCTTAATGAACTGGGTTATTCAAGTTTTTTTAAAGACTTGATCTGTTCTAAAGTATCAAAGTAAGTAAAATTAAAAGTTTTTTTTTTCTTTTTCACAAACTGCTGCTGCAGTGTGCAGGTGAAAGGCCCAGATTGACTGAAGAGCCGATGAGTAGATATTGTAAGTCTTTAAAGAAAAAGACTGGGTGTCCCAAAAATCTTCAGCCACATACTAACTGTAAATTGGGCAATTAATAATGCAAAAAATAGTTTTAGTACTGTGAAAAGTTATGTATAGATTTATGAGAAAAAAGAGACACAATTGTAATAAATACAGTTTTTGTGGTTGTTACTGTCAAATAAACACATTTTCCTCTGTAAGCCAGAATCAGGCTAAGTTCATAACCCAGTGTGGTCATTTCATGTCTTTCAGTTCTTACCTGGAAATAAACTTTTAATAGTTTTTTTACGCATCACATAGGTAATACTTTTATTAAGTTGAATAATCATATATATATATATATATATATATATATAATAATAATTTAATTTTACTGACCGATGCTGTAATTTGTGAGCTTTTATAATACAAAGTTTGCCTTTGATTTTGGTTTCGATCTCTGTTTAGCTCAACTGGCTTTTACATGACCCCAGACAAAACCAAAATAACTCTGAGTGACCTTTTAATATTTCTTCAGAGAGTAAAATCTCATTTCCTTAAATAGACTATTTTTAGATTATAAATATTCGTTCTGATCAAAATCAAAGTAGAAATGAAACCTCAGTAGAGTTGCAAAACAAAATCCAGTGGGAGACTAAAAGACAGGAACAAAATAGGCAAAACGGGAACGCTACCTGAATAAGCAGCAGCTTTCACAAGCGCACCATGTTAAATAATAAATATAAATATATATATATTTTCTGTGTTCAAATGCTGAGATGGCTGCTGATGAATAGTAACCACAAACAGCTATAAATTGGAGGCAACCGGACTTTCACCCAGTTTTTTGGGATACATGTCAACAGCTATCCAGGAGTCTTTGAGTTTGAGCTGCTAGTGAATAGTAGCTCAAACGTTTCTGTAACCATCCCGTCATCAAAACATGGATTTTCAGTTTCCTCCATACATCTCTGAGGTGGTAAAAACAGACTTTGCATCATGACCAAATGTAAAATTGTGCTTTCTGGCTTGTCACCGACAGTTGGAGAAGACCCCGCCAAGTCGCTCACTGACACCCCTCCTGAATTCAGCCAGTCTTCTCCGCCCTCCAGAGCCCCCCCATCCTCTTCTTCACTGTCAAGTGACAACAAGTTCCACTCGCTGCCCTTCAGCCTGAACCGCAAGACCCCTGAGAACATAAGCCAGGGACCCATCTCACTCTCCGTCGAGGCTGTAATGGGAGAGCAGCCTGAGCCCCCTTCGCCTGCTGCCCCTCCATCTCCGCGGCCTCCGACGCCTCCCCGGGGACAGCCAGGTCTGGAGGTGGGCTCCCTGGTGGAGGTGAAGGAAAATCCCCCTCTGTGTGGCGTAATCCGTTGGGTGGGCCTGCCTCCTGGCCTATTGGAGCCTTTGGCTGGACTGGAGCTGGTGAGACATCAAAGTAGTATAGATTGATATTAACCTTTGGTTTTGATCAGGGCCTTTTGTGTCGAATCATACGACACCCTTTGTCATCGTAAGCCTGTAGCTCATAGTTTGACAACTAGTAGCGACTGAACACAGCTTTTTCCTCCCCACCCTACTAGAACCTGATATGTAACTTTTTGTGATAAAGACGTCACACGTTGCTGTCTGTAAAAAGTAAAAATTGCAAAACAAAAAAAGGTGACAACCTATGGTTTTATTGGGGATTTTTCATCTAGATGTCCTCAGTGACTTCCTGCTTTCTCTTGTGGTTGCTTGGCAACTTTATGGTGATAAGGCTTGGGGACGCCACAGCATCCAGCTTAAACGCGAACAAGCAAATTTCCCTAAATGTTTCACCTTTTCGGTCATCACTTTACTTCAGTAGCATTTTTCTGCTCATCGTTTTATGGCAAATGTGTACTTTGTTTAGAAACCGTTGGGTTTGTCCAAATTGACAAACAAGATTATATTACAGTCCACGCTTAAAGCAGTCCCTTCCACTGACGATATTTGCTGATCTGACCATTTTCTCTCAGGAAGAAGAGTGTCCTGGCTGCACTGATGGCACCTTCAAAGGGACTCGCTACTTCACCTGTCCACCCAAAAAAGCTCTGTTTGTGAAGCTCAGATGCTGCCGGCCTGACTCCCGCTTCCCCTCCTTGCACCATTCGTCCAACCCCATAGAGCGGTGCAACTCTATTGGTATCTAAGCTAGATAACACATGATCAAATCTATCATCCAAACAGTTTTCTTCTAAAGTCGTTATGGTCACTGCTTGTGATTTTTGCAGCATTTGGGGGTTATTTGAGTGAGGTAGTGCATGAAAACACTCCTCCACGTACGGAGAACGATGGTCTGGATGTCATGGTGGGAAAAAAGAAAGGCATTCAAGGCCACTACAATTCCTGCTACCTGGATTCCACTCTCTTCTGGTCAGTGGTCCTTCATTGTTACAGTAATTACATTTTTATGACCGTGTTTGTTAAACAAGAAGGTGCACGCCCGCCAGTAATGTTGATTTCTAAAGTTAAGGTTTTCTGCGCTCTGCAGTCTTTTCTCCTTCAGCTCTGTACTGGACACGGTCCTGCTGAGGCCGCGATCAAAGACCGACGTGGAGTATTACAGAGAGACTCAGGAGCTGCTACGCACAGAGATAGTCAATCCACTGCGCATGTAAGTATTTGTACTCCAGCCGCTGCGTTGTTATGACCACAGCTGCCCAGGATAAGTCTTAGACACGGGAAACTTTCTGCGTTTAACTTGCTTGTTGGTAAGAAAGCAATATTGTGCCTTGCAAAAATAATCATACACCTTCTAACTGTTTCACATTGTCATGTTACAATCATCTTACGTCGGGTGGCACAGTTGGTTGCACTGTTTCCTTTCAGCAGGAAGGTCCTGGGTTTGAATCCCATCCTGGGGTCTTTCTGCATGAATGGGTCCTGTCCCAGCTTCTTCCCACAGTTCCAAAACATGACTGTAAAGTTTAATCGTTACACTAAATTGCCCTTAGGTCAAGTCTGACTAGCTTCCCTGTTCCTGCTGCAATAAATCATCCCAGCTGTTAGGAGCTGATTGCATGATCTGTGGAGCTAAATACATGGTACAGCAGACCACCGGGCCTGAACATACAGCCAGTGCTACAATAGAAAGGTTTAGCTCTTTCATGTGTTGGATTGAGTTGGTCAAAGTCCAGACCTATATCCAATAGAATGGTAAGACCTGAAGAATAAGTTCACAAGATGCTCCTCATCCAATTTGTTCGAGTTATGTTGCAAAAAGGCAACATTTTCAGTCTTTAGATTTGAAAAGGTGACAAAAACATCAAAACAATAAGGCTCTACAAAGCATAACTAACACTGTATATGCATAATACGTTTCAGAATGTATTTTCATAAAACATTTGAAAACCATATTTCATTTTATTTTCTACTTCCAAATGATGCTCTACTTTGTCATCATATAAAATCCCAATAAAATGCATTAAACTTTGTGGTTCAGGTGTGAACAATTTCTAGGGGCATGAATACTTTTGCAAGGCACTGTCACAACCCAGTTCAAAAGACAGTGTAATTTGTATTTTAACTGTATTGGTAAACCTAAAATGCACGCGTCGGACAATTTACCTTGGCGTTGTCGTTCCCCAGACACGGGTACGTTTGTGCCACAAAAGTGATGAAGCTCAGGAGGATCCTTGAAAAAGTCGAAGCTGCCTCAGGATTTACTTCTGAAGAAAAAGGTTCAGTTTTCCCTTGAGATAATGCCCTGAATGCCCTACATGTAAAGAAATTATTCTGATGACTGTCTAAATATATATTGATATTTTTTAAAATATTTTTTTTTAATTTTGAAATTTTTAGAGACTCATCTAATTTGTGAAAGTGTACATTTCAATTTAAAAGTTTGACTGGAAATGCAGCTTTCTGTTCCAAATCCCAAAGCAGACCTATTCTGTGTAAACAGTAGATGGCAGCGTTGGTACATAAGTATGGCAACACACCTCAATGAAGCGCTTTTTTGCTCTGCAGATCCTGAGGAGTTCCTTAATATCCTTTTTCACCACATACTGAGGGTGGATCCGCTGCTGAAACTAAGGTAAAGGGGAGCTGGCACTGAAAATGATGTAAAGTTTGTTGAAGTTACATGTAATGCCTGAAAGCAAAGAGAAGTAATGAAGACAATAGTGCTGTTATTACATAAAGGTAAACCAGTTAAACATGTTGGAATGGTAAATCCCGCCATACCATGTGCCTGTTATGGAGTTATGAACACGAGCTTAACTCCAAACTCTAAAAATTTTTGTCCCATGCGTCACATAATTCAGCAGTTTGTGAAATATGTAAATTTAAGCCCCCCTTACAGTTTCACTTGTGCTGCTGCATTCAGGCTGTGGCCCAGATAGAGAGAAGTGAGAGAACAGTGGTTCACTTTAGGATAATTTCTGCTATTGTTGTTTTATTTATAATCTTTGCATCTCACATGAGCTGAATTACCGGTTTAAACAGCTGTTCTTCTGCTTTTTAGACTCGTTAAACCACATCTGAAACTTGCCCCTCTATGGAAACATTGTTCAAACTGATTGAGGAGGATACATTGACTTTGTTAATGTGTATTTTATCTGAGTAGTCAGTCTTCAGATATTATGCTTCATGCTGTGTATTTTCAATGGTTTATTTTTAAGTGGTAAACGTTTTTTTCTTCTCCCACAGCTATATTTTGAGACGCTTGTAGTTGGATATTTGTTCTACTTCTACAGCCACTTTCTGCTTTTATATTCTCATTAACTAGCATGGAACAGGAAGAGCTTGAGGTGTGAAGATGAAGCTGCTCAAGTTGTACACACAGGGTTCAGCGGAAGGATATAAAACCTTTTTGCAACGTTTAAGATAACAGTCATTTAGCTTTTTTTTTAATACTGCTAGAAACGGGTCTCGCTGTCTTAAAGGTGCTAACCTGCTAATCCGTTAACAATGGATATATGCTCACCTTTGCTGACAACTTGATGTTCCAAGAATCACTAAGAGTTAGGGTGCTACATCTGTGACAGGTGCATCTCAGTAAGTTTAATCATTTAAAGGTAAATTTATTTCATAACCCGTATAGATTCCTGACATGCAGAATTATTTATTTCAAGGGTTCCAAAATTCAGTTTGTCATAAAATTACAATATTACAGAATACCAAATGAACAAAGGATTTCTGTTCTACACATTGATGGGGAACACTAGTCTGATAATTTAACAATACGCAACAGGCCTGATGTCTAATTTGAGACTTTGAATTACTTTGAAATTTCAGCGTGATAAAAAAAAAAAAAAAAGTATTTTCATGTGTTGTATGTGGTACATAGACACTTAGTACTTGGTCGAGGTTCCTTTTTCAGGAATTACTGTGATCAGCCTGTGGCACTGCTGAGGTTTTACAGCCTATAGGTACTGTTATGGCTTAGTTGAGGCCCATTTTCAGGCCAGTCAAGTAAAGTGTTACCGTCTTCATTAAAGCCCATATTGGTTCTTCTGGCAAAATGAGCAGATTCCAATTCTTGCTGAAATCTGAAATCAGCATCCCCATAAAGCTTGTAAAGAGTGGGAAGCAGGAAGTGCTCTAAAATTTCCAGGTGTATGACTATACTGACTTTAAAATGGAGTGAATCAACACCAGCAGATGACATATTTTCCCAAATCATTACTGGCTCTGGAAACGACATGCCTGACTTCAGGCCTTTTGGTTTCTGTGCCTCTCCAGTTGTCCTACAGACCCTGGAAACTTTAATTCGAGATGAAATGCAAAAATGACTAGAATCTGATAACAGGACTCTAGACCACTGAGAAACTGTCAACCCCATGTGAGATGCTTCTGATGTCTGGGTGGTGTAACACAAGATGGTGACCATTGTAGACCGTGTCAGGAAAGTGCCTGTGTGTGGAGGCTCTTGAAACAATGCAGTCCACACCTTGTCAATCTCCACCAAACTCTTGAAAGGCCTTTGCTTCACAATTCTCTCAAGGCCACGTTTGTCCCCGTTTCTAGATCACCCTTCTCCATTCCCTACACTTTTTCCTACCACTACACTTTCCAGTATTATGATTGGACACAGCGCTCTCTGAACATCCACCTTCCTTAGCCATGACAGTTTGATCCTTCTTGAGGAGGGCGTCAGCTGTCAGGTCAGCAGTCTTCCCCATGACTGAGTAGGCCAAAACATAAATCCCTTTATTTTTTTATTTTTTGTATTGGTCGTATGTGATTTTTCATTTTCTTTAGAAACAGTTTTATGTTTTTATTTTGCTGTCAGCCAAAATTAACAGAAATAAAAACTTGTGATGTTTCTCTGTATAATGTATGAGGGTCACTTTTTGAATTGAAACACAAAAATAAATGAATATTAATATCAATGATATTGAAGTGAGGTGCACCTGTAAAGGCAATACATATATATGGGGGAAAAAAATTAACTTGACATTTTCTTTTGTCTTCCAGATCTGCAGGTCAGAAAGTCCAGGACTGTTACTTTTACCAAATCTTTATGGACAAGAAGGACAAGGTTGGAGTTCCAACCATCCAGCAGCTCCTGGAGTGGTCCTTCATAAACAGTGACTTGAAATTTGCTGAGGTAAGTAAATATTTATCGGGATGTTGACATTTCTGCATGATTCATTCCAGACGTGCTCAGAGTAAAATCATCGTTGTTTAATAAGATTTAAGATCTCAGCACCGGTTTATTATCATCCTCTGATATTTTCCTTTTCTCCCTCCCCAAGGCTCCCTCTTGCCTTATCATCCAGATGCCACGCTTCGGCAAGGACTTCAAAATGTTCAACAAAATTTTTCCCTCCTTGGAGTTAGACATCACAGACCTTCTTGAAGACAGTGAGTTGTATTTTCTTTTTTACACTCTGCAGAGGTGATTCACATCTGTGTGGCATTTGGTAATGAAATGCCTCTGGCCCGTCGCTGTCGCTCAGCTGAGATGGAAGAAACACTTATTTTTCTTGCTTTTCAAGAACGCTTTTATTTTTTTTATTTTTTCAAAGAAGGATGTGTGCTGGGATGAGGGCTTGTGTTCTATCATTCATTCAGCTCCGAGGGAATGTCGCATCTGTGGAGGCCTGGCTCTCTACGAATGCAGAGACTGTTATGAGGACGGGGACATCACTGCTGGCAAGATTAAACAGTTCTGTGAAAAGTGCAATACACAGGTAAACAACAGAGAGCAGTGCTGCAACATCAGTCCACACCACTTGTCCAGTTGGTGGCGCTAAATCCAAAGAAATCACGTTCTCTTGGAGAAAGCTCATTGCTGCGGAGGACACGTTTCCACAGTAGATTGCAACTGTGTTTACTTATTGTTATATTCCAGTAGAACACATTGCATAAAGAATTTTATATCCGTAGATTTTTATTTTGAATGTTTTCTTGAAAACATTTGATGTCATTTATTTCTTTTCAGTAATAAATAATGACAGCGGTGCCTCTTCTCCTACTGATTTAGGTACACCTCCACCCCAGGAGGAAAGCCCATCGACACAACAAACTGTCCGTCCCCAAGGAGCTACAGGAAGGTGCGGGTCGTCAGGGAGGTTTTCCCCGCCAGCGGATGGAGCTGTTTGCTGTGCTGTGCATCGAAACCAGTCACTACGTGGCCTTCGTCAAGTACGGCAGCGCCGATTCTGCCTGGCTCTTCTTCGACAGCATGGCGGACCGCGATGGTGGGTGTGACCGTCGCACAGTGTTTGGTTTCTGGTCAAAATGAACTCTGTAGGGAAGTAACTAAAGTAAGTTTTAAAAGAGGAGCCAGTTCTTATTCACTTTTAGGAGGTCATCTGAGAACTGAAGCTGCAGCAAGGTAGTGTCATAATTTTGGACTGGCCATAAAAAAAATTTCTACAAAAGACAAATAAGGTCCAACAGCAATGATCTCCAGACTAAGCCCCTTTCAGTTGGAAATGGTCCCAACAATCAAAACAAAGTGGTTATACATTAGATAATAGTTTAGATTTTTACTTTTTTTTTATCCTTCCAAACCTGTCCATCTCCACGCTCATGCAATTCATACTTAGTACTAAAATAAAATATTTCAACTTTCCTAATATTTTGCATTCTTTTAGTTCGTTATTGAATCTGTTCCATACATTAACTTTTGCTGCAGGATTGTTAAGGCTAAATTTTCCTCTGGAGTTCTTCGGATGTTTGAAATCCTACCACATCTGGAAAGTTTAATGTATTTGAGAAAAGATTCATTCGTTATGAGTCTCGCTTTTTAAATGTCTTGCTTTCTAAATAGATGTAAAAGCTGGTGTAAAACGTTACTGATCTAGTTCTCCAAGCCTCTAACAGTGACTGTTAAACCTCATGTTGCAGGAGGCCAGAATGGCTTCAACATACCGCAGGTGTCTCCCTGTCCTGAAGTGGAAGCCTACCTGAAAATGACCCCAGAGGAGCTGCACACCTTAGACCCCAAGAGCATCCAGGGTCAGGCGCGACGTCTGCTCTGCGACGCCTACATGTGCATGTATCAGAGCCCAACCATGAGCCTTTACAAGTAGAGTCCTCTCCCTAAAGCCTCCGCCTTTCATCCTCTGCCACTCCATCTCCACTTCCTCAGCCCGGAGGTTCAGAGAAAGACCAGAACTTTTAACGGCTGAACTAATAGAAGCGAAGCCGTCTGCCAGCGGGTGGCGCAGTCTGGAGTAATGCTCTCCCTCAGTGCCGGCTCATTTCTGGAAGTTAGGGAGATGGACGAGAAGGGAGAAGCCTATTTGCACTGTGCATTAGTTTAAAGTGTTGTGTTCTTCATGTAGTCCTATGTAGCTTTCATGTGTCTCACAGCTGAGCATCGGCGGTGGTTAATGAAGCCAAAGTAGGCATTATGAGAATTCCCTCCCTGTTTAGGGAGGATGGAGACGATGGGCGGCAGGGCGCGCTGCATCGCGGTGGCTGACTAAACATGTGCAAGAAAAACAAGCGAAGCCTGCGGGAGGACCTTGCTCACCTCATTTACCTTAAGAAAAGAGGAGTCCTGCTATTCTAAATCACTGTAAAACATGGGAGCTTTCCATATCGCACATTAAGGAAGCAACACAGTGTGGAAAATCTCACCCAGCCTCTATGTGCTGTTCTAAAACCTTGTGCAAAATCTCTTAGTAGCATAGATTTCTCCGGGTAGTAACAGTATAGATGTCAACTGGGTGTGCAGTCGCGTTATGACCATGCTATTCTGCTCTCTGTGAACTGGTTTACGTATTTCCACATCATCTGTAGAAATGTCCTTCGGTGTATGATTTTCAGAATAGGACGCAGCCTTTGTGAAAGTATTGTGCTTTGCCACAAATTTCAGCACCTTTCCGCCATCTCCAAGTGGACCTATCAGGAAGCGTTTAAGTTTTTTTTTTTTCCCTTATATTCAAAGTCACACTGAGCGCTAATTTGTTGGTCGGGAGACATCCGAGTTTTGTTACAGCATACAAATTTGCTCCTCTGCTGTAGCGCTAAAGAATGGCCTGCATTGCTAATGCAGAGTAGGTGGCAGATAAATGCATGAAAGGAGACTCGTACAATGGCTTCTATTGTAAAGGCTCCTTGGTGGACCGCTCTGTGCATTCATAGGGTCAATGAGGTGAAAAACTGGAGAAGTCTGGCTGTTTTTCTTCCAAGTCGAGAGCGTGCGGTGTGAAAAAAAAAAATGCAGTGTCTCGCTCTTTGTGTTAACGAGGAAGTCTGAATTATGTTTTATGTTTACAAAGCCTTTTCTCCCTTCTACTGCCTGTCCTGGCAGGTCTGATTTTCAACAGAAGCAAAGTATTGACTCCTGCTGCCTTTTAATGAAAGTGTGACGTGTGATCCTTCCAGCCTGGCCCTAAATAACAGAACAGATCTGATCAAATATTATTTATTAAACTAATTGTAACAAAATCAGACAAAAAGAAACAGGGTTGACGATGTTGGGTACTCTTTGTCCACTTTCACTGTATATTTAAGCGAGTGTTTGTACTTTATGTTGTCTTATAGCAACTACTGATTGTTAACAGGGACTCAATTATCAGTTAACGGGAAATGAAGAGGCACAATGGGTGTAATCTTGGAACACCATATATCTGTGTATTTAAATAAGACATTTTATTAAAGAAATAAAACTGAGAAACTTTGCTTTGATTATGTTCCACTTTTACAGAAAACTGAATTTAAATCCAAGGCAGTCAACTATTTTTGCACATCGCACAGAAATTAGAAATATCTAAAATTCAGATTACAGACATCAGCATTAGAAGAATACAGCTGAAACCAGGTGTTTACATATAATGGAGAAAAAAAAAGCTTTTTCTGCTTACTGTCAAGACGATAAATGAGACCAAACCTTTCCTGCTTTAGGTCTGTTCGGATTACCAAAAGTATTTCTATTTGCTAATCGCCAAAATGAGAAGTGATCTTTTGTAAGCTTTAATTTGTCTTTTTATGTTGTTTTTGGATTAATGGCTTCTTCCTAGCTGAGTGGCATTGCAGCCCATTTTAGGTACGGGACTCGTTCTTCAGCCAGTTGTCTTCAAAAGCTCTTTTGCTCTTGGGTTGATGCACACATTTTGCCCCAAAAGGCTTTCATCTCTGGAGAACCCATGTCTCTCCTGAACAGTACCATGACTCGACGTTCCCATTGTGTTCCTAGATGCGTATACATTTTTTTTTTTTTTTTTTTATTGAAGCGATGAACTGGACACCTCCAGGCATCTGGGAATTGCACCCAAGGGCGAACCAGACATGTGCAGGCCCACAGTAATTGATGTCATACAATAAATTGATGTCATACAATAAATTTGAATTTGAAGTTTGAGGTGTTAAACTACATCCACAGGTGTGCCTTTCAAAGCCATGACCTCATCAGCTGAGCTTTCCCAAATAGTTTTAAAGACATTCCCTTCTTAATAGATGTCATCTTCAAAGTTCAAAGGAAAGCGATTTAAAAAAAAAAAAAAAAAAAAAATATATATATATATATATATATATATATATATTGACCCTTAGCAAATAAATATGATTTGGGTAGTCTTAGCTGACCTAAAAAAAGGGAAGAGTTTCAGATATTTTATTGTCATTCTATGTTGTATTTTTATACTGTATGTAAATATCTGCCTTCAGCTACTTGTTTAGATTATTACCTTAACCTAATCATTGATTTGGCTGAAACTATAAAGTCAAAGGGAGTTTTTTTTGTTTTGGTTTGTTTTAAGTGGCAGATCTGTCCTCTGTCGCAGGGATTCTGACAGAAGGAACTTCCTGTGTGAACTTTAGCTGCACTGCTGGAGCTCATTGCCGATTGGCTCCTTGTTCACTGGCAGAAGTCTCTAAGTAGAGGGTGGGATTTTTAATGTCTTTTTTTATGTTACATCTGTACAGTGTAGACATATGTAACGGGTAGAAGCTTAATGTCAGTGATGTTCCTGTAAATGTTAACCAAATAAAGCCCGTTTTGAAGGCTACGCTGCATGTTGTAAATACATTTAGTAACCATCTACAGCGTAGACGAGGATTCACCCATGAGTGCTTTGGTGTGAAGTAGGGGAATCTTTTGCCTTCAGCTTGAAATTTTAGCGACTTGAGGCTTTTATTGCAGTTGGTTTCATTTCATCAATAAGTTATAAATCATCTGCTCAATAAGTTAAATATTCCAAAAAAAGTAAAAAACAAGGCGACTGGACTTGTTATCCGCTTCTACCACGGATAACAAGTCCAGTTGCCTTGTTTTTTTACTTTTTTTGGAATGACCATGACTTGGATGACTGAGAATCTTCACCAGCGAATAAGTTAAATACTGTATATTCAAGATAGCTTTATTTTTTTATTAATTGACATAGTATCTGGTGTTGAAGTCAAACACATCAAATTCTCTTCATTTATTTTACTTGGTAAAACTAAGGCTGGAGATTTGTTAAAATGGTAATGACCAAAAAAATAAAAGCTAATTTCTGTCACATCTGTGAAGCAAAATAATAGAAGAACATCCTTTTCCCCATGTGTGCAAGCAATCTGAAGGGTTATTATTTTTTGCTTTTATACTGATTGATTGATAGACTGACACAAAGTTGATTGAAACTAATAAATGGTTTTACTGTTCCCACCCCAATCCAAAAAGTTAGGTGAACATTTGTATTTAGCCCCCTTTATTTCTGATACCCCTAAAAACCTCCAGTGGGATCAGTTGCTTTCAGAAGTCTACTGTATGTGTAAGTCCAGCGGCTCTGTGAAGGAACATTAATGATCAACCTGTGTCATGAACACAGCAGACAATTTGCTCATAGTTTTTTGATAAGTTTAAAGCACACAGAGTTATATTTTTTGGCCTACATGTAAAACATTGAAATACACTTTCCCCACACCCTGAACATATTCTTCCCACTTTGAAATATGATGGTGGCGGCAGCATCATGCTATGGGATGAATGGATTTTTTTTTTTGTACCAGAGGCAGGAAAAGTGGTCAAAGTGGGGCTGGGAAGGTGGATGGAGTTTAATACAAATGCACGTCACGTATGCAATGGACCAAGAAAATAATAATAGGAACAGTGTTTTAAAAACAAAAACCTGAAAAGTGTATGCATGAGAATTACTTTCATATGAAAATCAGGTTCAGCTCTTGATTGGCTGAAAACAGCTCCCTGGACCTGCTCGTATACAGTGATGCTCAGCTGGGCTCAAGTCAATTTTTTTTTTTTATCAGCATTTAAACCTCCACAGTTAAAGACGTGTTGATGCGACAGCTAGATCAGCCAAATGTGGAACAGCAGTCCCAGTAAAATGGTTTGAATTTTGCTGTTGTGATGTGACCAAATGTTGAACATTTGGGGCGGTCTGGATACTTTTTGCGAGGTGGTAGGGGTGTGCATCACCAGCTTTAGCATGATGCGATGATATATCGATTTGTTTGGATGATGATACGATATTTGCTGATATCACAAAAATTTTCCGATTTCCAATCAATGCGATCGATCTTGTGCTATTATTTACATTGATATCAACTTACAAAAAATTAATTATTACAATTTGACCATTTTTAAGCTCTTACAGGTATCAGGCATTTAAATCAAAAACTCCATTCTGCTAATTTCAAAATATTAACAGACCACCTTTTTCCATTCTAGTCTCATGGCTGAATTTCAAAATGAAGGTGTATCCTAAAAATCATGACAGGGATCGATATTTTAATTTTGCATCGATGTAACAATTAATCCATACATCAATTTGGATCGATGCATTGTTACATCCCTGGGTGGCATTAGCCATTATTTAGAATATTTGTGTGAGTTCTTCTAAATCTCTTGTACATTTTAATCTCTCTCTGTAGATATCTTACTCCTCACAGATCAGATTACTGTGATCGAGCCCACTTTAGGTCTTTGGATGAAGATCATCTGGCGGTAAACACAATAACAATATGATTACAATTTTTTGTTCTAACAGGAGGGTAACAACGATTAGATGTTGTCTGTTTTGCTCTCTTGGCGGGCTTCAGTCGACTATCTGCCTTGTATGTTAAGATTAAATCTTCATCCAGTGACCCAATTCCCCAGACAATCTCAGACAAAATGATACCCAGGGAAAAATCAGCATGTATTACACATGCTCCTCGCCACCCCCCCACCCCCCCTTCCCCTTAGGAAGCCTTTCTACCACCTTACCCTGTTTAGTTTGGAGTCAAACTTGAAACCAGCTCAGCAAGCTGAGTTCAGAAGTGCCAGATAAGTATTTGTCAACAGAACAGCTGGTGCACAATGCCCTCTTGTAGCTTTATGCCACAGCATATGCCAGCCGCTCATAGTGTGCGGTAATTTAGCCGGGGCTGGTTTCTACAGGAACAGATGGGCTCGAGTATTGTTATTCTCACTCCAGCTCAGGGTCCCTAGGGGGAATCACTAAATAAAATCAAAGCAGATGGACCTCTCTGGGCTAGGCTGTGTTTATGATAAACAGCCACCACAACCGGTGTCCGTCCAGCACCTCAGCCCCGCCTTACAAACTAACAACGAACGGCAGCGCCGCAGTCTGACCTCACCTGCTCTGAGCTTCGCCCAAACAACTGCCAAACCCAAACACACAGCTTTGTAAGGGAAGGAAATGCATTATGATTGTCCATGAACTGCGGGGACTTCCAGTAATTTCAATTCCAACAAATCTTTTCCTGACCTTAAACTGTAAAATTCTCTCAAAACAGAAACTCTTATTTTGGTGCAGGTTCAGAAACGTCCCCTGTTATTTCTCACTGATAGAGGACTGTTTTGTTCTCCTCGAACATAATCTAAAAATCTCATTCCTGCGGGTCTCACCTCCGTACCGGCGGAGACAGGCCTTGGTGGCAGTGTGGTCACAGCAAACAGGATTTCATAAGGCCTTGTTGCTGACCCAACTTGTTATACAGTACATGGGAATGCAGGGCACTTCACACTCAGCATTGAACTCTAAATCTGCTTTCATTCCCATGGGAAAAGACAGCAATAAACAAAGGAATCCTATCAGCACAGGAGGAAGGTAAATGTTTAAGGCCACTCAGACAACAGGAAAGCAGTGATTTCCGGCACTAAAGATGGAAAAAAGTGCAGCATGACTGTTTTTAAGCCAATCAGTCCTAACCCAATATACCACTTCGGTGTTGTTTCAACTCCATCACGGTAACTGGTTTTATTTAGTGTCTTCAAAGGTCAGTTTCTGATGAAGTCAAAGTGGTGTAATCAACCTAAATGTTTATTGCCAAAAGTATTAACTCTGCACTTACTCAGTCACTTCAAGCTGTCGAAAAATCTGAGCTTTAGATGTTTTTCCTTTTCCTTCAGGCCCCAGAGGACAGTTATTTTTCACCATTATCCTGATCGGTTTCTTTTCCACAGACACATGCCCCCTCCAAAATTACGCCCCGACATTAGGCAGATCTATCTATTTGATTCATCTGCACACGGAGCCTGCCGCCTCTGGCTCGTGTGTTGTCAGGACACAAAATGAGCATTTCTGTCACCACTTGTTCTTACCTGTCTTCTAGAGGGTTTCATCAGTTCTGCAGGTCTCATATGAAAAAGATAATGTGTTAATAATCCTCTTTGTATCTGATTTTGGGTTAAGTAAAGTCGCAATGGATCTTGTTTCTTCGATATTTCTGTACAGAGCAAAAGTGAGATCAAGCAGGGTTTTATGCAAGTCATAAAAATAATATGATTCAACGAGACAAAAGTTCTCGTGCATATCCTCATTATCCGATGTAGCCGTGCAAAGTTAAAAACTCACGAGCCTCTTTGTTGGGCAGTTTAACTCAATTAACAAGATGCCATTAATGCATCTGCAGGTTCTTTGTTTAATGTAAAAGAAACCCTTCAAAATCTTCATTGTTTTATCTATTTATTGGCTACTCTGTTAAGGATGGTTAAACATCTATAACATAAGTTAATGTTTCATTGCATTAGCGGAAGCTTACTTTGGATTTTTTGATTAGAGCAACCTTTAATATAAGCATGTTTGTTTTGAAGGGAAAACATCCTATATTAAGAGTTTTTTTTCATGGATGGAGGTAGCACTACAAAATAAATGAAACTCAAGAGTTTTTTTTATCCTTAGTGCCAAGGATCCTTTAGTTAGTAACCTGACTTCCTGTCCATTTTGGGTATACTGAGCCTTGCAGAAGTCTTCATCCCCCTTAAACCTTTTTACATGTTGTTAGATTAGAAACACAAATGTCATTTTAGTGTGTTGAAATATGACTGGACAGACCAACACAAAGCAACACATAATCAAGTGTAAGGACAATTCTTCTGTTTTGTAAAAGTATAACATTTTTCATGTTTTGTCACCTTACAACCTGGAATTAAAATGGATATTTGGAGAGTTTGCACTATTTAATTCGCAGAACATGTCTACAACTTTAAAGTTCTATTCTTTTTTTTATTGTGAAACAAAAAATAGGACAAAGAAAAAAAAAAAAACTTCAGCGTGCATAACTATTGAACCCCCATTTATAGTGAGTAGATTGTAACACCACCTTTTGGGATAATTCCAGCTGCAAGTGGCTTTGGATCAGTCTCCACAAGGTCACCACATCTTGCCAGTGGAATCTTTGCCCATTCCGCAGAAAAAAACAGTTTCAGCTCCTCATGTTGGATGATTTTGCTTGTGAACAGCAATCTTCAAGTCTAACTCAATTGGATTGAGGTGTGGACTTTGACTAGGCCAATTCAACACATTTTAACGTTTCCTCTTAAACCACTCGAGTGTTGCTTTGGCAGTATGCATTAGGTAATTTTCCTGCTGGAAGGTCAACCTCAGTCTCAAATCGCAGGCAGACTAACATGTTTTGCTCAAAAATATCCCTGTATTTAGCACAATCCATCTTTTCCTTGACTTTCCCAGTCCCTGCTGCTGAAAAACATCCCCATTGCCAGACAGTGTTTTTCTTGGTGACAAAAAAGTTCTGTTTAATTCTTTTCTGACCTGAACACCTGCTTTCATCCAACAGGGGAACTGTGGCATGATTTCCAAATTGCTGTTCAGTTCCAATCTGACTGAGATCCAGGTATTGCACAATGAAATGCATGTCTCAAGATGTGGTGAGCTAGGAGAAACATACCCAGAACGACTTGCAGCTTACACTTTAAAAGACAAACATGCATTTTTAGTAAAACAGAAGTTTGTTAAACTTCATAAATCAGATAACGGCAACAAAGAAGTAGAAACTGCCATAAACTCACCCATGCAGTATCTACAGTCAGGGCAGATAGAACTGGAACTGGAACAAATTGGTACTGGAGTTTCTATTGCCACAGTTAGGACAAAAGGGAGGTAAACCTTTTTCAAAATTCATAGTTAACAAACTTCAGGCAATTTTTCAATTAGAGACTATGCTAGGTGAATAAAAGCTGATGTTTTTACTCATCTTTAACAGGGGTAAATAAATGTGAAGTGTGCTGTCTAAAAGCATGATTGTAGCATCTTTGTTGACTTGCAACACCACAAAGAATACAAAGATAACATCTTTAATATTTAAGTGAAACGGGTTCCTGGGCTCCTTCACCTGAAAAATGAAACAATACGAGGAGTTTAGATGTTACTAATCCACCGTCAGATATTTTGTTTCTGTTGTATTTATTTACAATGGGTGATGCTGTGTTGCTTTCTGATATCTTTTAGCCTACTTCATGTTGTTAGACAGGTTCTATTTAGCTGATCTTGATTCTTAGCTTTTTTCAGTCTAATTTTTTTTAACGTAAAGCCATTTATAATTAGCTAACTTATTTTAACTTATAATTAGCTATAATTAGCTAACTTATTTTAACTTGATGAAGAAGACAACCATACGTAACCTGCATTTTGCATTTATTCTGGTTACCTTTGCCTTACAATAAATATATTTAGTGATTTAAAACTTTTTTGTGAAACAAAAAAATCATACAGAAAAGGAATCTTTAAGGGGGAAAATAGTTTTTCACAGTGCTACGTGTTACCAAACTGAGCAGCAAAATGAAAGGCCTAATCAAAATAATGACGTTGACGGAGGATTTAATGGGAAGGCAGCCCCCGTGGTTTGAAACTTTTCAGGTTTAATGTTTATCCACGTAAAACACTTTGGATAGCCAAGAGTGGCTGCTGGTGATAAAAAGTGTTTTTGGTACAAGACAACAAAAAATGACCTTTTTTTTAATGAATTTTGCGTTTTTTCCTGACTACTGAAAAATGTGCTCATGTAGGTAAAGCACATTGTTCCTCTACATTTTCAGAAAGGACCTGTACACTTGGATGGAGAAATAATTGCCCCTAAAGCAACAGCTACCAGATGTTGTTGCTCCTGAGAGCCAGGTGTGGATAAATTGCATATGCAGAATGTGTGTAAAATATTTAAAGTCGTATCTTTCACTTAAGGTGGGAAGTGTTTTTATTGCCCATCACTGCTTTGAGTACGGTGAGCGGAGAGGCCGGCGGCCCCCCCTGCGGGGGCTGCAGCGGTGGCGCTCAGCACCTGTGGTGTTGAGAATATGGATGGTGATGCTGAAAGTGAGACTTGGCATGAAGCTGCGTTGCAGTGGGGTTGTTGTATGGGTGGGGTGGTGGGGTGTTGGGGTGGGGGTCCCTCCACCTGCTCGCCTTCTAATTCCTGCCTGGCTGCCACCTTTAACACTGCATTATTTACAGATGCCTCTGGATGAGGACAGAAGCTGTTGTCTTCTTTAAATATGAATGGTTGTGTGTGTAAAGCTTCTAACTGTTAAAAAGTGAAAACCTTCATGCCTTACTAGGTCCAAAACAAATGATTAACAATGTTTTGCAAAAATATTCAACTTTTGCCACATTTTTTTATCTTAACAATCATAAGCTTAACAATATTTTACCTCGATTTTTGTGATGGTGTAGAGCATGGCTGTGAAGTGGAAAACGTACGATTCCACTTTTTTTTCCCGACAGTTACAGATGCAAGTCTTTTGGGGGAATCTCTACCAACCAAAAGGGTTTTTGTCATTCCTCTTTGCAAAATAGTTGAAGCTTAGTCACAGTGGAGCAATCGTATCTGTGGAAGTCAATGTTAGTGTCTAGTCACAATTTTTCATTTGGTTTTAGATGTGAACGTTGACTGCACCATTAAAATAATCTCATCCTAAAACCATTCCACTGCCGTTATGACTATATGTTGGGGGAGTGGTGACCTAGTGGTTAGAACAGTGTGCTTACACTCTGAGAAGGTTGCAAGTACCCAGTTCAGTCCCTGCAGAATGCCACTGTGGGTCCCTGATCAAGACCCTTAGCCCCAGATTACTACCTGGTAGCTGCCCACTGTTCCCTAAGGGATGGGTTAAATGCAGATGACAAATTTCATTGCAATGTCAAATAAAGATTTTGAAATGTTTTGTGTCGTTATCTGCCGAAAAGTTTAACCTCTATGGGGTTAAACTTTTACTCAACTCTGGGTCTGTCAGTGAGCTCCGACTTTTGCTGCCTGGAATCTGGACTTCAGTGGATGTTCTCGTTGTCTTTCCTGCTGGGAACTTGGATAATCCTGCTGAGCACAAAGAGAACACATCATGAACCTAAATGATGTCTTCATTACCCTGATGGGTTTTAATTGTCTGTGTCTATTTGTTATTAAAAGAAAACACACCACTGATTATTCGCTTAAGAATGGAGCAGAATTTTATTTAAATGGGGATGATATAGTTCAAGTAGCTCTAATACACTGAAGGCAACTGATGTTGCTATGCAGGAAGTTTAAACCTAATGCTAATTTTAACTCGTGTCCCTCGAGACAAAAAAGTTGAAAATATATGTAGAGAATGTGTCCCTTTTAAGATAAAATTATTTGCATGCTTTATGCCACATGAGGACAACAACAACAACAAAAATCACATTTTAGCGAGAGAAAGACACTAAACAGTGAATTTTATTTCATTTTATGGGAATTACATCAAAAATGGCCATCCAGGCTAGATTGAATGATGTGAACTCTGTCCTGCCTTCCTTATCAACGACCTTCTCTAATCTGCCTCCCTTTACTCTCAGAAAATTAAGCAACAGTGGCAGATCAGGCAAATTTGATCAAAGACACATCTGATTATCAAATGCAGTCACATGTGGATCAAAGGACAATTTAACTATTGTGTAGTTCTGAGTGGATCTCCTTACTGTCAGCAGTGGAATATTCCTATTTTCTCTCTACAAGAACAACATAAATGTTTGTGATCAACAGAACTACACATTTTTGCATACATTTTGCTAACCCCCCCAGGCTGTTTAATCAGTCTTCAAAACATAAAAAAATAACAAACACTGGCCACCTATTTCCATACAACTGTAAAATCTGTTATATAATTTAATTCCTTTTTACCATAAGTCCCTGTTGGCACAGAATAACTGTCTTGCCGAAGAAAACGACCGCCTGCTGGATGGGTGAGGTGCTCTCTGTACAGATAAATGCATAAACACTCCTTGTACCCAAACAAAGGCATCAAGCGGGCATTTCATTAGACCATTGTGTGATATGGCAGGCCGCTGCTGTGAATGTATTTATTAGTTTGCGATACATGCCTTTTCCTGTTGTTCCCGGGGCAGTGGATAATGCCGGTTTTGTTCGCGGCCCACTGTGAGCGGCGCCTCAGCTGCCAGCTGTCAGGGGCGATACCGTCTCATTTGGATTCCCAGCCTGCTCGCTGAATGGCTAATTAGATTTGCCATTTTCAATCCACTGATTGCTATACATAATAGGACAAAGGAGTTGACAGCATGTAGCATTCAGATTCAACTGTAACAATTAATAACTGTGGTAATTAACATGTGTATTGGACACCATTAACTTTGACACTACCTGCAGTAGGGATGGCCCCGGCCCTTGCCATTTCATTGAGAAGCACAGATATAGATTGTTATTAATAAACTGCTCTCTGCAGCTCAGAGAACGTTATTAATTACACAAATTAGCAAGAGCAGGGGTAATCAAGTTAAAGCGGTTTCCTTCCCAATAATTGATCTAATTTTTACTGACCACCCCTGCTCCACGGTGTCACACAGACCCATGTGAAGAGAAATCACCTCATTAACAAAAGTTTAATCCTAATCATAGTTCTTGGTCTGCCAGGCTTTAAGGTCATATCTGAATGTCAGAACCATTTGAAATTGATTGCTGCTAAATTGAATCAATGTCATGTTTGGAGAAAACAATAACCCCTAATGGATGAGACAGGCCTGCACAAAACAAACAGGAGCGCTTGGAGGTGTGGAGACGTGCGCAGAGGGAGTTTGGGTCGGTTCTGCCACTTTCATAATTCATTATGTCCATTGTTAGAGAATTGTCAGGATCATGGGCAATTAGCAGCAGCTGCAGGGACCTGTTGGTGTCGATACAGCAAGGGGAGCCGATAGAGATGAAACAAAGATAATGGTACTGACTGCTTGTGTGGACAAACTTTGTGTTCAGACTTTTCTTTATTTGTGTGGTTTATTTTTCCCATCCATCTCTGGTATCATACGTTTGACCTCTGTGTTTTCATCTTAAACACAATGTTTTAGGAGCATTAAATACAATACGGATTTTAATGATTTGGATTTGTACTGGGTTTGCATTGTGTTCAGCACTTTGAATCGTCTTGTTACTGAAAAGTGCTTTATAGATAAACTTGCCTTGCCTTCAGAGTGAGCCCGGCGTACTGTATTTATATATAAGGCGCACTCAAAAGCCTTTTTCTCAAAAAACAACAGTGCGCCTCATAATCTGGAGTACCTTATATATGAATTAATTCTGCTGGTGCTTACTGACCTTGAAGTGATTTTGTGTGGTCCACGGCACTCACTCAAAATGTTTTAATATGACTTTGGTAAACTACAAAGCCACACCGCTTGCAGCATTATGACAAAAACAGTTGGAGTAAAATTTGATTAATTTAAGAGGCTTCATTTTAGCACAAATAGGAGGCAAAAATGATAAATTCCTCTAGAGAAATTGAGTCTTCAGTCCACCACAACTTTTTTATCTGCAAAAAAGTCTCTACTCTGTAGTTTTGTAGACTGAGAGGTCCAATTATGGTCAAACATAATTTAAACTTCTTATAACTGGTTTGTTTGAAATAGTTGTGACCTAATGGTCTTGCCATAGAAGCTCGCTTACAGTGTAACGAGTTACAATGAAATGTTGCCGTTGCTCCCCTCTGAGCCCATAAAATATACATCTGTGAGTATTTAAATATATTGTTTATTTTATGTAAAGATTATACATATTATCTTATTTTGGCAGTAAGCACACTTTTTCTTTTCCTTGAAAAGCGTTTATCTATCAGCAAAACTGTATGAGAATATTGAGGAGCGGTAGGAAAACAGCATTGCTTCTTTGTGATTATAAAACTTGTTGGTTATATGCCTTCATCTTGTTAAAAGTTGTACAATGCAGCTATGGGCTTAAATAACAACAGGATTTGTTTCCCAAATCTGAACGTTGTGATTGGTAAACCTAAACAGGGAGTTGTTGCCTAGTCTTATCCGCTGGTTATATGGCTGAATCTACGGAAGTGGGTAAAACAATGTGTAGAATTGAACAAATAGACTCTCCATGGCAGGATTTATACTGTTGATTCCATATAAATTTGAGGTCATATATAAATGATTTAATCTGATATGGTTGTGATTGGATGTTTGTTATTGCAAGAGCTCCAATATGATGTGGTTAAAATATGTTTTCTTAAACACACATCAGTGTCTTCAAGTGTTTGTGTAAAACACAAGATTTGCCAGCCAAAAATAATCATTTAAAAAAAAAAAAAAAAAAAGCAGCTAGACATGAATGTAAGTGACCATTTCCAGTTTTTCAGACTGACTCAATATGTAAATAAAGATGTGCGACTCCAGGCCCTCTTCACATTGCCTCTACCTCTTTGTAGCAAAACAAAACCCACACATCAGATTTCTTTCCCCCCGCCACCTGGCAAAACAGCAGCCATTTCCATCATCCGGAGTGTGTGAAAATTCACACTCATTTTTCACAACACATTCTTTAATATGTGCTGCTCCTTTTTTTTTTATACTTCTGCTTCCTCTCCCCTCCTGCATATGAAATCCTTCCATTCTTTGCTGCCAGCACCCAAAAGATGCATCCAATCATCTCCAAGGGATGGCAGTTACAATTTTCTGTGAACAATTTGCTCCCTTAAGAGGAAAATTGCTTTCAATATAAGCTCCCTTTGAAAGACAACAACAATAAAAAGATACAACTGTAATACCGCTGTCTCTGTCAGCACTTGTCTGGGACAGCTTCAGTGGGAACGTATGACTGGGGGATGAGGTGCTTACAAGTCAGCCTTGTAATATCAGCATCTGTGTGAAGCAGTCTTGGCAAATGAATCCCACTTTGAACATAACAGCTTGGCATCACATGAAAATGACTGCCATGAGCAGCGGCTGTCAGATATGCTCCTGCCGTGGTGGCGGGGAATTGTCATTTATTATATATTGTGCCTGCCTCTGTCGGCCCCGCGTTGAGTGCGTGTATTGATTTGCAAGAGCAGAAGGGTGCAGAGGTCACTTTGATCAACACTCTGCGACACACAGGAATCACACAGAGCTGACATTCCATTACCTGAGACAAAAGGGATCCAGAGCAAAGAATATGTTAAGGAACAGTGGACCTCAATACAGCAATATGACTATAATTAACAGAGAAATGGATTGCTTTTGTTGATGCTGTCTGCTCCTCGACACAATTGGGGTGTCCCTTTGATATTACACACTCAACCTTCAGGCTCAGCATGTCTTCTGTTGATCCGGTTGCTTAGTCAAATCCAATAAGCTTCTTTTATGCACTTTAAGATCACCTGCTAGACCAAAGAGGGCAATGATTGAATACATGTGTATGAAAAAAAATTATACAGCAACATGTTTAGTTACAGCAGGAAAATGGTTAGGCGTTCATGTTGGTGCTGGATTAAAACTACTGACAGCACAGTGTTACAGTCCAACAACTTGAGGACAGCAGAGTAATATAAATAAATTTAATCACTTTAAAATCCTTAAAAAGATGTTTCAACTAAAAAAACATTTTCTGTTTTGTTTTGGAGGATTTTCCCCCAGTTCAAGTCTATTGTTGAAAGTCCAAATCATGTTTTATGTCTTTGAAGAGTAAGCCCAAGTGTCCCTGAGGGGCAAGTCCAAGTCAAGTCTCAAGCATTTGAAGGGCAGGTCCCAGCAAATTCGGAAATCTTAAAGGGACAAGTCAAATTTGAGTTTTTAAAACACGAGTCCTATTCAAGTCACAAGCCTCTGAGGGGCAAGTCTGCATCAAGTCTCAAATCTGTAATCATTTTCTCTGGGTGCATGCCTATGAATCTATGATACTGCATCGCTGTAGTTCAGGAATTCAAATCACGTACTGTTGTATCCTGGGGAACAACTTAAAAAATAGCAATTGAACAATAAAAATTTAATTTAGTGTAAAATATATTATGAACTGCAGTAAACTATATGGAAAAATAGTTGAATGAATCAAACAGGAAGTTCTTTTAATAGTGAAGAGTGTTATAAAGTGACATTAACACCTTTTAACCCCCGCCTTTAAGTTGCCCACTCCTTTAAAATTGGATTATAAGGAAACAATGTATTAGTTAAATCTAAATATTAGATGTCTTTCGAGGTTCTTAATAAGGTGCAAAATAAACAACAAATGGCAACGTAACATTGAAGTCATTCAGTTGTGGTCCATATAAAGTGGAATTGCACTGATTTTGTCTGAAATCCTTGTTAATTTACTCCCATGTTTCCCTTTTTTACCCCTGTTCTGGGGCTACATCTGAGAGCAACTCATTTTGGTGCCGTCTCTTTAAATCTAAAGCAGGGGCTTCCCACACTGCCCCCCTGCAGGCCGCAGAGCATTCCACTACACCCCGATCGACCATTTCTGTAGTATGGTGGGGGACAAATACACCACTGAGCGTTGTTTTAAATATGCCAAACACATAGGGGGCAGTGTAGCGCAAAGCTAAAACCTATGTTAGCCAGTCAGAATCCTTCCAAACAATGGTGACGTTGAACAGCATTGTGCCCGTGTACTGGGAAGGAGACTTGGTGTAAAACAGCTGGCCTCCAAACACTCTTTTTCTCATTACTGGAGCAGTTGGGCTCGTAAAAACAAACAAGCATAAAAACGTCTGAACCAACAGTAATATTTATAATGAAACCAATGCACGCTTTTACTTTGAAGTCTCAATACCGAGGTGAAGACAGGAAATGCTGTGTGGTTGCCAGGTAACATGAGTTGGAAATAAACAATTGTAAATGCAGCTGATTTCGCAGTGAATTTGTCCAATTTAACATTGATTACACACATTTTATGAACAGTCAATCACAACACCAACGTAAAAATCAGCACTTCCCTGACTGCATTCATTTTTCCTGCACTGCATGGCCAAGTCTATAACAATGGTCACACATGTGACGCCAGCGGAACATCTTTTGTCACAGACTGTCATGGTCTTGACCGTAAAACTCTCAGACACGCACTGACGCAACAACTGAGCTTTCAGAAATCTTCACTTTGGCTGGAGTTTTTAGAAACAATTGTTTTTTGTGATGTAAAAGGTCTGGATAAAATGACCTGAATGCATAAAAATGTATGGGTTTTCCCAGATATCCAGCTTCATGTGGACTAGGCCTCAGTCATTGCTTGGGTTTTTAAAAAGTCTAACTTAGGAACTCAAGTCCCCATGTCTTGATGGAGTATAATCGGCAAGGTTATCAAATGTTTAGTGGGAAAAAACTTCAAATTCTAAGTTGAGGGAATGCTTTGCAATGGATACTAAACCCCACTGGCATGGCACAAAACACATAACTTACCAATTTCTTTGATTAACCAATTAAATTATGTATTCTCCTCAGGGGACTCTTTCAAGGGGAAAAAGGCCTCCTTGACCTGACAGCAACAATATGCTTTTCTTTATTAACAAGTCATTGACAATAATTAGAGAGATGATTGCAAGCGTAGGTGTTCGCTTTGATTGCACTGTTACACATGAAAAGTGTCTCATTGCTCTTCTTTGAGCCTGCTTGACTGGCGTTATTGCATGGGCAGGCCTTCCTGCTGTCTTTTCCTGCCTGTCAAAGTCATGAGAGGATCACTTTATCATCGTTTGTCTGCCGTGTCTGACACTATTGAGTAGGAGGGAGCCCTTAGGGAAATGGGCCAGGCTGCTGTATTTGCTGTATGCTCCCTCTTTTTTATTTAGTTGCTAGCCTGGCTTTATCAGGATTGTTGTCCCATTCTGTCAAATTGCTTGGTAAAGCTTGTCGCACGACTCACAATAACCAGCCAGACTATCCTAATGTGGTATTACTCAATATGATAGCTTGTCAAATCCACAGTGGCACAAAGCTGCTCTGACGCCTTACTGTGTTTACAGCCAAATGATTTTCCCCGCTTTGCCATGAGACACGCAATAGTGATTTTTTTTTTTGTTGTTGCAATTTTCTGTTTGCTCCACTGAAAGTCTAAACTACTACAGCTGCTTTAAAAAAATGTTTGGATAAAGAGGTTTGATTTATTGTAGCGTTAATATTGACTGCACAGTTTAATTCTGGTTCAGTTTTTGGGCAAGAGGGTAATTTTGGCTTGAGTCTTATTTTGGTGAAGTAAATTTAAATTTAAATGAAATTTTTGTTTTTGCCAAGTTTTGCTGGTCTACGCTTATTGCAATACATCTTTATTCATACTAATGTCTTTATTTCGTCATAAAATATGAGACTTTCCTGTACTCTTTTCTTTGATTTTTAATATGAACTTGTTTTTGGCATTGGTCCAAAATGTCAGTTTGCACACCAACCCTTGGTGTGTACTAGAAGACTAGATCTGATTGTATTTCATCTCGCTTAAATATTTTCATCTAATTTTTGTTAGTAAACATCTCTATCATTTTTAAGTTCTATATGTTTTTTAAAAGTCAGTAACAAAACCCATGACAAAAATCTTATCAGCAAAGATGCACTGATCATGTTTTTTTCTTTTTTGTGTAGCTGATGGCAGCGCCCTGTTGGTACCGTGTAATGCGGTTCCTTGGCAGCAAGGCCTCAGTAAATCGTCTCCCCTAAAATGTTTGTGATGTTTTGTCTTGGCGGTTGTACTGAAACAGCAATTTCCCTCTGGGATTATTAAAGTATGTCTGATTCTGATTCTGATTCTGATGCAGATTTACATCCATCCATCCATTTTCCGACACGCTTATCCCTGCTGGGGCCGTGCAGGGTGCTCCAGCTGTCAATGGGCGAGAGGCGGGGTACACCCTGGACAGGTCGCCACTCGCCAGTCTATTGCAGTGCAGATTTACAGTTTTCTTTAAAGGAGTAATCACCTGGAAATCTGACTTTTTCATGTTAAAACTTGTGTGTTGGTGGCAGGCCTCAGTTAAAACCTTCCAGAAAATGAAGAGTATAAAAGTTACCTGTTTTTTTGTTGTTGTTGTTGTTGTTGTGTGGGCTCTTAATAAAAACCAAAAAAACACACATGAGCGTGCTCTCCACAAAGTGAGATTTTGGTGCTCCTCCTTGATTTACGTCACTCGTGGACGGACGCTAACGTAAGCCACGCCCACCTCTCGTGAACCACCTGAAATCACTTAGTTGCCTCGCTGCTACTAATGAGTTGTGTTAAAAGTAAAAAAGTCCAAATGTCGCGCTCATGTCAGCTGCCCCGTTGTTGCAAATGGTTTCAGTCTGCCTGCATCTGTGGACCAAACTACCAGGGAGCAGTGGATTAAGCTAATCTTTGATAATGTTCCACTGACTCTCCCTGCAACTCTTTATGTATGCGCTTCACAATTTACATCCGAGTGTTTTGTTAACTTGGGACAATACCAGGTGAAGATGGCATCAAGCTTGCATTTGGAGAAAGGGATGATTCCAACAATCAGGGACTCATCTGCAGTGCAGTCGGTAAGTGTTGTTCCTTGTGTAACGTTTTACCTACTGTGTAAGAGACTGGGCAACGATGCTAAACAAACCATGGCAAACTGCTAATGTTGCTAATGGGACATCCCCATTTAAGATACACAGTTCTGGTGTTTTTGGTTTAAAATCGACTAATTTCATTGCTTTGCTATGTGGATGTTTGTAAACTGCTCCATGTGTTTGTGTGTCCCTGAGCAAAGGACCGTTATCACAAAGTGCTAATATCACGCTGCTAACCAGTAGGATCTCCATGGGAACACATTATTGCGCAAACACGCAAGTCAAATTCTTGCGACTACCCTTGCGAGAAAGAAAAGGGGCATGACATTTTTTTTTTACAAATTTTTCTTCTAAAATGACTAAACATCAACCCTGGGTCTTTCTGCATGGAGTTTGCATGTTCTCCTTGTGCATGCATGGGTTCTCTCCGGGTACTCCGGCTTCCTCCCACAGTCCAAAAACATGACTGTTAGGTTAATTGGCTTCTCTAAATTCTCCTTAGGTGTGAGTGTGTGCGTGAATGGTTGTTTGTCCTGTTTGTCTCTGTGTTGCCCTGCGATAGACTGGCGACCTGTCCAGGGTGTACCCCGCCTCTCGCCCAGTGAACGCTGGAGATAGGCACCAGCAACCCCCGCGACCCCATAAAGGATTAAGCGGGTCAGAAAATGGATGGATGGATGGATGACTAAACATGAATTTAAAGACATTTTTAGAAGGATTGTATAAGTAAAATACCAGGTTATGACTCCTTTAAGGTTTCACCCACCAATTTAAATTGTGAGTAATTGCTTTTTCCACTATTGAGCATAAAACTATGAAGACAAGAAAAATATCTGCAGGTTCTTTGATAGCCTCAGTAACACTTTTGAATTCAATAAAAAATTAAAGAAATGCAAGATTCTCCTGATTTATGCACAAATGTGTATGTCCCTAAATGTCATATTATTTAAAAATTACAATTTAGAAACAGATGGCTAATACAAATATGAAAGACAGAGGTTAATTGCTGCTTCTGTAATGAAATTTAAGCAATAATCTCACCAATGAAAGGCTTAAAATGTTTTTATTTCTGACTTAGTCTTCAGGTCAAGATGAAGAGCTTCATTTTTAATTTTTTGTATTTTAATAAAATTCCATTTTGGTTTACTTTTGTATTTTGAGTAGTTTAAAAAAATATTGTCTTGCAATACTATACTCAGACTTTTCATAGTTTATCTATTATTTCTGCTAACTTGTTCTCGTTCAGTTCAGTGATTGCCCTCCTCTACTTATCACCTAAGATTTTTAATTTTTTTTCTCTGTTCACCTTGGTTTGTCATCCTGCCTGGGTATTGTTTGGTTTCTGTACCCTAGAATCTCAGTTTATTGCTAGATCTAATGTAATCAATTATCTGCATAGCTTCATTTGCTGAGGCATGGCAACTCTAGTTTTGTCCTGAGTCTCTAGCTTCTTGTCAAAAGCAAATTTAGCTTGCTTTCATTCTGATCCTGGGCTGATCCTGAGTGAACAAATCTGATGACCTGATGAGTCTAGATGTTTCATCTTTTAAGCCCAGTGCAATTCAACACATTACTATTCAATAAAAAAATGTAAACAGGAAGCTAATAGACAACATGTTAAAATGTAAGTTCATGATAGAACCTATGTTTTTTTCCATGCTCTGTGATTGTTAGCCTCATGTCGTATAGTGAGTATACTATTCACCAATATTATTGATAGTGACTATCAGGGACTGTGGTTATGTTATGACAAAGAAATATAAAGCTGTGTGTCATCAGCATATGTACAGTAAGAGATGCTGCAGTGCTCCATAATCTGAGCTAAGGGGAGCATATACAGGGGTTGGACAATGAAACTGAAACACCTCTCATTTTAGTGTGGGAGGTTTCATGGCTAAATTGGACCAGCATGGTGGCCAATCTTCATTAATTGCACATTGAACCAATAAGAGCAGAGTGTGAAGGTCCAATTAGCCTGGTAAGAGCACAGTTTTGCTCAAAATATTGCAATGCACACAACATTATGGGTGACATACCAGAGTTCAAAAGAGGACAAATTGTTGGTGCACGTCTTGCTGGCGCATCTTTGACCAAGACAGCAAGTCTTTGTGATGTATCAAGAGCCACGGTATCCAGGGTAATGTCAGCATACTACCAAGAAGGACGAACCACATCCAACAGGATTAACTGTGGACGCAAGAGGAAGCTGTCTGAAAGGGATGTTCGGATTGTATCCAAAAAACATAAAACCATGGCTCCCCAAATCACGGCAGAATTAAATGTGCACCTCAACTCTCCTGTTTCCACCAAAACTGTCCGTCCGGAGCTCCACAGGGTCAATATCCACGGCCGGGCTGCTATAGCCAAACCTTTGGTCACTCGTGCCAATGCCAAACGTCGGTTTCAATGGTGCAAGGAGCACAAATGTTGGGCTTTGGACAATTTGAAACATGTATTGTTCTCTGATGAGTCCACCTTTACTGTTTTCCCCACATCCGGGAGAGTTACGGTGTGGAGAAGCCCCAAAGAAGCGTACCACCCAGACTGTTGCATGCCCAGAGTGAAGCATGGGGGTGGCTCAGTGATGGTTTGGGCTGCCATATCATGGCATTCCCTTGGCCCCATACTTGTGCTAGATGGGCGCGTCACTGCCAAGGACTCCCGAACCATTCTGGAGGACCATGTGCATCCAATGGTTCAAACATTGTATCCTGAAGGAGGTGCCGTGTATCAGGATGACAATGCACCAATACACACAGCAAGACTGGTTAAAGATTGGTTTGATGAACATGAAAGTGAAGTTGAACATCTCCCATGGCCTGCACAGTCACCAGATCTAAATATTATTGAGCCACTTTGGGGTGTTTTGGAGGAGCGAGTAAGGAAACATTTTCCTCCATCAGCATCACGTCGTGACCTGGCCACTATCCTGCAAGAAGAATGGCTTAAAATCCCTCTGACCACTGTGCAGGACTTGTATATGTCATTCCCAAGACGAATTGACGCTGTATTGGCCACAAAAGGAGGCCCTACACCATACTAATAAATTATTGTGGTCTAAAACCAGGTGTTTCAGTTTTATTGTCCAACCCCTGTAGATACTGAGTAAAACTGGCCAAAGATGAAGCCTAGAGGAACTCCACATATGTTTTTTTCTGCTGGGTTTATCCCATTACAACACTTCACAGATTGTTCATTAGTGATAACTTGTGATGCTAAAACGCATAGTAATTCAAGAAGGCAGTTATGAAAGTGCAACAACATTCCAATTTAACATGCTAAAGTAAAACTGTGGTGTTTGTAGAATAGTCCAATGTAATGATGCAATAATTTCTTTTTAAGTTTCAAAAGTTACAAACCTTCTGGGTGAAACAGACCAGGTTTCATATCTCAGGTAAAGTTCAGTGTGTTCTGAAAGAATTCTGGTCTGTATTATAATCTCAGTGAGCAATGCAACTCTTAACTTGCCAGTATGGATATGTCAGTGTCATTTAACACATGTCCCACTACCAAAAAGGCAGAACACCAGCTGCAGTATTCAGTCATCCTTAATTAAAAAGTTGGTGTATACAGTTTCCCAGCAAGTTTATTGCTTCCAAAGGTGTGTTCAAAACAGGAGAAGCTACAGGATATTTACCAATGGAGTAAACGTATGTTTACTGGTAAACAAAGCAATTTAAAGAAAGGCCATTGATTGAGACTGGACAGAGCATGTGTGAATATGAAGATAAAGCTTAATGATACCATATAATGGTACATCCCAGTTATCAGAAGGTTGACTGGAGAAGTGTTTGCATGCATCTTTACTCACACAGACACAGCATATCTAACATACTGCTCTGGGCTAATACACAATGATAAATTGATTAATATTTGCTTTCAAAATGACACGGCTTGATGCATGGGGGCTCTCCACATGGAAATGAACACTTTAAACGAGATGAATAGCCTCAACGAAGGATTGTAAAGTTCAAGCAGCAGATTTGCATATTTATATTACACCTTACTGATAATAAGCAAGGTAGAAGGAAGTAAATGCAATCCGTTTGTCAATGTACAATTCTTACATTAAAAAAATAGGTCTTATTAGCCTCTGGTAGCTGATAAGCAGAATTACTTGCGGCACTGAAGATGTATTGGACTGCATTTAGACTTCATAATGCAATTTAGATGAAGATGAGCACAACACAATTGATGATTCAGGCAGGAAGGTTAAGTGAATTCAGTCACATTATCATGGTTGTCATATGATAGCATATGATATGTTTATGTGACTGCCAGAGAACAGGATGGGTGTGGTGTCCCTTTCATCACAAAATTATGCCAGTTTGTCCAGTAGTTGTGTTCCCCTTCACTGTTGCGCTGTTGTGTTGTACACATAATAGTATGATCACCAAAAAGTATTACATTTAAGTTGAAGAGGCTTATTCCATGATGTCCCATATCCAAGCTCATTAAGGCTGAATAGGTTGATAAACATTCAGATAATATTGCCAATATGCTGAATATGGAAACATGGAGTGGTCCAGAGACGGTTTGTCAGTCAACCAATACAATCATGAGATTTGAATTTCATTTTCTGTTAGAATCTGAGAAAAAAATTGTTTTAATGCAAAATAATTCATATCCCATTGATTTTTTTCACGGGTCATATTGCCTTACAACCAAAAAGTTCATTTTAAGTGATAGATCAGGCCGACCATAAAGGTTACGATAGGAAAATAAAACAAGGTTTTACATTTTCTTTTACAAATAAAATTCTGCAAAGATTTGGAAGAATTTGTCTTTAGCTCTTTTACTTGATACACTTATATAAAGTCTTATCCAACCCATTGCTGTCAGAAATCTACACCTGTGTGCAATCAATATAATCTCAAATTTATAAAAATAAAAATAAAATATATTTTTTATGTGTCCTGTCTGGTAATTGAGCATTAAGAATTGCTGTCTTAATGCCAAAGAGAGCCCAACAGATTTTGCTTTCACAAGTGGAGCCTTACTGCTTTCGCCATCGTGCTCCGCTTGATTTATATATGCAAAAAGCTTTATTAAATTTTATTCTGGGACTATTTCATGTTTAATGGACACAAAAAATGTGAAGGTAGAAGAGAAAAAAAGGAAGAGAAAAAGATGTGATAATGCCAAAAGGGAGAAAAGGTGAAAAAAAATAAAAATGAGGTGACGAAAAGGAAAGAACAAGATAACATCCTTGGAGTCCGCTTCAACACCTGCAAAAAGAGATATAAAAAGAACAGCAAAACAAACTGATGAAGTATACGAGATGTATAGAGTGACAGCTAAAACTAAAGATGGGGGGGGGGGGGTTCTGTATAGAAGTGAATTGGTAAGCACCTGAATCCAAGCACCTGAAGGTGTTTGCAAGAGAGCACTTGGGTACGTAAGGTTTATCCATAAGAAAAATGCTCAATGGTGCTTGTGAGCAGCCAAAGACCTGTCCCCCAGAGCACCGAGGCAGGGGAAGCAGAACCCCAGATCCCCGAAAGGAACCCCAGAACAAAGGCTCCCAAGAGGGATCAACACAGGGATAGCTGCCTCCCTCATCCCAGGGAAGGGCTTAGAGGAGCCCCAGGAAACCCCCCAACAGCCACAGTGCTGAAGCCCCCGGGAGCTGCGGCGACGAGTCTGCAGGCTCCACCGCCAGCCAGCTAAGCTGGAGCAAATCCACCCATGGGCCCAGAGACCTGAGGCCCAGGGGCACCCCGCCCCTTGGTGAGGCCCCAACAGGGTCACGGGGCCCAGGATCTGGGAGAGGGAGCAGTGCAAAACCCAACCTGACAAAAAGACAAACAGAAAACTGAGTATACAGTCACATTCACACGTTCCCACTCTAGTGCCCCCACAGGCAGATACTCACCCACAAAAAAGTCCAGATGACCCATGGGCCCATCGACCCGGAGATGGGGCCAACATGAACCGAATGGACCAGCCAACCAGAGTCCACCCCCCGAACCCTACACCCTGCCCTCCATACTCAAGACCTACCCCCATATGTTGGGGGAGAAGAGAAGCGCCAGCCCCAACCCCCGGGACCCAATGGCCATCTCCAGCTCCTGCTCCAGGCCTCAAACTCCGGAAGGTAATCGGAGAACAGGGGTGTGATGTAATAGCTTGTGTTCTGCCCACTGTTTAGTTTTCTCTGTTTTGAGTTCTTTTCCTGTTTAGTCCAGTTATTGTTTATGTTCTGTCTCTGGCCTGCTCCTGAGTTTGTTTGGGTCTCGGCACTGATGCCTGGTCTGATTAATCATTCCTCACACCTGCCCAGGTCCACTCCCTTTCTAATCAGCTTTCACCGGTTTCACCTGTTCCCCCCACCATATAAGCTGCGTTTAGACCAGACATTAGTGCCAGGTTGTCTTGTCGAGTTTACGGGCGAGTCTTCTCGAGCAAATATTCTGTTTCTGTTTTTGCTTATGGATTTTGACCCTGTTCCCTCCAGTGATCTGAGCCACCTTGTTCTGTCTGTTACCTGCTTTTTCCTGCCCTGTTGGACTGTTTGTTTTTCTGCCGTCTTTTTGGTGCGACGGTAATGTTTGCTTTTTGCCAGTTTTAATTTTTGTTAATAAATAGCCTGTACTGAACCTTTGCTGGTCTGGTTGAATTCTGGGTCTCGTGCCTCTGATTGTTACATGTGAGTGTGTGGGTAGGTGGCTTCTTTACAAAGAAATTTAGAGATGTAGGAGTCCAGCGACAGTCAAACTATGGTTTATTTGGGATCATTGAGAATAAGTAATTAATTTTAGGTAAAACCTTCATTTTAATTGGAGGATCACTTCCATAAATTGAAATTAGTAGAGATTTACACCTGGCAAGATTACCTTCTATCTTCTTTGAAAGAGGGATCTGTTTTCTTTTTTTTTAAATCCGCCAATTTAGGCGATGCAGTAACACCCAAATATTTAATACTCCCTGACTGTAGTTGTATATCTAAGATGTTCTGTAAAGAACAGTTAATTGACAGTAATGTAGATTTCGACCAATTTATAGAATAACCTGAAACTCTTGAGAAAGATTCTAGTAATCTACTTACTAGAGAGAGAGAGGTGTTTGAGTGCTGGAGTTAAAGTAATACATTATGTGCATAAATACAAATTTTATGCTCTATATTTGTTCATTTTTTACCCTTATTATCATAGGTTTGTCCAATTGTTGCTGCTAGTCGTTCAATAAAAATGGCAAACAGTGAGGGGAAAGCAGGCATCCTTGCCTGGTGGTCCTCTGGAGATAAAAGCTGGAAGATGTTTGGTTATTTGTCCTGACACATGCTGTTGGGGAACTGTATAACATTTTTAACAATTTATAAAATAAGTTCCAAAACCTGTATCTAAAGACAATATGTTGAATTCAATGTTTTTACAATAGGAATATTCTATTAAGCAATCTGTATACATTTGTGGAGCACTGCCTTCCTTTTATAAAACCAGTTTGATCAGGGTGTATTATGAGAGGAGTGACTAATCACTTTGCAAGAGCTTTACATATTTTAATATCAACATTAATGAGGGATATGGGGCGATAGCTAGTAGGAAACACAGGTTCTTTGCCTGGCTTAAGCAGGAGTGTAATGGTAGCAGAATTCCTACGAGCTGGGAATCTGCCATTTTCCTGAGTTTCTTGCAATGTTGGTGCCAACACAGAATATTGGTGCCAGAATATTCCAGAACTCCTTATAAAATTCCACTGGAAATCCATCTGGAACCGGAGCCTTTTCATTGGGCATGTTTTTGAGAGCTTCCTGGATTTCGACTGTTGTCAGGGGTGAATCCAGGGTCATCGTTTGACTATCTGATAATTTAGTAAGTTATTTTATCTAGAAATTGATAAATGGCATTATCCGATTGGTCTAACTGTGATGTGTATAAAGCTTTGTAGAAATCTCGGAAGGTGTTGTTTATACTGTCAGGATCATATAATCTATTCCCAGTTGAGTCTGTAACTGCAAATAGTTTTTTCTTTATTTTTAGCTGATTAGCTAAGAACCTTCCTGGCTTTTTGCCATGTTCAAACGTTTCTATTCGAAGTCTTTGTATTAAAATTTTATTTTTCTTTTCAATATATTTGTTTAATTCTAATTTTGCTTTACGGATTTTATCCAGCCTTCCCTCTTCCTGGGAGGCTTCTAGTAACTTGATGGTTTCTTCTAATTCTTGAATCTTTGTTTTCTATCTTCTTTTTATGAGATGAGAATTAAATAATTTTTCCTCTCATCACTGCTTTCCCTGCCTCCCAGAGAGTAGATGATCAATTTATCATCATCTACGCTGATGTCCCTGGTAGGTCATTGTACTTCAAGTTTCAAGCCCACTCTTCTTTAAGATCTTTGATAAATTCATCATTTATCCACCACCAAAAAAATTTAACTAATGCGACTATGTAAAAGACAAGGTAGATTGAGGTAAATATGTAGCAAACCTGGTTAAAGGTATACTATGCAACCGGGGTTGATTTTCCAGCGAGGCTCCCCCCAGAGGGCGAAAGTAAAAGTGCACTGTCGTAAATATGCTCAGCTGTTCTCCTGGTTTGTCCGTCAAGCCAGGCGCGGTTGTTTTGAGCTTAACAGTGTTTCCCGCAGGAATTTGGTTATGCGAGGCGGGGGGTTATTGGACGACACGTTGTCCGCGGCTGGGGGGGGGGGGGGGGGGGCGGGGGGGGGGGAGAGAGACGACGACACGTTGTCCGCGGACCGACTCGCGGAGCGGGGGGTATCCATGTGTTTTTTCCCTGCCATTCACGCACGCGCGAAAGCAACAACAAACCGCGTGTTAACATCACTTTTTTTTTTTTTTTTGGGAATGTTGGTGAGGCGGGTAGCGTGAGTTTGGCGAGGCGAAGTTAGCGCTGCGGGAAACCCTGGCAGACAGGCGAATGCAACGAATACAAAAGTCGAAAAAACGGCAGTACAAACAATGACTAACACAGTGAAAGTATGAACATGCACACAGAGAGAGAGAAACCATTCCAATGCAGTGTTTCCCCTAGGAATTTGGGACGACCGGCGGAGCGGGGGGGGGGGGGGGGGGGAGACAAACTTTTCACCGCTGACCGGCGGAGCGGAGCGGGGGGGAGACAAACTTTGCACCGCTGACCGGCTGAGCGGAGCGGGGGGGAGACAAACTTTGCGCCGCTGACCGGCTGAGCGGAGCGGCGCGCATATCGAGTTAGTTTTATTTTTTTATTATTATTTTTTTGGAATGTCGGCGAGGCGGTAGCGTGAGGGAAACCCTACAATGTTACTTACAATCGCATCAGCAGAAACGCGAGGTCCGCGTCAGCCTTGCAGCCTTCGATGTTCACCCGTGTACGACTCCTCTCTCTGTCCAGAGCCCTTTTCCTCTTTCTTGCCTGCTCCGACATGGGCTTTCGCTGTTTTCTCGCTGGTTCCGCCATGATAACTGCACAAATATCGCCACTGCGCTACCAACGAGCATGCCTTTCACTGCGGGCGTGTAGCAGTTCTCGCCGTAAAGCAAGACCGACTCTCGCGATCTTGCACGAGATTCTGAGCCTGTGGGCGCGGGCCGAGGGCTCCTGCAAGTGCGGTATTTCCCCCACAGACCACCAGGGCGGCCGAGAAAACCTTAGTTCAACCTGAAATGACTCATTTAATCATCCAAAACGGTATGGAACATATTAATTAACTGAAAAATGTTGCATAGTATGCCTTTAAAATGGAAACAAGAACTGTTAAAGACTGTGAGAGGGTCATCTTGGAGATAGACAATTAATTTTAAATACACAGCCAGAGCTACAATGAAATGGTTTACATATGTACAGATTAATGAGCTAGATTGGAGAAGTGAATTGGAGAAGTCCAGACACAAATCCATCTGAGAATCTGTGGAAAGAATCAAAAAATGCTGTTCACAACACTCTCCAAGTCTGAGTAAGCTTGAAATATTTTAAACATCTGGCAAATATTTCAGTTTTTAAATGTGGAAAGCTAATAAAGACGTACCCTAAAGCATTGCAGGAAGGAATAAGTGCAAGCTACATTTTTCAGAAATGTGCCATTTCCTTTCCACTTCACAATAAAGCACTATATGGTGGTTTCTCACATATACTCCCATTAACAAACATTGACATTTGTGGTTATAAAATTACAAAATGTGAAAAAAAATCTGAATAACCATGAGTATTAATGCCTTTGCTACACTGAATCAGTCGCTGATATGGATCAAACTAAATAATAACTGGCTAATAATAAAAGTTACTTTTCCACCAATTTGCTTTCCTTGGTGACAAAATTTGTGTTTCACATAGTTGGGTTGAGTTAAACTTTTCACAAAACAACTTGTGCCCTTGAAATAAGGTCTAAAAAATCACTATTGTAGCATGCTAAAAGTAAAGATTCTTGATTCTTCATAATGTGTTGGGGATTTTGTGTGTCCATCAGAAAAGGCTAGTACATGACTGCTATAAAAATATTAGAAGTACAAGCTCAAAAAATTATTGAGGAGAATTTATAAATATGAGCAGCATTGACTCATGTGGTTTTCCAACAGATCAAGTGTTCCTTTTTGCAGATAAGAAGCACTGCACGAATCAGACACCAGAAATTCTTCAATAGCTGGTGCGATATGAGTAATGAGGAAGAGCATATGTTGCATGAAACTGCTGCGTGAGAAAGATGATACCACTCAAACAAAACACAATATGTGTAATCTAATATGTGCCATATGTTGACCATACATATAAGACCTCCCATCTCTTTGCAGAAGTGAAAAATGAAATAAAATATCACAAATAGGAAGGGCAATTAAATTAAAATGATTAACAGGAGTGCAACACACACCTTTTGTTGAATAGGGACATTTTTATGTTTTCCTCAGTCATTTTTTCCCCTTTAACTCTTTAGCAGCTCATTATAATGTGGTCCATGCAAACAGAATTGGCCAGGACTTGAGGTGCTAAAGTGCTTTTGGCTCTGCCAAACAGGCCAGAAGCAGCAGGAGAGTAAGTTTCCTCCTCTGATCCACCACTGTTTCAGGAAACTGCAGATATATGTGTGCTACACGCTAATTTCCAAATGGGTACACATTTTGTTCTGCACTACAGCTTAGCAACATTTAACACCTCCTTTCTGTAAATTCTAACTATAAACAGTTACTCCCACACATGAGGCACAAACCAAATCAGGCCTTTAGACATACAAGAGAATGCCTCACAAAGTGGACGCGCCATCCCTGTGTTATCCAGTATACATATCTAATAAGAATGTTAGTTTTTCCAATTAAATTGGCATAAAATCTCCCAAAAGACTGATGCAGATTTAATTTAATTTACTCCAACTGCTGTGACAATTGTAGAGTCAAACAGTTTTTGTTGGCGTATTTAGGGATAGGATCGCAGCAAGGACAAGAGAGTGGCTGAAGCCTCTTGCGGCAGTTGAGCCATAAATCTCCATCATTTTAACAAGAAGAGACAGGAACCAATTTGTGAGATTTATGTTTTTTTTCCCTTTTTTCCTCTTGTTCTTTCAAATATGAATGAAGAACAGTCATATCTGTGAAGCAGTGATGAGTGCGCTAAATCCAATCAGAGTGGAAAATGAATTTTAACGGGCTTGTCGTTACAGTTTAAGCCTCATAAGGAACTACTCCTTCTGTCATGTTAATTCAATTCCCCATCCCGATGATCTCGGCAGAATGCAGAAACTTCTCAGTCATAAAACAGGCCTTTAAGGGCAAGCGTTGCATGTTGGAGAGGGAAAGATATGTCCTCTAATTGAATAATAAACAATGTCTAAATCGCATTATAGTGCTTCAGGGTAATTGGATTAGGAAGGGGGAAAAATGCAAGCAAACCTCATAATAATAGCATATAAAGAAATGGATTGGGAGCAGTACGCTGGTCATTCATGGAACAGGGCGAGTCTGTGCTGCCCTATAGCCCTGTGAATGAGCCACTTTCACCCTGCCTTGTCTGGAGTCAAGCACAGACAAGCTCACCCACAGTTAAACTGAGAATAAAAACATGCAAAATTAAGTTTCAGGTAATCTATATGTGAAAAACTTTCTTCTCAGGATCCTGCTCCAGTTTTAGCTAATTTTATTACACCATGATCTTTGAAATAATCATTCTTTCAGGGTTCAGAAAATTATATTAAAGATGAAAGTTTCTGGGCCTAATTACGTGAATCCATCTCTCATGACAGAGGTTGTGTTTTTTTTTTTTTTCTTCCAAAGGAAAAGGAAAATCACAAAACCATTAAACAATGTTAACGCATTGAGGTGAAAGAAAATGTGAAGTGCTCAATCCAATCATTACGCTCAGGGAGTCGTATAAATGTGGTGGAAATAAATCAATGAAGGGAATGCACCAACTTTAATTTCAGCAAACCTACTAATTTACTCAAGTCAAACAAAGTCTGCTGAGAGGATATTATCACCCCCTCAGATGGAAAGGTAGTTTTGCAATCATCCTGCCTTCTCACCACTCTAATATGCATAAGTGAAAACAAGTCAGGACACATTATAGAGAGCATTAACACACCAAATCGGATCATTTTTCTAACTGAAAAACTGCTTTTATAACTGACAGACCTGTTAGACCTAGCCACTAATACAGCAGATGGCATCCTGCATATTAAAAATATAAGTCCAGAAGTGTTCCCTGAATGTTTATCAATATGCTATCTTATTATTCCAAAATTCAAAAAGCTTTTAAAACATGCCAACATTAACATTTTAAATATCCAGTGTTTAAATTTAACCATAAATATTGGATAATATGTTAAACATTGGAGTAAACTAGCCTTTTTTCAATAGAACAACTAAATATTTGTCCTTGTAGTTAAATAAATCTAAAGCTTTCACTTTTAAGGTTTCAGTTTGTTTACCAATCTTGGTCTCTACCTGAATCTAACGAATGTCGTTGACAAAATGGAAGAATCCTATTTTTCTGATTAGCTGATCAGTGTGACTTGGCCACAGGTTTCTGAAACTTGATGTCTTACTGGCTGATCAGGCCTTCATGATAACTCCTCCCCCCAGAAGCTGCTGACTCCTAAAACAGCTGATTTCTAAGACTCAGGCTCCATACAAATACCCTTAATAATAGCTCCTAGCTCCTGTTCCGTAACCTTTCATGGGGTTAAGAAAGGAGCTTTGGACTGCTGTGCTGATTTCGGACACCCTTTAACTCCGACGTCATTATGTGACGGAAACGCACGTGGATGATGAGAGTCAAATCCAAGCCTACAGCCTTCCGAAATCATTTTCATTAATTTCTGTGAGGTTGGTTGTGCTTATATGTAATGTCACACAAAGGATTGTGGGATATGTTATAGCTCCTTAGCACCGCTATAGGAAGTTGTGAGCTGCAAACTAGCTGCAAGAGGAAGCCTACAGGCACTTATCATGGCGACCACTGACACACTTCCTCTTTGGCTAAAGAGTCGTTACTCAATAAGGACCCGTTTGACCAATTCTGTTGCAATAAGTGTTTCCATGGTACACTTTGGAACTTTAATCTAATTTAGTTTAAAATAGCTTCAATACTTTTGTTGTACATTTTTATCCAGTTCATAGTTCAGATGTGAATCACAGCCTGGAAATCCATCCAAGACACGGTACCAGAACCAACAGCCTTCCAACCTCCCAGTCACCTTCTATGTAGACAAGCTTGACAATCCTGAACAGAGGTTAAATTCTACTTTTAAATTAATATTAGACAGCAGAATTCATATTCTAGGCCATAAAGGTTCTTTCTTTAAACTCTTGAAAAACCTGTAAACATTTCATCAAAGTCGGACCTTTAATCAATTTAAGTAACAGCTTTCTATAAATAAAATCCACCTTTAGGTCTATCAGTACTTTATTAAATCTTTAGAAAACAGACCTTGGTTTAATCAATGATAAAAATCATTCATTACATTAATTCATGTTTTTCTTGACTGAAGTGTATCATTTGGTAATATTGACGAGATCTTAATCTAAGAAATATATAGGAATCTCCTCGCATCTTCAAATTTGTGATAATAGTCTTTAACATTAACAACATAGCTTAACAACTGTTACAATATCCTTGAGTTACAAATCGTGTTTTTCAGATCTTTTGCTTTCTTACATACATGCACTGACTTTGTTGTTGCCCAAAACAAAATGCACCTTCACCACAGAGTCTCAGTTTTCCCACCGGAGGAGTTAAAGCAGACATCCTGACAGAGTGAATGCCTCAGTTCTACTCAGCCGGCATGCCTTGTCGTGCATGGCGTAATCTGATAATATCAATCATAATTGTGTTAGATGTAATCCATCTGACTTTCAGTTTGTCAGGGTCAGGGTAGGAAGCAAGGCCCCACTTGCCATCAATTATCAGACATAAGAGAGTGAGAGGATGGAGCTCTCCTCTATAAATAATATGGTGTGGCCCCGGCCCTGCCGATCGATGCCGTACAGTTCCACTGTCATGGCTTTAATGGCAGCTGGCTTTCTTGGCTGGAAGGATCAATAGTGTGTCTCTTCGGGGCTCAGTCTGAGTCCAGGTCACGGCTGGTGACGGGGGCGTAAATGACACCTCTGTTGTGATTGGAAAAATGTGAGCCTTTTTGGGTTATTTAGTGCCACCACTGGTTGTTTTTGCTTTTTTCTGGCAGAGCCTGTGGGTGTGGGGGTAGATGACACCTGTTGGGATGAATCAAACATTTATCTTATAATCTGATGAACTACCCAGTAAGCATTTCTTATTTTTGATTGCAAGCCATTACAAAGGTATATGCATTTCTTTATTTATTTTTAGCTTTTCCAATGGTTCGAGGTTATGTAAACAGGGACGGTGGGCCGTTTAAATTCTGAACAGGCCGGTTTAAAGTGATGTCTAATTGAAAAACATGAAGAACCTCCGCGGCTTAGTTTGAATGTCAATGGATGCAAGAATGACAGTCAGCACAGCAGGCAACCAGGCCAGGATAGCTGGGCCAAGACTTACGAGACGCATAAACCAACACACACAATCCATGTTCACATGGAGACAGACACTGGGCCAAACTAGGTGGTATCAAGTACAAAACCACAGCGTACACATAAAACCAAAAGTGACAGGGGGAGATGGTCAAAGTGTTCTGCCCTCAACGAAACACAAGCAGACTCATGAAACCAATACGTTTGCCATAAGAACATAATTCTGGTTGCATGAAAATATCTTTAACAGTTCGTTAACTTCTAAGGGCCTCTCCCTCAAAACAAAAGACGGATAAATCATTTATGTGAGAGTTCAAAATGGGGACTGAGAATAAAAAAACAGCAACCTATCATTACAACAACTGCTTCTCAAATGTCATGTGATAATACTGCAGCAGCTTCTCATGGGTGAACTGATATAAGCAGGACACGAGTTGCTCGTGTCACAGAGAGGCCACAGAGCTGACACAAATCTGTCCACGTTTATGGGGGAAGTGGCCCGACTGAAAGAGCTGGTGTGTGAAAGGTAAACTCTGATGGTAATTAACAGAGATATGGATCAGGATGCAACTGAGACTTAGCCCAGTTCAATGCACTTTCTGATCCTAAAGCCGGATCGCAAGAAAAAATGAGAGGAGCCCATCTTTCACGACACAGAGATTTTCTGCTTTGTTTTAGGTTTATCGTGCCTGCTCCATGATAAAGTAGACAAAATAGATACGGACAGATGACAAGGACAGAGAAAAAAAGAAAAGGTGAGCAAACATAGAAACAACGACAAGCAAACTAGAAAAAAATCACTTACAGGCTAATTAAATAGGCAAGCTTTTTCAGCTGCTCGTTTCCACTAGTCTGAATATTTTATAAACGTCAGAACCACTGGGATTTTCATGTGCAACTAGCACATGAAAATCAACTAGGAAAAAAATCCAGTGAGCAGCAGTTGTGTGGATATAAACATCTCATTACAGTAACGAGCGCAGCTCTTCTCAGCTAGGAACATGTAACTGATACAATTCACACAGGCCCGCCAAAACTGGCGATGCCTACTCTGACGAGTCTCGGTTTCAGTGATGCCACTCAGATGGTGGGGTCAGAAATGGATGACATTAACATAAAGCATGAGTCCATCCTGCCTGTATAAGCAGTTCATGCTGCTGATGGTGGTGTGGGGATAACCTCTCGGTACACGTTGGTCTTCTCAGTACCCACTGAGTATTATTTAAAGACCACAGCTCACCTGAGCGTTGCTGCTGAACATGTCCACCACTTTATAACCACAGTGTACCCTTCTTCTGATGACTACATCCAGCAGGATAATGCATCAGGTCACAAAGCTCTAATCATTTCAAATGGGTATCTTGAACATGACCTACACAGTCACCAGATCTCTACCCAATAGACCACCTTTGTGCTCTGCAGCAACTGCAAGCTGTCATGTGAATAGAGTCTTAATTCTGAGGACTGATGCTTCTGACACCTTAGTGAATCCACCAGGTCTAAATTCAGGGATTCTCCTCAAAAAGGTTGCAGTGAACAACAAGGATTAAATCTCTTCTCCAGAGGCCGCACCGACTGTCCACTGATTTCAATAAGAAGTAATTGAGAGGAGGGTCTGCTGCTGTACAGCCACCATCCGCCACTCAGGGCCAGAGTCTGCTCTGGAACTAATGGAGCTTCCTTTAAGCCGCTTTCTCCTCAGATGGGCACAGCTGGTGGTAGATCCACCACCTATTGCAGGGTCACGTCACCCCTAACTCTACAGTTTCCGCAATTTTCTTTTACCTGCATCTTCAGCGTGCTCCACTGAGTCCAGGCCAGACAGAATGACAGTGTGGGGGAGTTTCAGGCACTGGAGGACCATCACAGTAAGCGCTATCGGGCTCAAAGATATGTTGACGCCACAATTTTTTTCCTTCGTTGCCAGTTCTCCCTTAGAGACTATTAGACAGACTGGCTTGAATAACATGACCATCCAACAAGGCAATGAGGTCAGGACTGCAGGCTCTGGACCTGAGGGTGGTCCGCTTTTTGATGTCGACTCCACCTTGCAAACATTTTACATGACCTGTGAGACGAGACCAGGAAAAAAGGACTCAGGTCATAAAAACATTACAAGAGAACTGTGAAGCAGGCACAAAGAACATTTTGATGTTTTGTTCAATGCAAAAAAAAAAAGACATTCTTTGCTGTTTAGCTTTTGCCCATTTGCAGTAGCTCTACTCAACCAACCCCAAAGTCTTAATTTCAACGGCAATGTGTGGTGCAAAAACCTTAAACAACTATTCGTTATAAAACAAAAATGAAATAGTTTGTGAAACTGTCTCACATCAACAGAACAATGTAAGAAGCATGATGCCTCTGCGGTAACAAGCTTTTACCAACAAGAAAAAATAACTTACAAGGCTACTTTCCACATTGCGTGCATCGGAGAGTCTGTGTGTGTGAAAGCAGGTTATAAAAAAATTGTCCCTCCACACGGTGGAACTTGTAAAACATGGCAAAGGCTACACCCTTTGCAGCCACACAGCAGGATCCAATTAGGTCTCTTATCTTCTAATTTTGTCCCTTACACATCTGTATTCCAGAGTTTTTCAAAAGAAAAAGCACACTGTTCATTTTCTTTGTACAAAGCTCTTAAATTAATGAAATTGCTCTATAATTGAACTTCTTCATGGGTCCCCTGGCAGGCAAAATACACTAAGTTAAATTTGTATTAACAGAGCATCAATCATAGCTGATCAACTGATAAACATAATGTTAATGACGGTAGGCGCTAAGTGGTTGCACCTTTATGTAAATGCACTGTCCACCTTGCAGTAGATGCAGTTCAGATCAGAGAAAGCGTGAGAGGAAATGTTCCCTGACCCAGCCACTGTGGGGCACTGTGCTACAGATCACAGTTTGTCCCCACACCAATGCACCAAGGAACACACAAACATGTTCAAAATGGACATGTCTGTGTTCAAATGAGGCACACAGAAAGGTTTCTCCTAAAACTTTCCATTCTGCGCTGGACATCTATCTAAAGGTGTCAGAAGATACACACTTAAATACTTAAATATTTAAATGTTAAATGAAGCAATTTTAAAGTAGTTTTTCTTATAAAGAGTTTTAAATGCATCCTAAAACATGTATTGGTGTTTAAAAATGCCTATCTTCACTCACGTGGCATCAAAGGAAACACTGAAGCCTTGGTTTGAAATGCGCGTTTGTGTCTTATAACATGAAACCGATCTCTGGGTTAAACAAAGTCACAAGTTTCAGGACGACAAAAAAAAGAAAGAAAAAGAAAAAATGGCATTTTCATTCAATTTCTACAAACATGTCTTCCACAAATGTCAATTAAATCAAACAGTCTATGTAACTTAACCTCTATGCGCAGATCACTAATGGTCTGAACAATGCACAAAGTGCTAAAGGGTACAAGAAGCTTAATAGGACCCACCCCCCCCCCCCCCCCCCCCAAGAAAAATAATAATGTTTAAAAACATTTAAAAGCTTCTGACAATAATCACAGGCATGCCATTTCAAGCAAATCATGGCAAGTTTCTTTTAATTTTCTTTTGAGAACACGGTCCAGGAGTCAAGTGTTCTCGCAGTTTAACAGGTGCTTGAGACTTAAGAAGGGGAGACGTGCTTACATTGTGAAAGGTTGGCACAGGTATGCGGAGTGGAATCCAACCGGCCAGCACTATGAAACAAGGAGAGCATTAATCAGAGAAGCAGCCATGAGGTCAATGGTCATGCAGGAGGAGCTACAGAGATCCACAGCCCATGTGAGACAATCTATCGACACAACAACCATTAGTAGCGAACCCCACAAATCTTTTCTGGCCTGCAAGCAAAAGGAAAGTGTGGATGTGAGAAGGAAAAAATCCATCCATCATCATGAACACAACTTCTTTAGGTGACACATGGTGGTGGCAGCATCATGTTGTGGGGATTTCTTTCTTCAGAAGGACCAGGGAAGGTGGATAGTGTTAATGTGAAGATGCATGAAGCACAATACAAGACAATCTGGAAGAGAAGCTGATCAAGGCTGCGGAAGACAAGAGACCTGAACGGACATTCACCTTCCTTCAGGACAACACACTCTCTCCATCTTACTAAGCTTTTGCTATCTTGCAAAGAAAAAGGAAATATTTAAGCCTGAGACATGCAAAGCTGATAGAGACATGAAAATATAAATGCAATGAAAAGTCTGTCTACGTAGTACTTAATCAGAGATTTTAGATTTGTATTTGTAAAAAATAGTTTGTTTTTTCCCCAATTCTGCACAACTTTGTGGTTGCATAAAATACCAATAAAATAAATACATTAAAGTTTGTGGTTGTATTGTGAGAAAGTGAGAAAAAGCATAATGAGAACTCTATACGTTTCAATTTTTACTAGGCACTGTACATTTGAAACTTGCTTTCCTTCCGTCGCTGTGCCTGAGTCGACCCCTTTACATTTCAAAAGGAGCGTTCGTGATTGTTTTCAGCGCCTAATATCTAATCAGGAACCTGGTGATTAATAATTGTTAATACGTATGATCTGTAACCTGAATGCTGTGTCGCAGATAGACACTCATGTCTCACGAAGAGCTGGACAAGGACTTGAAGGTGAGTGGAAGGGGCAGCTGCTTTCTTGTGATGCTGAGCACACTTTATTAGCATTGATTCCCTTTTTTATGTATTTTGTTGCAGCTAATGTTATCGATCAGTGCTGCCACTGGTGATAGACTCAATAATACTTAAACACTTTTTTGTGTGTATCATTTAACTTTTAAAATTAATCTAATATACATAATTATATCATGTGCATATACTAATTTTTTTATACTTATTTTAATCACAAAGCAGTTTAAAAAAAACCATCTTATGTAAAAAAGTCTTTTGAGCACTTCTTTTCAAATATCTCTCATGCCTCTGATATTCACTTCTTATCCATCAAGCACCAGCTGTGAGACAAACACAGCTGCTAATTTAACCCTTTAGGAGAAATTAAAAGAAAAGAAGTTTGCTTTAAAGAGTAATGTTTGGTGTGGATGTCACCTTCCCTGCACCCACCCTCACATGCTGACAATACAGCCCAGGGAAGCAGCGACTGCGATCGAGCGGATTTGGCTTAGTCCCCTCCCTCTCAAACAGGATCCCCACTGTGTAGGAGAATAGCAATTAGCATGCTAAAGGTAGCACAAATGCAAGACCATCTTTGAATCAGCCCTGAACCAATTTTCCCATTACAGGAGCTACAAATGGGCAGACCAGCTCAGTGTTTATGCAAGATTATCAAGCATGTAGGGTTTAGGGAGCAGATTCAGGAGGCTAACGCGTGTTAAGCTGTGGGTCAAAGAGTCAGAAAGGACCTTAAATGGAGCATCACGTGTAGCCAAACTATACATTTTTACTCTAAAAGTGAAAAATAATGTGTTATGTTAAAAATATACATGCTTGAATGATTACTTAAAACTCTGATTTATTTTCTTGCAATTATTCTTCCAACAAATTTAGTAACCAATTGTTGCAGGACTGTTTGGTTTGCAGTCATTTCTATTTGTCATTTTAACCAACCAAGAAATTTTTTTTCTCAGACGTTCATCTGAAAAATATAAGAATAGCGTGATGAAAAACAGACAGAAGGAGCATTCCAGTAAAGGGTCCAGTTTTATTTGTGTGACCCATAATTTCACTCAGACGATCCACGAACCATTTAAGCTAATATTAATGCTGAGGTTGAATCAAACAGTGATGAGGAAAAGGTCATCTTCAGAAGAAAAAAACATGTTATGCCTTTTTATAGTTTTTTAATTTCAATAGTATCTGCACATTACTCATGATGGCCAATTTTTACCGGTATTGCCCCAGTTCAGGGGAGAACAGCAGTCATCTAAATAATATTTTGCACTTTAGGCAAAAGACTTCGACACTATCTACCATCACTTGGATATTTTGGAGACCGCAAATCTTTGGGGCAAATTGCACCACAGACAGTTTTTCATAAGCTAACAAACAACCCACTCTAGAAAATATTTTAAAATAAATTATAGATAGAAATAAATACATAGAAAACCCACAAAAGCATGCATGTCGTTTTTATAATTTTCCGTCTCAAACTGTCTTGATGTTTCTTTTAAATATCAAACATAAGATGAAAAAGTTATTATGATTGGCCCGTAGTGGTTTTGATTGGAAACAGAGATATTTATTTTTTCAAAAACAGAGGAAAATTTCTGGAGCTATGTATCTGGGGTAGTAATTTAACACCTTCTGCATGACTGAATCAGGTTCTTTATTCTAAATGTTCCTTCGTTAAGGCGCTACAGTGCACCACTCTGTATATTGTAATCAACAGCGTACTTTGGATCATGTTTACTGCTTAGACTAGGAATATCATTTTTTATTTATTATTTCGACTCGTGTTGGCTTTAATAATGATTGTGATGATACAGTTTTTCAGATCTCAGCAGGAAATGTAGTTAGCTACTTGCCAAACCTTCATTGGTCCTTCATGAAACCCTTTTATAAATTGCTAAATAATCCTGAAACGTATGCAATGTTCTTAACATACAGCTCTAGGTTTTTTTTTTCTTTTTTTTTTTTAGCTCTAGGGTTTTACGGTAGCTGTACGGAACATAGGTTAGCACCAGTCAAAATCACGTATAAATACAGGGCAAAAACCTAACAATTAATGTACTTTGAGCTTATCGGTCAAACTTAACAGTACTCTATTCTGTAAACTAATGTATTCCATTGTTGGGGTATTTCTTAGTGACATTTGCAGATGCAACAGTTGGTTCCCAAGTTTAATAATGATTTACAAAATAACAGCAAAAGCAAACAGAAAAGCTGATTCCGGTATTGATTTTGACAATTGATTAATTTTTAAAGGGAACTCTGAACTGTGAGTTTAAATTTGCTCCAATCTCTGACGTTCTCAGTTTCCATACAATGCTGGTTTTAAATCAATGGGAGCACATGGCAGAATGAAAGAAAAGATGTCTGTTGAGATGCAAGAGCTGTGGCGTGGACACAGTCCGAGTCTCTTGTGTGACATCCCGAGCCTTCCTCATCAGCTTATGGTAATGTTGCGAACAGTGTGACTGCTCCAATAGAGGGCCAGCTGACAGACCCTACCATGGCCTGCCTGTCACCTGACACCTGCCAATAGAAAGGGGGGAGGCCCACACACATACACACGACACATATATTAACGTTCACACACACACACACACACCTGATAATCATTGAATTATACACAGTGCGCCTCTTTCACTAACCTCTCCTCTCCTGGGACCCAGCTGTTCATGAAATACCTCCCAGTAAGGCGGTGGGGCTGGAGGAAAAGGGGCAGCTGGGGGAGGCAGGAGGGAGGGGATGAGGGAGAAAAGGCACGAAAAAAAAGAAAAAAGAACATCACGCATCACTGACTCTCAATACCATGCACATTTTTAAGAGAGACAAAGTGAAAAGATACAATTTCACTCAATGAGGCGGGCTCCAAAGGCAGGCACAAAGGAGACAAGATAGTGCAATCTAGAGGTCACTGACACTGCCTCTGCTGTAATTACTACACTTCCTTTAATACTTCTGTACCACGTCCAACCCTGGCTCCTTCCACAGCACCTCAACGCACTCTTCTCTTCCAGACAAACATGAACATATCAGTCAGAACAAGGGTGCACTGTATAGCTTAAGTTCAACACTGGCTTCATTTATTCAGCATTTTTATTAGATAACAGAAAGGTTGGGGACCTTGCCCGGAAACATATCCCTTCTCTTAACTTTACGACTCACTCTGCTGACTCAATAGGTGCAAAAGAAACGGAGCAAGAGCAGCTCTTCGGTTTCTAGTAACATGGCTGTGGCCCTTATCTTCGGGCTGCAGTGTTGAGGGTCACACCGACAGAAATTGGTGGAACACAGCTGAAAACACACTAACTCAAGAGGACATAACAGGTATTGCAGACCCACGGGGTTGGTTGAACCCCCACAGACCCTTTAAAAGCTGTTATTTGGCCTTATTCTGTTTGGTCAAAATATAGGGCTGCTGCAACCTTCCTTTAAACTATGGGGTTACTGCGAGATTATCCCAAAAAGCTTTCAATTTGTGATTGAAGTTCAAATTTTCAATTTTCAAAGCCTGTAGTAAAATTTCAAAAGGACTTGAGAAGCGTCTGCTGTTTGCGCACTGTTTGACATTTTAGCATTTTTCAATTCAAAGTTCTGTCTCACAAGAGATATTCAAGGGGTGAGTGGCAATGAATCACATCAGAGGTGGTGCAGCGTATTTGTCTTCAGTTCAGTTTTGATGCGCGTGCGTGTGTTGCCGTTTTAAAGGATTACAAGCTGGGTAAAAAAGGAAAGGGCTGCAGTCAACAAAATGCATTATACACCGTGCCTGGGCCAACCACTTAAGATATCTTTGAAGATGAATCAATCACTATATTATAGTGGAGGTCCACAAGGTGCCTGGCTCATGATCGAACACTCTGCACTTCATAGCAGTCTACAGGGCATTGATGCTCTGATTGATCGCGGAATGGAAGTGACTGGAAAGAAGAAAAGGATTACGCTTGTCAAATGCAGTCAATACACCAGTCCGGTGGTCAAATGTTTGCAGTAAATCTCAAATAGTGTCTGCAAAGCTAAAAAGGAAAAACAGGCAAAAAAAGAGAAAGAAAAAATCATTTGCTCAGAGGACCATCCCGTCAAACTGACAGCCCTGCAAATATGCAGTGGGATGAGTAGCCTAAAGCTTTTGGAGATTAGCAATGCTTTATACATCAAAACAACTCTTCCTATTATCTCAAGGGGGACCTGCCATCCAAAACTGAACAGATTAAACACAGACCAAAGAACCCAGCGCTTCATACAATCGATATGCATTATTGTTTCAAGGCTACAAAATTGTTTTTTGAAACTTTTTTTTTTTTCATGTTTCTCCCTTGGCAGTGCTGGTATTAGGTGCTGCTCCATTAGAAGAAATTATGCAGAAATGTCAAAGCATCAAATCCCCGCTTTGGCAGGAGGACTGCGGAAACAGGTAACAATGATAGCTGCGAGTGAATGAGAGCTCTGCAAGACCGTAACTGAGCTTAGTGTATTCAATAGCTTCAGTGTTATTTACAGAGGGGTTTTCTTTTATGGAAAAATCAAGGCATGATTGATTCAGGTTAATGTGACTGCAAGCCAACACCATGCAGCATCTCTGCGCTCAGGTTAACAGAAAACACTAACTTCCATAAAGTGCTATGGAGATAAATCACTGTTATCCTGACAGCGCTGACAGCAGTTTAAGCAGCGGCAATCATCGGAAGCACCTCAGGAGCCCCTTTGCCGCCTTTTGCAAAAATGTCATTGGGGGGGTTGATGGAAGGGGAGGAGACGGGTGGGCTAGCAGAGCGACTGGAGGGGTAATGATGAGGGGGGTGTCAGTAGCAGAGATGGCCATATGAACAACCAATCTCACTGCAGGGGCTTTACATAAACATCCCAAAGCTGTAAGCAAGTTCTGTTGACGAATAAAGGCAATAAAAACAGAGAGATGTTGGCTGGGTGACCGGTCCCCAGTGGGTTCCCCTCACACCGTGTGTTCACTCACTCTCCAGCTCACAAGAGCGAGATTATGGTGTTTGCTTTTATCTGTCAGAGATCAATATTTCAAATGTCCGATAAAAGAGGAAATTGAACTGGGAATAGACTGAAGTGCTGTAAAAGTACAAAGCACAATTATCAAAAAGCACTTAAACTGCCTAATAGGATACACATATTAAAAATTCTCAAATGGATGTCTCACAGCCATAATGAGAGCCGACTCTGGTCTCCCATTCCCTGCGGCCTCACTGCTGTTTTTTGATCACAACACGGTGCTCTGCTGTGTGCAGCCACAGTGGTCAGTGCTCTCTGGGTAGTATATGAAGCCCTGGAGGCTACGCATACTGTGTTTTAACATGCTGCCATTAGGTGTGATTGGGCACTTTCAGCCTTTATGGGAAATGCATTAGGAATTTAAACTTTGCATAAGAAAACCAGCTCTCTGGATACAAGGACATGTCAGAGGATCCTGGAAACAACTGAACACTATGGGAGTCCATAACACTCTTTTGTTAGAATAACTTCACTTCGTTTACTTTGTGTTAGGGTCACTCTGCTGCCAACAACTCTACTTGATGCAAGCTTAGATTATTGAATGCCTCAGAGTCTGTAAATGCAACTAGCTGACTGTCTGTCTGTAAGTTTAGAGCTCATCTTCCATTATACCTGAAAAACTGACCCAGAACTCTTGATTCTCTATTAACCAAATGTTGCATACATTTAAAATTTATTATTGATTTTCTCTAATCCACACACAGGGTTCCTGCACACTTTCATATGGAAATGTCATATTTTTCAAAACTTAGACCTGTATGCTCCAACATAAAATGCTAACATTCACTAGAAATGTGTGTCATTTGGCAGGCTTTAAATGTGGAATTTGCAAAAAAAAAAAAAAAAAATTACAATTAGAAAGCAGAAGGAGGGACAAGGAAGTGAGGGGGACAGATGGCAAGAAAAGAAAGGCTGGCATGAAGGAAGGAAGGAAGGAAGGAAGGAAGGAAGGAAGGAAGGAAGGATAGATAGAAGAGAGGCCGAATACATAGAGGAAAGGACAAAACCAAGAAAGGCAAGTGATAATCAGGGAAAGAATTAAGGATGGGAGGGAGGTAGGTAGAATGGAAGAAAAGAGGGACAGAAGTAAGGAATGACAGAGAAACAAATGAAGGGAAAAAAGAAGGGAAGGAACAGATTCTATTCTATTCTATTCTTGGGGACCAGGATGATAGAGGTGCGTTTGAAGCAGGAGCGAAGGTCAAACAGCTCCAGAGACTTGCTAAAGATCTCACTAACGATCTGACTGAAGATAGGAGATAGTTGATCAGCACAGACTTTTAGGTAGAAGGGTGAAATACCATCAGCTACTGGAGGTTTCATGGTCTTCTGTCATAATTTACATCTCCCTCAGTGATATTTAGAATAGGTAGGGGGTCAGAGTAGATAGGCAAGAGGGTTGTAGACAGGGATGGAGGTCTCGAGACCAGTCTTGGTCTCAAGACTGGTCTCAAGGCCGTTTTTTCCCAGTCTCTGTCTTGGTCTCGGTCTTGGTCTTGGAATGTGATGCCTCGGTCTTGGACTGAGCCTCGTATCACTGGGTCTTGGAAAATTTGGTTGAGGCCAGTTTGAGACCCTGCCACAGAGCAGCTTAATTCCCGCGTTCTGTGGATCTGCTTTGGCCAGTTTTCACAGCTGCTGTTCCGGACACAGCCTGAACTAGAAAGCCGCCCCACCGCTTACTGCATGTTGAAACAGATCCCAAATGAAATAAACAGGATAGTAGCTAACAATACATAACCGCTCTGACAAACTGCTTAGCTAACAGCTGAAATTCCCTTAGAAAATCAGTGCGCATGCGCTTCGACTTCCGAAACACAGCCGTTACTTTGTGAGTAGTGCGTTTATTGCAATGGGACGGTACACAGCTAGTCCACAGATGAAAATGGATGGATGGATGGATAAAACCCTAAATTAAATTGCATGCTACATTAAAATCCAGCGAGTACAAAAGGATTGAAGCTACCAAGTTTCCATCTGAATCAGCTGTGGGGTTTTACAGAGAAGAGTTCTACTGTATCCTAGACATAGTAGATACACAAATTACTGAGAGGATTAAGCAACCCGGCATTCAAACAATAATAGAACTTGAAAACGTCTTATTTTAAAGATTCAGCCTTGGTCTTGGTTGTAGAGCTGTTGATAGTTATTTTGTCTGGCAGTGAGGTGTGAATGGCTTGTTTTCCAGCTAACAGAAGAAGCTGTTGAAGTCATCAGCCATTTGCAGGATCATCACAGGAAGGGGTGGGGTGGGGGGACTCCTGTAGCTTATTAAGGTTTTCAATATCTCCAGTGTGGAGAAAAACATGCTTTATTGTCTTTGTATGTGTGAAAGGTCTTGGTCTGTAGACACATGTCCTCACAAAATCAGATGTATGAGGTCACAGCGTCAGTAAATGCATTCGGGTCGATGGATGCACTATTGAAAATACTCCAATCTGTGGAGTCAAGCAGGCCCGAAAAATCTGCTTTGACTGATCAGTCCACTTCCTAACAGTCGTAACCACAGGCTTGGAGGTTTTTAGTTTTTTTTGTTAGAATGAGATGAAGCAGACAGGGATCAGAGAGTCCTAAGTCTGCACAGGCAACTGTGCGATACGCTTCTTTTAAGACTGTAACAGTGTTTTTTTTTATCCCTGATGGGACATTTTACATGCTGTTAGTATTTTGGAAGTTGATTTGTTTGTGATTTTAAAATCCCCAAGAAAAATGATGAGAGTCTGGGTGTTTTTTTTCCTCAACCTCTGTTATCAGTGAGCAAGCTGTTTTTATCCTCTGATATGGAGGCTTGCAGTGGGATGTAAACACCAGCCTAAACAAATTAGGAGAATTCCCTTGGTAAGTAAGAAGGTTAACAGTTTATAAAGAAGGACAGGGGAGAGCTACATGTCTTCTGTGACATCAGAACACCAACCTGCATTTGTATAAAAGCAGATACCACCTCCTCTCTATTTCCCTGATAGTTCTCTGCTGCGGTAGACTCGAAACCACTGCTTCAGAAGTGTGCAGTCCGGGATATGTTCTCTGAGCCAGGTTTTGATGAAGTAGAGGGTGGCAGACCCTGGACGTCTGAGATCCTTGCGCTGAAAAGGAGCAGCTTGTCTGTTTTGTTCACTAGAGAACAGACAATTACCAGGTGGATAGACGTAGGTGGAGCTAGACAAGCATGCCGTTCTCCGTTCCAATGTCTGTGTAGATCCCACAGAGAGCTGCCTTGATACCAACCATGATCTCAGAAAAACTCTCTTGATTGATGCTAACTGGAGAGAAACTGCTCAGAGAGGACTGCCTGATGCTTAGGGGTTGCCCCCCAGTGAAAGTGACTACAAGACAGCCTTAAAGCCCTATCCCTCAACAGAACCAAATGTGGTCAGACTGGTAAACTGTCTATAAAACCAAACATGAAGCATTTGGGAGTCTGGGCAAGTAAAATGGGATTATGTGTATAAAAACTGATTTTACACTTTCAGTTCTTCATAACGAGAATTTCATAGATAAAAAAGAAAATAAATAAAAAACACGCTTCAAAAACAAAATCAAATGTGGAACATAAAAAAAGAATTTTTCAATAATGGACACTTAAAATGCAAGTATTATCTGATTGATTTTCAGATGTAGTGAAAAGGCTTAGAATTATATACTCTAACATGAATGTATTTAAAAGACAGTGAATAGCAATGACAGAACATAAAATAATTCACTAGGGTCTTATATTTAGATTATCCCTTTAAGCAGTAAACAGAATATAATGAAACAGCAATCCAAATTTCCATTATGAACATATGAAAGGCCAGTGTTTACTGATGGCATAGAATCTTCAGATAAAGCCATCCTATTACTCCCTGACATGAAATGAAACGTCTGCCTTATCTTCTCTCTGTGTCAATGATCCTTCATTAGAAACCTGATCAATAGGCTCTCTTGATTAAGTGGGATGAGAGACACTCATTTCATTTTCAAGCATTTTTCCAAATCGATTGCAAGATTATCTCCAGACCAATGACAGAGATGCAAGGAAGGCACTTTGAAGGCAGGCAAATAACACAATAGCATAATCTCTCGGTATCTTGTTTTCCTCAAACACCCCCCAGCTGCCCAGCAACAAATATATATCAAACAATAACTCTTCACCTCTATGTTTAACTTGCACAAGCACAAGATTATACCAGATAAACAAATGCGCACTCTGACTGCACACTTTTACACTAAGTTATGGGCCCTAAGGTAATTGCAGCAAGAGCTTTCACTGGAACATCGGCATTAAGTAAATGAGTTTTTAAAGATGTTGAAAGATTTAATTTGCAGATACCTCAGATTCAGCGTAGGAGGGGTAATCACTGTTGATTGAAACTGATTGATGCTTGAGCAGCTGTAAATGTGTCAGCACAAGGGAACACACTGCTTCTGCTGATGTTGATTTTCAGGAATCTCATGGCAGCAGCATACACATACTATGTACTTGTCCGCTACTAAGTCCAAGCCTCAATATAGGTTCGGTTCAATCAGCACAAGTCCCTGGAATTGAATGAATAAATGCACAAGGACAAGGGAAACAAATAGCATTACGTAATGTGCATGTTTACCATTTAAACTTATAAATTAGCATGTTGCATTCTGTGTGTTTAGACCGATTTAAACTTTATAGAGCGTTTTGGCTGCAGGGGGAAGGACATAACCCTTCTATCATCTTTGTAAAAAAGACTCTGGTATAGCATTGTCACACTCCATCGCTCTTTCATTGTACCGTTAGCACAACATTGAAGGCAATCTTTTTTTCTGATCTGTTGAAAGAAGGTTGAGAAATTCCAACACAGCCATTGCTGATCTGCAGTGCAAAAGGATTCATATGTACTGATGCATCTCAACAATCCAGGTTGTTGTACAGTTTCGTCTCTTTTCTGAGAGACTTTTTCCGTCTGTAGTGTTGTAGGTAAACTCAACTTTACAAGCAGGACCTTTACAAAGTGGATCAACAAATTAAAGTGTGACTTATTGTGGCGATCAGAGTGCTAATGATCAGTTGGTAGCCTGGTGGTCCTCCTTTGAACAACAAAGTGTGTTTTGATTGTCACATTTAAAACTTGTTGATCCACTATGCAAAGGAACAGTTTACAAGGCCAGGTTTACCTGAAACTCCACAGAATTAAGATGTCTCTCGGAGAAGAGACAAAACATTTCAACAAAGAAGAATCCCTCCGGAGGACTATAATTTTTCTCAAAAATTGATGGTGCCCCTTATAATCCTGTGTGCCTTTTACATGATTAAAGTTGTGATTTTGGTAAGCAGCGAAGCCACTCCGCTCAATGGATATTCGGAGCATTACAGTGCACTGTGTCACTACCTGATCGGACCCCTGAGCTGTCTACAAGACTGCCTGACTGTAATGTCAAAACTAGAAGTGCATTCATGCAAAGGCCCTGACATACTCGGGCGTAGTTCACTCCGCGGAGGTCCACACCTACTCGAGGTGGACTCTGTGCATTCAGTTACATGTCCCACTATAAACTTCTCGGAGGCAAGAAGTCTTTACATCAAACTATTTTATATGTCACACCGAGCTTGATACCCTGAGCTGCTCCAAGCAGGCGGTCTCAAGAACGCACGGCATCACAGTCCCTCTCTGTTCTCACTGACAGGTGGTGGGAGCCTGCTGGAAAAGAAACAGCTCTAGGTGCTCAGCTAGCTAATTACACATTTTACCATCCATTCCTTTCAATTCGTCCAACTGGCAGAAAGTGTGGAAATTGTAGGAATTTACCACAAGAAATGTAGGCAATATGAAGGGTAAAATGTCCACCAAGCTCACAGTATGCGCACAGTACGCCCGAGTATGTGAGAGCCTTTAGGCAGCCCGCGCCCAGGGTTCACGTTAGCAACAATAAACCTAGAAAGTTAATTCAATATAAAAGTTACGTTTATTTTGGCCTAATGTTAGAAACAGGGCAGTGTAGTCCAACTACTCTGTCTTCCTGACAGAGATGGATAGAGAGCTGTGTACGCGAAGTGGCCTAGTGATATTACACACATGGGAAGAATATTTAGTGCACCTTATAATCCGGTGTACCTTATGGTCAGACAAATACGGTATATAATTTCTTTTTTGTAAAAGCACACATTCCCCTTGAACTTTTTTAAAATTTTGTTCCGTTACATCCACAGACAATATTCAATCTCTGACACTGGAGTTTTATGTGATAAACCAACACAATCTACAGTATCTCGGTTTTATGTGTGAGTCCAGTACTGAAGCTGTAAACATTCCTATGTTAAAGTATAGCATTCTCTTTTGAGCGTCATTCCTTCAAAACTATTATGCAACAAGTAGAGTTTGCTTAAGGGGAAAAGAACCGAGGGGTCACCAGGCTGTTTAACCGCCAACAGAGTGCAGCAACTTTAACAGGTGGCCCAGACCCGAAAAGCGAAGGACCACTTCCACTTCTGGATAGGCGACCACAGAGGAGTGAAAAACACAGCTTCAGCCGCATTTAAAAAGATAAAGAGAATCCTTTTAAATATCTCCAGCACTTTGGCTATGTCGCTGTTTTTGTACTTTTGAGGGCAGAGGAATGGTTTAGAATAATTAATAATTGCGAAGAACAGGCGGTTGTGTTCGGTTTGAACCTGGGATGGGAAAGGTTCCACCCTCCGAAACGTAAGGTTGCAGCTAACGGAAGAGAGGTTTAGATTGTCCGTTGTTATATTCAGAGGAGCGTTACTTCCTTTTAATATAGCCTAAAAGCTACCGTTCCGTCACTAGAGACGTTTTATACTCGGTTTTGGTTTAAAGGTCCGTTAAACGCCCTAAGCGGTTGAAAAAATGAACAAACTGGGGTCGAGTTCTATGTTTTTTTTTTTTTTTTTTTTATGGATTAAATGGCTCCTATAAGCTTTTCTTAAATAGGCTTGAAAATGGCTGAACTGGATTATATGCGAAGAAAAAAAAAGGGGGGGGGGACACATTAAGGTGAACACTTCCTCTTAGCCACAGCGGCTAACCTGCTGAATTTACTGTGAAAATCGCTGTAAAATTATTAAATAGAAACAAGGGTCCAGGTGTCTGTCATAAAGAAATAGATCCTTGTCAAACCAGAGCGTAAAACTGAGTGTAATTTGAATAATGTCCGACGGCTAAGATCACACCCCCCTTCTTGTAGTAAGTGGCACAATATTTGCATTGAATTCAGCATTAACTCTGAGTGGAACAATTTGAAAAGTGAAATATGTGGAGTGCGGTAACTTCAATGCACCAAACATGGAAATAGGTGCTCCACTCAGATAAAGTGTGGCAGAACCTAACATGACACACCATCTGAAAGCATCTATCCTCACTGTGACTGCAGACATGGTTTAAAACGAGGAATGGTTCTCTCTGCACTTCAAAAATTTGTAAGTTCGTGTTAGCCTTTAACATAAAGTTATATTTCAAAATAAGATAAGGTTTAAGGGTTGAATACTTTTGCTAGATACTGCAATTCTAATTCTAGGGGTTCACATATTTTGTAAGTATCAAGGTGTTTTCGGAGGGGACTTAAATGTTATCAGACTTTTTCATTAATTTCAGCTTCATATTTGTTTCCAAACAATATTATGATAGAATCAGTGATGACTGGTTTCACATATTTTCCTTTGTCGTTCATCTAAAAGAAGAAGGTTTTAATCCCTGGCCACACCTGAAATGACCCATAAAGAGCAGGAAAAAGAAGAAAAAAGGCTCATGGGAGGATGCATGTTTTCGCCGTTCAGAAATCCAACATTTTATGAATTGCCCCGTTAATAAGAGGGCACTAGAGTCCCTTCTGGGACTTCTATTAACCTCCGGAGCAGTTTGGTTTGCAGCTCAGTGACTGTGGGTGCAGAATCTCCTTGCTGTCCCAGTCAGCTGACAGTCAGCTAAATGAACTCAATTGATGCCAAGAAAAGAGAGTTTTAGTGAGACTGTGTCTGTGTCTCCCATAGCAGCGCACTCATCCACCTTCTGTTGCCCTTCGGCTTTAATTTTTCCCGAGATTCAAAACACATTTTTGATATTTGCCTTATATAATAGAAATGTGAAGAGAACCTTCTTCAGGGGAGAATCAGAGTCGTCAGTGCTGGCCTCAAGGGCACTGATCTGGGGCTCAAACTAATTTGGAAAAATAGAAAGGTCTTGCTGTGTTATTATCATTTGTGCTGGTGCATTTGATACTGAGCTGCCTCTGGGAGGTGAGCAAACAGACGCTGAAGGTAAAAGGCGACATTTTAAAGTGATATTTCACTTTTGTGGACTGTCTTCACTTAAACAAAAGTTCAGAAACATATAATATCCTACATTAGCTGCCTGGGGGATCCATCAATTCCAGCTCCCAGCACAAGCACACACAAGCACAATCTTAATTCAAAAAAGACTATTTACAAAGTGGTGGAGAAGCTATTGTGAGCATCACTCTGTCCAGTTAACTTTTACTTCTGTTTGAGCATAATAGGATTTCTGATACAAAGACCTTGACTGGGTATAATCCTGAACTGGGTCAGATCAGTGTGGGAAAATTCAGCCCTCAGTTCAATAAATTCAAACAGCTCCATATTATGAGACGTGGGATAATACAGCTTACACACACTGTCTCAGCCCCTGCGAGGATAATTCATTAACTTTCCTAATCCTCTCATGTGGTGTTCCTGCAGAAAAAAAGATGAAAAAGCTCACTGAATATCAAAAACAACGATTTCTGAACTCCTCATTGCGGCCCTCTTACACTTTCACAAATGTCTCTGCAAAAAAAAAAAAGGATGCTACATGCTCCAAGCATGCACGTCCCGTGTTAATGAGCTTCCAAATACATTTTCGGCAGCTCATGGCTTCAGTGCACCGCTGTGGGATGAGAACAGCTCAATAAAATATACACAGGAGGTCGAAACGGTAGGGAAATAAAAAACCCTTTTTGACAATGTTAAGCCTCAATGTTGCTTTGAGGCAACTGAAGGGTTTTTATCAGCTCTTCAGATGTTGGATCATAGGGCACAGAAAGCTTTCCAAGGGTAAGCAAAGTCAGAGAAGTCACTACTGTACCAACACATGCCTGCACACCACATCATTAAAACCTGTCATTGTTTTTTTATTTTCACCATTAAGGTACACATTTTGTAATGTACACTGAAATTTGGTGGTTTTAGCATAAAATGCCCCATGATAACTAATGCTCTTTATTCTAATATTTATGATAAAGTACAGTATATTATTAATACAGACCTCTGGACATAACAATTCTCAGCTTATGTATCTACAAATTGTTTCATACCTCACAGTAAAATAGTGCAAGTCAGGACTTATTCTTAACAGAGGGTATCACACCTGCAAGAAATGTAAACATGCACATCAAAGGGACCATTTTGCTCACCAAAAAAGACACAATAATTATTGAAGAAAATGGTAAATAGTATGACAGCTCCAACTTTTCAGTGGTTTATGTTATATCAACAAATGCAGCCAGACTTTCTACAAATATACACAGGATCTTCCAAATGTAGAAATGTACTAATAATTAACATAATAATAATAATAATAATAATAATAATAATAAAAATAATAATAATAATAATAACTTTTTATTAAAACCAGCTCTTGAACAATTTCCTAACAGCATTTGACCAAGTTATTTTTGATGAACTCCAAATGTAATAGTTAATTTGAAAACATGTTTATGTACTTCTAGTAAATTAAACTGAAACATTCAATCTACTCATGTTTGTCGTCAGATGTGTGCACAAATTCCAGAGAGCGGTGAACAGACCTGATCTGCTTTGTGATGCACACTTGTTCCTGTAAGTCTGTGTTTAACCATGTCTATTTTTCAACAACTAACAACTGGCTCAGCTTTGCTATGTTAATTTTTTTCTCTCATAGATGAAGTCGCTAATGCATCTACTGCTGCACAGAGCTCTGCGTTCTATAAAGGGGCCTTGTTATGTACTATGACTATGAATTTATATCCCATTTGTAATGATTCGTGTAGAGATGAGCCCAGATAGAGTTCAACCAGACGCAGTTGTAATCCTTTTTCTTTTGTGGCGTTTATTGAAGGAGTGGTGAGGCGAAAAAACAGGCAAACAGACAGGATCCAGGCTGGTGAATATTCTGACATCAAACGGCTAGGCAAACTCAAAAAACAAAGAACAGGTCAGGCTAAACAAGAATACAGGAGGGCTCTTACCAACGGACGAGGGAGGTGATTGTGAAGTCCCGGCAACAAACTGAACACAAAGAGAGGTTTAAATAGGCGGGCAGACAAGGTAGCAGGGAGGGACCAATTAACTAAAACCAGGTGGAAATGATCAAGGGAGCAAACAGAACAAGTCTAAAGATACAAATAAGCCTAAACAGAATACAGGAAAGAGCTAAACTTAACCAAATAATAAACAAACCAGAACAGAATATTACAGAGCCCCTCCCTCAAGGACGGATTCCAGACGTCTTCTGAAAACAAAAACAAACAGACCAGACCGGGTGGGTGGAGGGGGTTTCAGGACGGAGGGACAGACCTAATACAAAACAAAACAACCCAGATAGGGTGAGCAAAAGAAAATAGTTCAATCAAAACCAAAAACCTAAACAAAAAACAACCCACATAGGGCGAATCCAGACTAACTGAAAATTTTCCAAAACAAGTTCCTGAACAGAGAGTCTGGTGGGCGTCCCGGCGGACGACCCCAGTGAATCAGGTTCTCCGGCGGGCGGCCCCGGCGTGACAGGTTCTCCGGCGGGCGGCCCCGGCGTGACAGGTTCTCCGGCGGGCGGCCCCGGCGTGACAGGTTCTCCGGCGGGCGGCCCCGGCGTGACAGGTTCTCCGGCGGGCGGCCCAGACGTGACAGGTTCTCCGGCGGTCGTCCCGGCGGACGGCCCAGACGTGACAGGTTCTCCGGCGGTCGTCCCGGCGGACGGCCCAGACGTGACAGGTTCTCCGGCGGTCGTCCCGGCGGACGGCCCAGACGTGACAGGTTCTCCGGCGGTCGTCCCGGCGGACGGCCCAGACGTGACAGGTTCTCCGGCGGTCGTCCCGGCGGACGGCCCAGACGTGACAGGTTCTCCGGCGGTCGTCCCGGCGGACGGCCCAGACGTGACAGGTTCTCCGGCGGTCGTCCCGGCGGACGGCCCAGACGTGACAGGTTCTCCGGCGGTCGTCCCGGCGGACGGCCCAGACGTGACAGGTTCTCCGGCGGTCGTCCCGGCGGACGGCCCAGACGTGACAGGTTCTCCGGCGGTCGTCCCGGCGGACGGCCCAGACGTAACAGGTTCTCCGGCAGTCGTCCCGGCGGACGGCCCAGACGTGACAGGTTCTCCGGCGGTCGTCCCGGCGGACGGCCCAGACGTGACAGGTTCTCCGGCGGACGGCCCAGACGTGACAGGATCTCTGGCGGACATCCAGGAGGCCGTCGGCGGATCAAGGCGACAGACGGCCGTCGGCGGACCAGAAACCTCGGAGGTCGTCGGCGCGGCAGGACCCTCAGAGACCATTGGCGGGGCCTGAAGAGGGAGAAAATAGAACCTGGCGCCGGACTACAGGCTGAGGAGGGCGCCGGGCTACAGGCTGAGGAGGGCGCCGGGCTACAGGCTGAGGAGGGCGCCGGGCTACAGGCTGAGGAGGGCGCCGGGCTACAGGCTGAGGAGGGCGCCGGGCTACAGGCTGAGGAGGGCGCCGGGCTACAGGCTAAAGGAGGCGCCGGACTACAGGCTACGGAAAGCGGCGCCTGGTTAATGGCTACAGGCGGCGGCGCCTGGTTAATGGCTACAGGCGGCGGCGCCTGGTTAATGGCTACAGGCGGCGGCGCCTTGTTACAGGCGACTGAAGAAGGAGCCTGGCTACAGGCGACTGAAGAGGGAGCCTGGCTACAGGCGACTGAAGAGGGAGCCTGGCTACAGGCGACTGACGAAGGAGCCTGGCTACAGGCGACTGACGAAGGAGCCTGGCTACAGGCGACTGACGAAGGAGCCTGGCTACAGGCGACTGACGAAGGAGCCTGGCTACAGGCGACTGACGAAGGAGCCTGGCTACAGGCGACTGACGAAGGAGCCTGGCTACAGGCGACTGACGAAGGAGCCTGGCTACAGGCGACTGACGAAGGAGCCTGGCTACAGGCGACTGACGAAGGAGCCTGGCTACAGGCGACTGACGAAGGAGCCTGGCTACAGGCGACTGAAGAAGGAGCCTGGCTACAGGCGACTGAAGAAGGAGCCTGGCTACAGGCGACTAAAGGGGAGGCCTGGCTACAGACAACTAAAGGGTAAGCCTGACCACAGGCTACAGAGGCCACAGGGCTACAGACTACAGAGGCCACAGGGCTACAGGCTACAGAGGCCACAGGGCTACAGGCTACAGAGGCCACAGGGCTACAGGCTACAGAGGCCACAGGGCTACAGGCTACAGAGGCCACAGGGCTACAGGCTACAGAGGCCACAGGGCTACAGGCTACAGAGGCCACAGGGCTACAGGCTACAGAGGCTAAAGTCAGACCCTTAGCAACCAGAAGTCTTAAGACCAGCTTCTGGAGGGTCTCGGAAAGCGACATCCAATAGAGTCTCTCCCAAAGTTGGCAGTCCATGAGGGCAATAAGGGGTCTAGACTTGCACACAACTCCGAGAGGCTCAAAGTCTTCTGGAGACCACAGTTGTTGCATCCTCTTCGGAGGCCCAGGGTGCCCGAAGAACGAAGGATCCCCCTGGATTCCCGCCTCACTGGTCAGTGACGGACCCCTCTGGGTTCCCACGTCGCATGTAGGCGACGGACCCCCCTGGGTGCCTACGTCGCAGGTCGGCGACGGACCCTCCTGGGTGCCTACGTCGCAGGTCGGCGACGGACCCTCCTGGGTGCCTACGTCGCAGGTCGGCGACGGACCCTCCTGGGTGCCTACGTCGCAGGTCGGCGACGGACCCTCCTGGGTGCCTACGTCGCAGGTCGGCGACGGACCCTCCTGGGTGCCTACGTCGCAGGTCGGCGACGGACCCTCCTGGGTCAATTTGTCGCTGGCCAGAAGAAGCAGGTCCTCCTGGACCCCCTCATAGGGCTTGACGGGGGCCGAGGCGTCGGCCGGACCCTCGGGGACAGACTCAGGGGCCGAGGCGTCGGCCGGACCCTCGGGGACAGACTCAGGGGCCGAGGCGTCGGCCGGACCCTCGGGGACAGACTCAGGGGCCGAGGCGTCGGCCGGACCCTCGGGGACAGACTCAGGGGCCGAGGCGTCGGCCGGACCCTCGGGGACAGACTCGGGGGCCGAGGCGTCGGCCGGACCCTCGGGGACAGACTCGGGGGCCGAGGCGTCGGCCGGACCCTCGGGGACAGACTCGGGGGCCGAGGCGTCGGCCGGACCCTCGGGGACAGACTCGGGGGCCGAGGCGTCGGCCGGACCCTCGGGGACAGACTCGGGGGCCGAGGCGTCGGCCGGACCCTCGGGGACAGATTCGGGGGCCGAGGCGTCGGCCGGACCCTCGGGGACAGACTTGGGTGCCGAGGCGTCGGCCGGACCCTCGGGGACAGACTCGGGTGCCGAGGCGTCGGCCAGACCCTCGGGGACAGATTTAGGACGGCTGTAGAAAGCCCTGAGTGCAGACCTGTAATGCCCCTCCACTTCTCTTAATTTCTTCTCCAGCTCTTCAGAATACTGTAGAAAAAGAGTCTCCCTGAGACGCTTGATTATGGGGGCAAAAGTTCTGATTTTATTCTCCAAGGCTAGACACTCAGAGTGTCACAGTGTCAAATGATCAAGGGAGCAAACAGAACAAGTCTAAAGATACAAATAAGCCTAAACAGAATACAGGAAAGAGCTAAACTTAACCAAATAATAAACAAACCAGAACAGAATATTACACCATTAGCTCACTTTGGTTGCATACAAAGGATTTCCAATTAAATTATCACACCCTGTTAGCTTATATTTTATTTCTGTGTTTTACACTTTTTTTGCTGATTTTGTTAATAAACAAAGCGCTTTTGTATACATTTACAAGATCACATAACTGTAAGTATGATATTGTGCATGCGTGCAATGAGTTAAGAAGAAGCAATGGAGCTGAGCCAGTCAGCTACATCCAGCGGAGGGGAGAAAAGAACCCCGACCCTGTAGATGGTTTTCCACCACGCTGAGTTGTCACTTTACTGCGAGGCATTGCAGACGGTCTACTGGCTCTTAGAGCAGCTCAATTGTCGCCATCTTGCTTTCTGATAGTTGTGTGGTAATGCTGGCAGACGGCACAACAATGTTTCTGTCTGCAGATCGTGCCCCGTGCAAAACATTTTTCAGGCTCAAAAAGGATGAAGTAAATACTAACAGGACAAACACTTGGTGTATATTGTTTTATTTGAAGACAAACATAAGTTTTTTTGTGTTTTCTTTATATGGTCAAAATATGTGACCAGGCCACTTTAACACAGAAGGTAGTCTTTGACCAGAGCTTCTGTTTTCTCAACCTCCAGTGGGTCACAGCAGATTGCCTCTCATCCCAAATTGTGCTTTTCAAGATGTTTCTTCCTGTTAAAGTGGAATTGCTTCTTTCCACATGCTTGCTCAGGGAGAGGGACTGCGGCAGTCATACCTTCTTGATAATTTGTTCTTGCTACTTTTCCATAAAGGCCAGATTTGTTGAATGGACGAGTAAAATGTGCCTGTCAACTTATTTCCCCCTACCTGAGCTGTGGGTTGCTGCAGTTCCTCCATGGGTACCATAATGCGCTTGGCTGCTTCTCTGATTAATGAGGGCTTTCCTTTGCCAGCCTGTTGCTTTAGGTGGTGGTCAGAGGGCTGTTGTGGAAGCTAAAACTCGGGCATGGGAGGAATTCGGACAGACCATGGAGGGTGACTTTCAATTGACCTCAAGAAAGAAAATGATAGGTTTACTTTCTTCCCTGCTGATAAGGTTTTACTCTAAACTGAAGCGGGTCAAAATAGACAGGTCAAATAACAATTTTACAGCAGCATTCCATGATCACCTTGCTTTCCATCCATGGTTTAGATAAATGTATGGTTATAAAAATGTCTTTTTCAGAGGCTGTTGTGTGATGCATGTAATGGTGAGTATTTTGGGTGTGTATAAATTAAAAGAATGTAATTTTGTTGACATTGTGTGTGATAAAATGACAGCCACTTTAGGTAATTCCTCTGATAAAGGAGCCTAACTCTACAGCAGATGACAGAATCAAAAGCACTTGTCCAAACAGGTCACAGTCATCTATCTAGTCAGTCAGTCCATTAAGACTGAACATGGTAAATTCAGCTTCCTGCAAGTATATCATGAGGTCCCTCTGTTTTAAATTGGACCAAGCTTTACTAGGGCAAGGGCATAAATATGCATTAACAAATTGTTAAACAACAATTAGTGATTTATACATTTATTTATACATAAAAATCTCTGGTTTTAGTTTAAGGAGCATTTTGAAGCTGAAACATCAATATTATTTCCTCTTGGCAATGTAACTCCTAATGTAAATGCGATGTTTATCTTTCTGTTTGATAAACTACCTCCTTTACTCATGAAGACGGCGCTTTATAGTTTTTTTTCCTGGCTTTTCCCGTCTACATTCATATCAGCCCTCACTAAAAGGCCCAATGTTTGTTGCTGGTCGATTGTTTTTAACATAAAAAATGATTATATAGCCCCTAGGCAATAAATAAGTGAGTAAATATGTGGACAGGAAGCATGATGACAAATAACAGCACTAGCTGCAGCTCATTAATTGTTGACAGCTTCTGCAGGAATGCTCTGCGGCCTGTATTTCTGTCTCATTACCACGCTGGTCTGCACTTCCTCTCTGAGACGTTTAATTCATCTGCTATAGTTTGCCTCTCCCTGCCCTTCGATTTATTGTGAACCAGGTTGTGTGTTAAGATGCCTGATTTATGGTAGCCATTCAGCACCTACAAATCAGAGAATATTTTCATTGATTACTTCAAATTGTCCAATCTTTGCTATGTTCCTGGGTCCTGATTGGGCGGTGTTTACAGACTGCCTCCTCCTAAATTAGAAATCAATAAGTAGCTAGAATCAGAGTGCTTGGATGAAGCCAGGCCAAGGCAAACTGCTCTTCCTCAATAAAGCCTGCCAAATAATGAGCCTTCAACTGAATTCTGTTGATGTTTATATTTAAAGTATTTATCTATCCTACAAAAAACTAGAATAATATTGAACAGATTATTTATTCATTTCAAAATCATGACAATTCATTTCAACCTTCTTAAAATCAATTTAGTCCACTACAAAGGGGTGTTTTGAGGGGGCCAATTCAGTCAGATAACACCACAACATATATATTTATATTTATCAAGTAAACATTAACTTTAATCATAAGTACGCAAGTAAGTAAGTGAGTAAATTAGTGAGTGAGTAAGTGAGTGAGTGAGTGAGTAAATCTTTAATTATATATCAGCTTTTAATATAAAAATCACAAAGACAAAATTAAACAAATGCAGATTTAAAAAGCTAGAATCTTAGCTGCCCTTTAGAGGAAATCACTGAGTCGGCTGATTTCAGAGACTGGGAAAGGGATCACCAGAATCTTGGAGCCATAGAAGAGAAAAGTTTGTCTCGTTTAGTTTTCTTTTTTGTGGCACCAGTGGCCATTTTTTATTGAACGAAGGCTGACATAAAGGAGGAGCTGAGAAAGAGGGGGAAGTCATGCAGCAAAGGACCACAGGCTGGAAACAAACCTTGGTCAGCCACCTCGAGGACCAAGGCCTGCGTACATAGGCTGCATGCACAGAGATTGTACTTTTGTACAGAATGCAATCATTTCTAGAGAGGTTCTGGTAAGACATATGTGTAAAATGCACTGCAGTAGTCCAGGTCAGACGGGAAAAAAACCATAAATTAAAATGTCCATCTGAGGACGTGAGACAACAGGGTTAAGACTGTTAATGTTTCACAAATGGTAGAAATAGCAATAAGCCAGAGATTTGAAAGGATTTTCACGCGTAAAGCCTGATTCAAAGGTTATCCCAAGACTTTTAACAGAAGATTCAGCCAAATAGCCAAGAGCCCCAAGGATCTGCTTTATCTTTACAGTTTTTTTTCTGGTGCAAAGATGATTTCTTAATTTTTTTATTCACTTAACTGAAGAAGACTTTTAGTCATTTACCTGTTAATTGAATTCAGGCATTCAAGTAAAATGTGCAGTTTCGAAACTTAATTGAGAAGAATGGAAATATACAACTGAATGTCATCTGCATAGCAGTGATAGGAAATACCCTTAATAATTATAGTATTGGACCAAGAAGGAGTAGATAACGCAAAAATAATAGTGACCCCTAAGCAGAGCCCTGTTGAACACCACACTGGCGGCAATAATAGGATCTGTAAGGAGATGCAGCCAAGAAGGTTGATCTATGAGACGAGTATAAGGACAATCATTTCAAAGCAGAGCCTGAAACACCTGCCCAACACCTCAGCCTATTTAACACTATCAAAAGCTGAAGTCAGGTCTAACATAAGCAGCACGGAACAATTACCTGCAACACTCTACATCACAATACAATTTGAGACTCTAAGAAGAGCTGTTTTTTTGAGTGGGGTTTAAGAAACCCTGACTGAAGGTGGTCCAGAATGCTGGACTGATCAAGAGCAGCAGTTAAGTCCTTGACAACGACTTCCTCCAAAATCTTGGCAAGAAAAGGAAGCATTGAAATGGGTCTTTAACTGTTGAAAAGGATCGAAATTAATCTTTTGAAAAGTCGGTGGATGAGTTGGTATGAGTTAGTATATATCTTTTTATCATTAGAATATTATGAGTCATATAAGTACAGAATGGTTCATTAACCTTTTCAAGACTTTTGTGAAAGACTTTTGTGTAATACAAAGAAACGAAACATAATTACAGCTTGTTGCATTTGTTCACAAAACTCTTTACTTTATTGCTGGTCAGGGATAAGGTAAAGTAAAAAAGGAAATTACACGGTTTGTCTTTCCATTATGGCACCTGTTATTAGACAGCAAGTGAACATTTTACTCTCAAAGTTGAAGGGGGAGAAGCAGTAAATGAGAGACAGGCCTAAGAATTTGATGGAGTTTGAAAAGGGCCAAACTGTGACGGTTTGACAACTGGCTCAGAGTATCACCAAAACTGAACCTCTTATTGGGTGTGACTAGCCTGCAGTGGTCAGGGTCATGGGGAGTGAAGGCTGACCTGTGTAGTTCAATCAAACGAACGAGCTCTTGTCGCTCAAATTGCTGAAAAGATTAATGCCAATTCTTATTTATTATGCACACAGTGCATAATGGCTTGTTCTTTATGGAGCTATTTAGTCGCAGACCGGTTGGTCTGAACCCTGAAACTGAACCTTGTCCCCTTTCAAAGAACAACCAGTGGACACGTTAGCTTCAGAACTGGACCAAAAACCAATGGAACAAGGTGGCCTGGTTTGACAAATCAAATTTTCTTTAATGTCTTTCATAGAAATGATATACAAGAACATTTTATTTGGGTGCATCTGCATCGTGTACCTGAGGGATGCAATGTGATGTTTTGGGCAATTTTCTGAGTGAAAACTTTGCACCCTGCCATCCTTGAGGGTGTTATTTTAACATTTGCCCTTTAAATAAGCATTGTAGCTGGTTTCCTTTCCTGCAAAGGGTATTTGACCATGATTGCCTCCCTTTGGTCACAAAGCAAATGTGGTTCATGAAGGGTTTGAGAAGCACAACAATGTTTGAGGTAGCAGCAAACAGGACACCTTCAGGCCACCACACGTAGCATTTTGCATACAAACCAGAATGTTTAAGAGCTATTTCTCCCCACATCTTTTCTCAAATACAAATAAGCACTCTGTTCTATATTGCAGCTTTGGCCCTTCGTCACCGTGAGACTCATTTTCCTGACAGTGACCCCAGCTTTCACTTGCACTTTTGACATGGATTGACTTCCTGATACAAGGTGCAACGGATAATTATAGAATGGATTCAGGGCAGCAGAGGTGTGCTGCTGTCCGGGCCAAATCTAATGCCGTCACATCTGTTTAACTTCACCATCCGGGAGCACCTACAGGTCTAGGAGGGAGAAAACAAAGAGACATGGAAAGGGAGATACTGCCGGTGAGACTGGACAGGTTTATTGCTCTGGCCACTGGCATCTCGGATGGTATCGAACAACAAGGGCAAATCTGTAGAGGGGGACGTGGGATCAGAGTGTGTGATATGAGACTGTGATGACAAGTGCTGATTTATATTGAGGTAGACATAGATGTACAGGGCCCTGAGGGGGGTTCACCTACTCTCGCATTAGCATCACTGTCAGAAAGGGACAATAAGAGGAAGAGAGAAAAACAGTTTTATTTAGCCAAGGTACCCATGATACCTTGGCTAAATAAAACTATCTTTTTGCATTTTCAACACACCTTTATACCTTAAAAGCAGAACATATTGAATGCTAAACAATTGCTAAACTTAACTTATTACTGCCAAAAGCAGACAACAGGTAGCAAGTTTGAAGTGAGACGGGGGTAGGGCTAAATAGAAGGTATGATCACTACCCAAGATCTAGGAAAATTGTTTACTTCACACTCTCACCTTCAGATTATTTTCATGCTCTAAAACTACTTAGTGATCATCAGGAATTAAAAGTTTATAAAACAATGTTTGCTTTCACGACAAAAATAACTATTTTCAAGGCTGACATCTACAAGGATGAATTTTACTACTCCCTCTTTCATCACCTGCCAGTTGAGCTTTTTTTTTTTGGACAGAAAAAAACAAAAAAACAAAAAACAATCTGCCAACAGCTTTACTGGTCTAAGGTAATCCAAATGCAAACATCAACAAATGCATTTGGTGTAAAGCAAATAAAAAGCCCATCGTATATAGTATCTGGGCATTAGGTAAAGATGTGTCAAGAGCCTAATATTATTTTTGTCTAACATTGCAGTTGCATTATCTCACATTGTACATAATAGGAAAAAAAACCACATCAAGAAATAAGTATTTTAGAGCAAAATTACAGTAAAATGTACTTGAACAATTTATTTAATGAATACTTTGCTTTTTTAAAAATGTATCTATTGTTTAGGTATGACATGGAGGCCATTTCTGAACATACCATTGAATTAAGGTAGGTAATAGAGAGTGTACTGACCAGCTGCATAGCTGTCTGGTCTGGGGCCTGTAATGCCTCAGACAAGAAATGTGTAGAGAGAGCGGTGAGGACATCGGAGAGAATCATCGGGACAGCGCTTCCCACCATCCTTAACACTGCTCGCAGAAGCTGCACGACCAGGGCTCAGACAACCATAAAATACCCCACCCTCACCCTGCTTCCCTCTGGCAAGAGGTTCAGCAGCTTTAAATGCAGAACAACCAGATTCCTCAATGGCTTCATTCCACACATCATAAAACTACTAAATTCCCAATAGCCCTCCCCTCCCATTCATACAAAACTAGTTACTTTACATGGTCACTGTGAACTCTATTGTATTGAGGAACTGCACTTTCTGCATCATCATGATATGTTCCAATAATTGTTGCAATACATCCTGAGGCTAAATAGAGTTAAACTATTTATATAGTTTTACACATAACGTTTCTGCACATATAAACTAAAAATGTTTGGTTTGATGCTAGATTCTTGAAAAATGTCACAGTATTTTATTAGTTTCAGTTTCTTTGAGAATTTTATTTTACACATATTTTTTTGCACATACTTACATTTATATTGTCTTTTTTTTGTCTTCTGTTTTTACTCAGAACTTTGCAATGAAATGTTGCCCAAATGTACACTGGGAATGTGCAGTTGAAGGACAATAAAGTCAGTCTAAGTCTAAGGATATAGAAAACATGTATCCTGAGCTCAAGAGAAAAAACACAAAAAATGACCCAAAAGTCTGGATAATCTAGAAATATGTCTGTGCACAGTGGAGCAGTTGATGTTGCTCATTTCAATATGATCGAAACTTTTCAAGGTTACATGAGAAACATATGTTGTTTCCCTTTTGCAGAACAACCTGTATTAAACATTGACAGCAGCAGTGTCAATAACAGTGGCATTGGTGATAATTAGCCCCCCCCCCCCCCCCCCGCACAATTTAATTAAGGTACTGAAAGTGATGAATTTATTCAGAGTATGTCGCTGCAGAAGGAAAAATAAATAAATAAATGACAGCTTTTTACAAGTTTTTAACAGGGGTGCTAATAATTGTGTTCAAATCTGCCAATTCAGTCAGCCATGCTGATTGGTTAAAATATAACTTGAAAAAAATGGCTTACAACAGCCAATGTGGTTAAAAGTAAATAAACCTAATACCCCTGATCACAGGATAAGCCAGGTGGACATGGAGTTTTTTAAGTGATGCTTCACTCACCTTGGCATGTTGGACACTTGATACTGAAACTGGCAACATAACCTAATTTCTGAAGAATTCAACTAATGATCATTTGAGCACTTAGGAGCATTCACTACAATGTTCTTCCCAGATGCTCAATTGATCCTTATATATTAAAAAAATAAAATAAAAAGGTGGTGGCACAGGCATAAGTAACATACCTTGTCCTCCTGACACAGCAAAACCTGGTGAGCTCCATGCCATTGATCCAGACACACATGCACTATTCACGATCAGAATGCATCAAATGTGACGCACATCTTTCAAAGACATAGCAGGACTTCATGTTCAACAAAATATCCTTCATTTCATCCTGTTTAAACCGACATAAAACTTTGAATTTGCCATCTTACATGGCAAGATTGGACAAACTGCTACAGCAGGTCTAAGAAAAACACAACTGGAAGAGAGCAAAACGATTGTGTTTGCTCACGTGTGTGTGTGTGTGTGTGTGTGTGTGCTCGTGTGTGTGTGTTTTAGAGGAAGAAAAAGAAAAAGTCAGACAGACAGACAGACTGTGGCGTGAGAGCAATTACCCATAGTAACGTCATCTGCTGACATACACATTGCAGGATCATTTTAAAACTGCAGGTCTGAAATGGGGAATTTTAAGCTCAGCCATTAAAACCTACGAATTCAAATAACTTTCTTCATTGAGAAGTTTATAGATTCCACATTACAAACGACCTTGAACACAGAAAAAAAAGATACTAATGAAAAAGTGCTGTCTGGGTTAGAGTTACAGAGTAAGACTGAAATGGTTTAAAAAGGCTGATAAAGGTTCAACGTGAGAACTAAACGTTACTGGAGTCCAGCATCTTTAAAGCTCTGTGGTGAGCATTCTGCAGCATTATTAGATGAAAGGTGCTTGCCTGGGAATCAGGCTCATCACATGGCAGTGATAACGCTGTGGTTATGCAGGACGGCAATTACAACAATCAGGAGATCAGTTTTTTGTATCATGTTCCCAACTCAATTGCATTATTACATTTTTTGTTCTTTGATGATATCTCGGCCTGTGATCTTTCAGAGGAAAAAGCATTATGAAGAAAAACTGTTCCGTTGCAATCAACTGCTGATGAGAAAGCCATCTTTGACTGATTAAAAACTCCAGCTTACATTTTTTTAGGGACTTCCTGTTTGGTCTGTCTCACATCCCTGCCCACGAATAGCACTTTGCCTTTGTGTTTTCCTTTGCTCTCAAATATTTACCGGATGCCTTTTAATAACTGCATTTCCCTCATAGTTCTTTTCCTGTACGTCTCTGCAGCTTTGCTGTAATTTTGAGCTTAAAGTGATAAGAAAATCTAAACATCCGCCAGATTTATCCTTTATAGAGTGTGTTTTTCATTGAATCCATTGTCTCTGACAATTAGCCCTGAGAAATGGAGTCCTCGGTCGCAGGCTTTGCCTTTATTGTATGCTGACAGACAATTCCCCCAGGGGTCACAGCTCTGCAGCCAAACTGAGACAATAGATTAAACAATAGAAAAGACCGCAGAAATGAGCTATGAGGAGGAGCAGGGCTTTAAACCCTATCAACAAGTAAAGGCATCTAACATCAAACTCATCCTCTTTTGACCTTGCTTGAGTTGCTATCTGCAGTTTTCTTTTCATATCCCCACACCAGCAAGCCCTGCAACATCCCCCCTCCAGCCCAACCAGCTAAACTCCTACCTTCAGCCATCCTCATCAATAAATCCATCCCAGGGATCAATGCCCCAGCGAATCACTAAAAGTTATCAGCTGAAGCGCTGCCAAATCAGCAAACACAATCACTATGTAAATCCATCTCCACTTCTCCTCCTCAAAGAAACTCTTGCTCCGAGTGTAGGATAGTGCAGAGGTTAAGCAAAGCTACGTGGAGCAGGAAAAAAAATGATAGAAATGTTTAGTACTTTGGCTGGTAGCAAAAGCTCTGCACATTAAAGCATGTGATCAGAACAAAGTGCTACTTGTAGGAAAGGTATGAACGACTCATCATGCTTATTTTAATGTGTTACTTTAACAGAACATACACAAGTCTATAAACTGAGCTAAAAGTTTGTGGTACGATCAGATTTGTACAAACAAGCTTTGTGGTTTAATTTAGCAGTTTAATAAATACAATTATGATGTAAAGTGTCCCTTAAAGATTTTAACCCCAATTATCAGGTGTTTATGGTTTTCTTACTAAGGCATTGATTTTGTTTTCTCAAAATAACGTCCCTGGTATTATTGTGTATCTATGATATGTAAACTGAGATTTGTTTTTGCTTTTGAACTAAAGTTATGACTTATGCAGTTCTTCTCAACCTTAAAACTCAGCCTTTTAGTGACATTTGTTCAGCAAATGTCAGGCTACCTCAATGTAAACTTAAATATAAATTGAGCAAACTAGTGCATGATAATTAAAGCTATATTAGACCATGCAGTAAATACGTCCCAAAGTCCACTAAATGCTCTCTGGTTCAAGAGAAACTTGAGGTTGCAACTTTTGATCTGTAGTGAACATGTAAGATAAGCAAGACGGGTGGTTATCAGTCACTCATCATGCCTGTTTTAATGCCTTGCTCAACCAAACTAAGCCCAGTATGGTGGACCGTTGCTTTTCACCTGTTTTGTCTTAAAGCATGACATTAACTTTACAAAGACACAAAAACGCAAAGTAAAAAAAACAAAACTGAAATATTAAAACCTCTCTTAACTTATGTCGCCATCATCTATATATTTCTTATAGGTTGCCACTTTGCCACTTATAATTTTTTTGCTATTAGTATCATCTCAGTTTTAATCTCAGTGTGTCTTTATTCCACCCACACAACTAGCTACACACTCAAATACTCCCCGACTTAATGTGACTGCGTGCTATAATAAACATGGTGATTTTGTTTTTCATCCTTTGTTGGTATAAACCTTAAGTTGTCACTTGCCACTGAGAATATAATAACATACACATTTAAGTAGCTTTTTTTTTCTGCCATCCTCACTCAACACAGCTGACAAACTGGCATAAAGAATGGTTGATCCTCAATGGACAATAGCACATAATGCAGGATTTCAGAGCCAACAACAGCAGCTACTTTGTATGTTTTAATGTTAACTGGAAAGTTGCCATAGGCTGGTCATTTATATGCCTAGATTGAGCTCTGATGGTGACATCTGTGCTTCTGTCAGTCATGATGATGCAGCAACCCCCACTGTCCCCATGGCCGTGGGCTAACCCTCCTCTGTGCTTACCCTGCCTCCTTTTCGCTCTTCCCTTCAGCTCATGTGCCTTTCTCTAACTTGGTCACCTAGGCCTGTAGGAGGGAGACTCTCTGTGATGAAATAGAGGTAGGCAGATGTTCCTTCACCCCCAGGGTCATTATTTAAAAAGTGACAGAGAGTCCAGTGAGTGAACGCGATGGAGGTTGGGAGGGAGGAGATCACTCAGGAAAGAACGGACCCGGGGAGGCAGGGAGTGGGGGTAGGGAGTGGAGTGGGGTGGGCTCAGTTGTGCAGGTGTATTGTCCAGCGGAGGGAGAGGGTGCTGGGAGACAAATGAATCCAGCAGGCATTTGGTACACACCGGAGATTGCTTATCGATCCAGATCGCAGTATCAGGCGGGCCTGAGAGAGGGCTGAGAATTTTCTGAGGGAGTTAATAACCTGGCAGCTCAGCTGTCTTGTCCAATTCACCAAAGGCAGAGGCCTAATCAGGGCAGGATTCCTTTTTCTGTCTGAGGAGGGGGCTCGAGCCCTTCACCCTGTGTTTCAGTGTTGGCGGTGCCCTCTGCCTATCCATTTCTCCTGCCCCCCCGCCACCTTCATCACACCCTCCCTCCTTAGTCCCTTACTTCCACTCCGTCGGAGCTCTGAAAGTGATTGAAATGACAGCCTATAGAAAGAGGCTAATCAAATTGTTTATTATCAGTCTGAATCAATATGTATGGATTGTTAAAACATCAAAGTCAGCCCCTGGAAAAGTAATAGTCGCCGGCCGGCAGCAGCTGCTCAGCCAAGGCTGAGTCCCTGGGAGCTTCGCTCCATTTAAAGCGACTTTCACTCTTACTTAAGTCCTGATGACCCGACGAGGTCAGTTGGCTGAAGGGGATGTATAAGGCTGTTCTACCACAGCAGAGCTGCTGCGTTAAAGCCCTCCAAACTTCCCCCCAGCTACTCAGATACACAGCAACTCTGACTGACTGATAAACAATTTATCAACAAAATAAATGAGCCACCATGCTCCTGAAACGAAGACCACGCCTCACCTACTGTGCAATATTTTGGGCCACCGTTGATTGGTTCCCCCTAAATTCAATATTTCACACCCATCGTCTTCTTTGAAACCAGCTCCCCTTTCTCCAGAAATCCAGTCTAGATTGCAAATGAGATCAGGCTGATGAATGAGTCAGCTGAATGGATCAAATTGCTTTGAGATGGACATTGTAGTTGGTTTCAGGCTCCAAGACAAGCTGACATAGAAGATTGATGGATAACCATTGTCCATTCTTTGGTGCTGCTGAGTGTGACACCTGATGTTTGGCGTGGGCCTTCTTCCATCTCTGACAACCTGAAATACAAGTTACGCTGCGGTCTGATAGGCTGATTACACGCTGAATGATGTCTTCTTCTGCAGCCTTCAATCTGTACCAATCTGCTGCTGGGAAATATTAAGATGGATCACGGCCACCAGGTCAAATGTGGGTGAATAATTTTTTTGTTGTTGCCTCACAACATGTTATGCAATTTATCATTTTCTCACAGACGTTTCCATGTATTCACCTCTTCACCGGGAAATTGAGCCAGATAAAATCCTACCAACGGTCATTAGAGGACATGATAAAAGATGTGAACATTGTAAACACCTTCTCACTCGGTTGCCCTAATTTTACTTCCCGTCTCCAGTCATTTCAGACGGCTAGTTTAAATGGGTTAAAGTCAGCACATAAACTTAGAATACATGATGCAGATTCTCTGTACATGGTCTACAGCTGGAGTCAGTGCTTCAAGGGGTTCCACACACAGAAGTATCCAGAACATTGGCTACAACTCATGGATTGTTTGAATTAAGCTAATCCTGAACCCTAGACAGTAGAAGTGTTTCAACTTGGTTAAAGAACAGAGAACTAGACTTTCGCTCAGTGGTCCTCTTTTCATTTTGAAAGTTATGGTCCCAGCTCCTCAGGAAGAGAGGAGAAGCTCAGATGTAAAGTTACTTGAGGTTCAGTGTGCAGTTTCTACAGTGATAATAAGGAATTGTCAAGAGGAAGATGAGAGACACCAGACACAGCAATGCAAAGATGACTTGAAAGGCCGTTGAAAAAGCAACCTGGATTTCCTCAACATCACTGAGGTGGCACAAACTGATTGGCCTTTTTTCATGCCGCAGTGATGTGGAAACATATGCAAAAAAAAGAAAAAAAAAGACCTGAGCAAGTACTGATGGTATGTACAGGACTATTTGATACATGAACATAGTTGTCAGTTATCCAACATTTCTGTATAGTTTATTCTTCTATTTCCATTAATAAGCTTGGATATATTGACAGCTGGAGATAGGCACCAGCACCCCTCGCAACCCGACAAGGGATAGACGTGTTAGAAAATGGATGGATGGATGAATGTTTTTAGTTTTTTTTTAAGTTTACCCTTCCTTCTGCTGTGTGTCAGTGAGCATCTACCGGATGAATGTTGTGTCAGCAGAATTTTCCATGATTGTGTAGTAGGTCAAAGTAAGGGGACATATTATTTAAAATCCACTTTTTTGGCCCTTAAACATTTTGCTTTGTACTTGGAGTCTCCAGGTATGAAAAAGAATGTAATGTAGTCTGTCCAGGTGCTTTGCAGATATTGTTATATTCTTTTCGGGTCACATTTTTCAAGTCGTGTAGTTTTCTCTGTTCTCTGTGACATGTTTTTGAACAATGCCGTCACAACATTTGCAACACAACTGCTGGACAAGGTCATGGACTTCCAGCTCACCAGTCTCACGAAACTGCCATTTTTATTCCTCTGAGTGATTTTGTAGTCCAAGCTCAAGGATGTCAAAGCTACAAGGGGATAAGCCAAAATGTTTGGCTTTTCATTATACCGTCCTCCAGCATACTTCAAAAGTGGTTGAACAGGGTGGACTGGAACAACATGCAACATGGACTTTAGATTTAAAGAGACCACACCAAAACGAGTTGCTCTCAGACTCACCTCAGATCAGGAATAAACAGGAGGAATATGGGGGTAAATTAATGGGGAATTCAGACCAAAGCATTGCAGTTCCACTTTATATAGACCATATATGAATGATTTCAATGTGAAATGGAAGAACTGAAAAGCATGACATGTCACCTTAAAAATATATTTTTTTGTCTTATGTAATAGCACAAAATGTTGTATTTTGATTTGGTGTGGGCCATAATCATCAAAATGAACAGAAATAAATGCTTCAAATATATCACTTTGTTTGTGATTAATAGTTATGATATTTGAATGTCAATTTTTTAACTGAATTACTGAAAAATATAATCTTTTGATAAAATGCTACACCTGTGTGTTCGTGTAATTATACAACAACCCGAAGGAGAGATGATCTAATTAGAGGTTTATTATAATCAGCTGTGTTACATGAGCTATGTATCATCTATCATATACTAAATTTGTTCTGTCATTTTTTTGTCTGATGGTAGAAGAGGGCCAGAGGGGCCTTATTGATTTTTACAAACATGAGGCTAAGACTCCAGAAGTGAAATGTCTGTTAACAGCAATTGCTCTGATAACCATGACAGAGGAAAAAAAAACACATTATTGCCTGACTGATTTTCCATAAGCTTGACATTTTTATTGTTTCATGTACAATTGGTGTTATTCTAACTTAATTGGTACTTCTTGTTAAATTCACCATAATTCTGCCGAATTTCACGTCCCCTTCTTGTTCCAGTTAAGAAACTAAGCTAACTATAAAACATACTGAAAACACTCAGCCTTGTTCACTTGACTACATTGTGATTGTTAGCTTTGTTAACGGTAACACTGGTGTTAAATATTTGTGTTTCAAACAGTCTAACCATTTGCCAAAATCCCCCCCCCCCCCCCCCCCCCCTGCCTGCTTTTCTGTCTCCCACAGGAAAAGCCATAGTGGCAGCTGATGGCACTGTTAAAGGGGAGTTCTTGCCAAAATGCATTGGGCAAGTGGCTGCGTGGTAAACAGCCAGGGCTCCTGCTCTTGACATGACGGGGGTCTCTAATTAAAGAGTGCAACGAGACACCCCTAGCCGAGCCTCTCCCGATCTGCCGTACACCCACAATTAAGTCCTCCATGGGATCCAAGGCGTTGCATTATTGATGGAGCAGAACGTTTGATTAGAAACTCTTAGCACAGCTCCGGAACAGGACAACAAGTCCATTGTCATTAAACACCACTTGAACTGTGTCAAAACATACCAGTTGGACATGCTTCTTAGACATCCGGGTTATGATGGCGCTGGAGTAGTAGGGTGGTGGGGCATAGAGGCAGGGGTTGTGTGGAGGTGGCGACTGTATAATATATCAGTGCTTTGCACAGTACCTCCGGCTAGCATATTCTGAGGGGTTTCAGTCATGCCGTGTAAAGAGGTAAACAATATACCTGCATGCCACTTCACAGAGCTTTACTTGATGACTTGCAGGGGGAAGGCAAATGGTGGATTTCACATCCAGGAAACACATGTATTAGATGAAAAAAAGCCAGTGAACCGAAACAGTGTCAGCACTCCATATGATGAGCCAATGAATGTTTGAAATTATAACAACCCCTTCACCAGGAAATATGTACGTACATCAAAGTAAGCCTCCTTTAAGTGGGGCTAAACAGTATTACCGGCCGGCAGTTAATCAGCTATTGCCTTGTGCGTAGATAATGCATCACTTCATATCAAAAGCCATTGCTAACGAGAACAGGATGATGTATACAATGTTTAAAGATGCATGCAGATGTGTGGGTATAACATGTAGATGGGTATGTAATTGTGTGACAAATTAAAGCATGCTACAGCCTGCTGGAACATGCACATGGAGATGCAAGCTTTTCTTTAAACATGTATGTTTTTTGTATATGAAAATAAGCTGCAGCACAGCACACAGGAGCATTGTGTTTGTGTGCCAGAAACTTACTCCAAGAAATTTTCAAAATTTCCTGTACTCTGCATGCGTGTTTATGTGTGTCTGCATGGGAGTAGAGGGAATACTCCATATTCACAGGCTATGGCTCTACAATAGGCCTAATTAATACACACTCAAGGGTTGATAACATTGTGGCTGAAAGTGGATCTCCTTAAGAGATACTTAATCCAGCTAAAGATTGCCCTGCTCCCCTCTACTCCATGGCATCACAATCAAAGGTATTGGGCGGGTCTCTTGTGGACTCATTAGCTGGCGGCTCAGCGGTGTGTTTCTTCACTAAGGCGCAGCCCCCGATCCCCCGAAAGCACCCTCACCACAAACAAACCCCCACACCGCTCAATGACCCGAGCAATCAGAGGTGCTTGTGTTATTATGACATTCATTAAGCGTCACAGATGGAAATCCAACACGCTCTCATCAACAATGTGATTAATCACTACCTTATCAGCAAGCTGCAAACTTCTCACTATCTCTGAGTGTGTATGTGTGTGTGTGTCTGAGGCTCTTCTTACGAGGGCAGAGGTCAGATATCAGGGACAGGAGTGATCAGTAGCAACTCAATGACCATCACGCAGACTAATGAATGTTGAGGCATCATTTGTGTTGCCTATTAAATGTTGCTGACAGTGATCATTTAAGGAAATAGCCAAAAGAAAAGGTGTGTTCGCAATTTTATAAAGTCCTGTGCAAAAATAATTCACACCCCTCAAACATTTTGCCAGCCTCCATCCACAGATGTAATTTTATGTTATGGACTGACACAAATCAGCAGCACTTAACTGTCCAAGGATAGGGGATGTGGGACAACAGGTGAACAAAGAAGGAGAAAACAAACAAAAACAGAACATTTCTTAGTGTGAAAAGTGTGTCAGGAATATTCAAGATTCGAGATCGCTTTTTGAGCCCTGCAGGGGAATAATGTTGTCCAGGTAATCACAAGATAACAAAATAGACATAGATGGACAAGTCTGACATAAAAATAAAGTAAAATAATAATAAAACTAAAACTAAGGTAGGAGTTAAATTTACAAAAGCTGTAAAAGTCCAATTAACAAAAAATTAAAAGTGAATAAAAACATTTGGCTACAGTATCTCAGCATAGTGTTAGCTAAAGTTTCTTATGTGCAAATATGCAACAAACAGTACAACCAACCAGGGCTTTAATTATCCACAGTTAGTTGTATATTCTAATGGCTTTGGCAATAAAGGATCTCCTGAAATGCTCATTCCTCCCCGAGTCAATACTTTTAACCACTTACTTTTTTACTTTTTACTTCTTCTGTAACCCCCAGTTGGTCGAGGCAGATGACCGTTCATACTGAGCCCGGTTCTGCTGGAGGTTTTCCTTCCCGTTAATGGAGAGTTTTTCTTTCCACTGTCGCTTCATGCTTGCTCAGTATGAGGGATTGCTGCAAAGCCATGGACAATGCAGACGACTCTCCCTGTAGCTCTATGCTTCTCCAGGAGTGAATGCTGCTTGTCGGGACTTTGATGCAATCAACTGGGTTCCCTTATATAGGAAATTTTTGACCAATCTGTATAATCTGACCCAATCTGTATGATCTGATTGAAGTGCCTTGAGATGACATGCTTCATGAATTGGCGCTATATAAATAAAATTGAATTGAATTGAATTGAACCAGTTTTTTATTCCAGGATTGCTCTTCATTTTTCTTTCTTCATCTTTCCATCAACTCTGATCAACTTCTCTATGAGAATGGAGAAGATGAAACTATCCCCATGTTTAACTGTGGGGATAGTGTTTTTAGTGTGATTTGCAGTGTTAGTTTTCATATAGCTTTTTGTATTAAAAACAAATGCATTGCTGTGTCTCCTACATGGCTTGTATTACGTTTTATGGGCTTTCTCTACCTTTCTCGACTTCCCCTACCTGAGCTGTGGATCTCTACTGCTCCTCCAGAGTTACAAAGGGCCTCTTGGCTGCTTCTCTGATTAAAACTGACCTTGCTTGGCCTGTCAATTTGGGTGGCTGGCCATGTCTTTGTAGGTTTGCAGTTATGCCATACTCTTGTCATCTCTCTATGATGGATTGAATAATTCTCTATGAGATGTTCAAAGCCTGGGATATACTTTTACAAGCCAACCATGCTTTAAACTTCTCCTCAACTCTATCCTTGGTTGTTCCTTGGTCTTTTGGAGGCTTATTCACTAATGTAGCTGTTTTTATACAGAGATCACATTTCATAGAGGTGAACGCCATTCAATAGCTAGCTGAATATTGGTGGTATTTTGGTTGTACTGAAGTTTATTAAGGGATGACAGACTAAAGTAACCTTACCTGCAAGATGAATTCTCATTGTATTTGAGTGTTCACAAACACACGAGAATCCATCTTGTACTGCCATTCAACCATTTGTGTCCAGTTTAAGGCGGCACATACCGGTGCCATGAAAGCAAGAGCTGCCGAGCCCACAGCTGAACCAAAATAAACGTTGCAGCGCACGTATAGCTGCTACCATCACATCTGTTTTCTAAGAATCCACGGTTTCATCTTTGAAAGAAGAACAGCAAGCTGTGCCTTGACTAGCTTACCTTGTGGTTTCGCATGCCGATGCTGCTTGTTTTAATTTGATACCGTGATTGGCTAAAACCAACCTTTGGTAGAAGGGCACTAGGTGTTGCTTCACCCAATTAGCTTGGAGAGTTCTGCTCTGTTCCTCAAACGGATTTGATATGAGCAGATTGATAATGCCCAGAACGTAGATTACTAGACATTATCAATCTGGCTAGCCGGGTTAAGAGTAAAGGGGACTAAATAGAAAGAAAAAGTAAATTTTTCAGATATGTGAAACGCATATATTCTTTTCTCTGCACTTCATAATTGCACTACTTTCTGTTGAGCTATCAAATAAAAGCCCAATAAAATACATTGAAGTATGTGGCTGCAATGTCACAAAATGTGAAAAGAGTGTGAATACCTTTGCCAGGCACTGTATTATGTCTTGGTATAGAAAGCTACATTGCACCTTTTAAGCCAAATAATTTGTATATCTACCAGTGGACCTGATCAGAATTCATAATACTGCCAGTTAGCAAGTGGAAAAGGGTTAAAGAGTGGTGAGCCATGGTAAACTACTGCAACACATGAGCATGCATCATGTCTGCGCATTAATAAAAAGCTAAAATGCTATCATTATAAGCACCATACGTGCCCAGGCTTCACTTCCTGGCTGCTCTAATAGCTAACTGGTCAAGGGTGATTTATCTGATAAACTGCTTTTGTGTTCCACCGGCCTGAGAGATGGCTGAGTTTAGCCTAGTGTCCCATAATGCGCTTTATAAATACAAAAACAAATGGTTGCCTAGGGAGGAGGAAAGATGTAGCTTGTATATTTGTGTTGGGTGGGGTGGGTGTAGGTCAAATTGTATCCTCTTGTGCCTTCGGAAGGAGACAGGAAAAGCCTGAGTTATAACTCTTCCATCACCTGCCTTCTGCCTCCAATGCATTACTCAGGATATAGCGCAAATTGCAGCCGGCATCCATTAGTTCTTTTCAGGGTTAATATTGATGTAGATATCATTCCTATCTGCTGTGTCATTTATTTGAAATACTATGTGCGAGTAGTAGCTCCGGCAGTGAATCAAATCAATTGATAGAGCAGTTAGCCTTGCAGCGCGTGCTGCCTGGGAGCTGCCGAGCGAGCATGAAATATTATGGAGATTGTTCTTTAAAGTGATCTCTTCATCATCATTTGTCTGCAGCCTGGGTGATCCTATCCCCCCCACACACACACTCTACTGAGTTCCTCATGGGCACCAGCTGTCATAACTAAATCAGCCGGATAATGCAGTGGCGCGCACAGTTACATCGCAAGCCCCCGCTGCAAATACCCAAACTCAACCCCCTCCCAAATTCGACACCCGCTGCCTCCCTCGTCTGCACATCCCCTCACCCTCATCCCGCTGCAGCCACCCACGTCAAGGAGAATCCGAGGAGTCGCTCATCATTGCTACTGATGGCCCTCCTCTCTGGGGCCTGCTTGTTTGTGTCACTTCCTATGTGCGGTGCTGCTAGTTCATGTCATCCTCTGGAGCAGGGGAGGGCACAACCCGCTGTTTTACTCCATGACTGGTTACGTGTGACGGACAGAGAGGTACCAAGCTAAGTGACTATCCTCCTGCATGTTATGACAGCCAGTCGGGTCTACATTATATGCTTTAAGTGAATATGACGGAGGCTGTTTTTATGGCGCTCTTCACAGTCTGTTAGCATGAGGCTGGATGACTGTTTTTACTGCCCATAAATGGAGCGGCGTGCATATTTTCCGAGCGATTAGGAGGACTGTCAAGAGACACACTCAGGACGAGATGCGTGCCACTTAGGCTGGGTCGTTTGCCATTGTCAAAACCTCATCAACGAGCCTCTCAGCGTGATGTAAGCTCATGCTCTGAGAACATGGCCATGTGTCAGCGAGAGGCGAGATGAGAGGGTAGCTTCGGTGACTTGGCCTTAGAGGAAAAACCTGCATTATTTAGCGTCGGAACGCGTAGATCCTGGAGACAGAAATGCCACCCTGATCATTGCTTCACAGCTTACTGGTATTACAGTCAACATAATCTGTGATGGAATCAGTAAAGAGGGTTTAATCCTTAACTCTGCGATAAGAACACAATATTAATGCACAAGTTAAGTCTTTTAAATATATGTAAATGTTTCACAAATTTCTCATTGTGTAATTACCATGGTAATTACTGTGAGCAGTATAAGCTCATAACAATGCTTGTCAACATGTCTTTTTTCTCTGTATTTAAAAACTAATGGAATCTACTGTTAGTGTAGAATAAGCCAGTCCAAGTTTGAATAGTTCATATAGTGCATTTGTTTTGTTTCCAAGGTGATTCTAATGACAAAAAGAAGTAGGAAAATCCTTCTTTTTGTGCACACAACATGCCTTCTTCTTATCTGAGATGTTGTCACGGAAGTAACACAACCAGTTGACCGGTGGACTTCTGAAACGTTCACAAACAGAGATTGTGCAAGGATTCAGGTGTGAAAAAAATTCAAAGCAGCCATATTGGATTTGGAAGTGAGGTTTGGTGTGCAAGTTCTGTATTTCTCTCTTCAAATTCAGCCTTCATGGGGCCCTCAAATGGAGGAATAATTAAACTGCTTTTGTAGCACCATTTAAAAAGTCCAGACACCACAATGGTACATGTTATAAAAAGTCTTTTGCGCATTTGGAGCATAGATATTCACTGTCAAACTGTATCAAGTCATACATTTATACGGATTATCTGCTGACAAAATAGGCATCTATATTATGGAAACAATGATGTAATACACATGCACGCTTACATTTATATTTGCCAAACAAGTCCCTCTGGGCAGCCTGGCCGAGGCGGTGACATCTGCGTGACTCTCGGTCAGTGGAACAATGAGTCCTCTTAGCAGAGAACAGAACTACTATTTGTCACAGTATGCTGATAAAATTCATACAGGGCCATTGTATGGGCCTGAAAATGGATGTTAAATCCATTAATCAAAGCCAGATGGATTATGTGCTCTATGGGTTATGTCTCATTGCTTACTCTTGGAGATACAGAGGTTTAAAAGGCCACGTTTGTGGGTACATACACATGCACTTGTGCATTTCAGTTCCCAATGAGTGATGATGACCACTGGCTCACCATATTGATCAGGTGAGCTTGTGGAGGTGCTTAAGATAGATAGCACCACACCGAGGAAGACCAACACGGGCTGTATGTCAGCAGTCGGGGCTGAGAAAGTTCATTTGTACCTTGGTGTGTATTTTTGCATGATAAAACCGTTAAAAGCAGACACAACAGGAGGTGAGAGAATACAAAAATACACCCAAAGAGTATCAAGCAGTGCAAAGCATGCCAAGCTTGATAAAAAAAAATTATGGTTTTAGATACCGCTGAGACCACCCTTAGAAAAATGCACGTTATGTGCTCTGCCACTGTAAGATACAGCTGGCATGTGCAACACAGATGGAAAATTAGCTGAGTTGGATTTTAGCACAAACGCATGTCAAAGAAAAGGAGTTTATTTAACAGAATCAGAGATTCAGGTCAGCACATTATACATGTTCCTTTTACCACTTTTAAAAAGTCTAGGTTTAGTTTTTTTGTTGCTTTTAAATAAAAACTGGTTTATTTCCTGCAAAAAGTCCAAAAAAGTCAACATTTTGTTCATTTATGACACAGTTTGTATGATCATCTTATATTTTTAAGACAAGTTCTAATTTTTACAACATTTTCAAAAATGGGTTTCATCTTGTAAAACAGATTGCCTTGCTAAATTATTCATACCCCTTTAACTTATTTGCATTTCATCATGTTACGGCAGCAAACATCAAACTAACACAAAGTAGTGTATTGCCAAATCGAAGAAATGGGATAGATGGTTTCCAACATTTAAAAAAACACACACCGCACTGTTTAGATTTTTATAAGGAAATTTTGCAGATACATGTATCATTTTACTTCAACTTCACAATTACACAGTACTTTGTGCTGGTCTATGAAATTCCACTGAAATGGATTCAAGTTTGTAGTTGTTACCTGACAAAATGTGAAACACCTGAGTATGAACATTAATGTTTTGTCATCACACTTGCGGATGCATTTAACAACATAGAATAAAGAAGCTTTGCAGCCTTTTTGCTGCCGCAAAACGCTCTGGTTTGAGACTCATTTTCCTAAAGCAGCTGGATGCCATCCCCAAACTCCTTCTCACTGCTGATTGGACAGGTAGATGCGAAGAGCGTACGCATGCCTCCTTTCAAAATTTTCCACAGATTCAGCAGAAAGTGTTTTATGGTGCTTTTTCCTCGTCTCACCAATCAGTGTGTGAGAGCTCCATGCACACAGTCATGCACATGGCACTGCTGTGACTTGGAAAACTGGAATTATTTCTGCTTTTTTTGCTGTGGTTGTTAATTATAGAGATATTGTTCTGAGTCAGAGTGGGTAAGGGCTGCTAGATAGCTTTGGAGCTTCATCTAACGTCACTTTAATGTCAGCTTTGGACTTTAATCTCCGTGTGCGTGGTCAAAGCAGTGTTCTGTTCTTTCCCTGTCTGTTGTGTGGCGGGGGGAGCTGCTCATATAGGACATCTTGTCATAGCTCCCTGGGGGCAGATCTGTAAAAACTACACTACAAATTACACAGTGGGTTGCTGTGCACCCTGAACCAGTGTAAACAACAACATTGTTTCCCCTCGACTACCATCAAACTGAACTTATACGACCCATGACTGACTCCACACCCATACTTTGTACACCCCACCAGACCTTTTTAATGACACACCTACGTAGTAGTGTTTAACCTCCAGCTAGCTTCCTTTCTCCTCCCACTCCCACTGACTTCATTCATAAAAACTCCTCCTCCTCTCGCCCTGCTGCGCTCAGTGTGTCACGCTCGGCAGCTGTTTCATTTTAGGAAGCAGGGGGACTGCAGAGGTTTGCCTCGCAGCCACCAGACTGCTCGGAGAGCCAAGAGGAAACCGCAGCCAAAATGTGTCCGAAGTGCTCTGGCAAAGTTAAATATAGAGCCCCTCAGTTGTTGTAAGAGATTTAATAAATTCCTCCTTCAAAGTCAGCAGAATGCTCTCCAGTTTAAAAGACCAAAGTCCCCTTGCTTGTTATTTCCCAGGCCTATTTGTTGATCTCTCATTGCTGGAATATAACATTTCAGTAATGGTCTGCTGCAAACTATCTGATGTGTTTAATAAACTTTACTGTGCCTCAGCCTGGAAGCAGCCTCCCACTTAGCTGCAGATACAGAGGTCAACAGTGAAAAATGACTTATTAACACGGCTAATTGAACAATATAATTGTACAACTAATTATCTGCAATCTGTAAGCTGTCAAGTTCCTGCATTTTAAGACTTTGTTAATTATTAAAACAGTGGTTTACAAATCGTACAAGAAAAATCTTCTTACAACGATGTAAACCATGGAGGCAAAATAGTGCTCAGAACGTAAGATGAACAAATATCAGACTCTACTGTAAGAATCTGCTCCCAGGTTTCCTAATTTTAGTTCATGTTTTTCTTTGATGAGATGTGAAAAAAGTCAAATCTCTGTTTCTATTTAATTCACTAACAATTTTTAAACATCAGAAATTGCGGCAGAGTAAGAAAGCAGGTTTTGTGAGGCATAAAAACATTTTGGAATCCACATGTTCACTCTCTAAAGAAGTACTGGCATAAGGAGAGATACACACCATCCACAGCACATTCCACATATACTTTTATTTCAAGTTGCATAATCTTATGTTGACATATATCCCACGGTCCTCTAATGGTGAGCTTTGGAAATGTTTTGTTGTATTTCCCTCACCATCCTCCTCGTTCTACATGGCTCCTCATCCAGCCTTGTTTCTCACGTTTTTTTTATTAAGTATTCTTCTCACTGTAGGTACGGGCAAGTTTAGCCAAATAACTATTTTGTTGGAGGCATTTCTTGTCTTCAACAAAATCCATCTACCTACTTTAATGGAACACTTCCTTGTCTTCCCAATTTGACATTACATATTTATCCCCAGGTTAATGAGAAATAATGGATGACTAACTAAATATGTGCAGGCAGTAATGTATTTTTAATAAACCATGCTTAAGTAAAATTAATTTTATAGGAAATGTTAGGCTTAAAAATATGTGCAGCACCAGTAAATTGTTAAAAACCGAATTATTTTTAATTTAAAACAATTTTCCTGTTGCACAAAAACACTAAAATTAAAGGTTGAATGTATCTAAATTCACTACATACCACTGACATTAAAAAGAAACATATCATGGATTACTGATTTAAAGTTATTCAGCATTCTGATCTTCCATGTTTTATTCACACATATTTAGGTTAAAAGTTGTGCTTTCCAGTAGTTCTAGCTCTGCCCATTTTCTTAAATGATTATTTCTTAGTGTGTCATTTTCCCCCTCATCTAATAAATGTACTGAAATTCAAAGTTCGATTTTTCAAAATTTCTCAGTATGAGGTTATACTGCTAGATTATTAGGTGAATTAATTTTTTTACAGTGTTCCCATTGACTATGGTGGGCACTTTTCCTTTCCTCATTTTCTTTATGTATTTAACCTATACCTTTGATTAAGCAGCTTGGAGTTCTAATTATCTTGTTTTTTGAGCTTTGTAATCCATCTACTCTCACTTTTCTGTTTAGGTCTTAAAACCTGAAACCTGGGTGACACATGAAGGCGAACCGTACCCTCAGATATCGCTAACAGGAGACTGGCTGGCATAGCCTTTCGTCAATATGCGTACCAGCTGCAGGCCTCGGCCAGGCGTCGAGGTCTGCTTCACACAGAGGGGGCTCTGTGGTGGAGGCTGTGTCACGTCATCAGAATGTGTGGCAGCGTGCTGTGGGTCCTGAGAAAAAGAGCCCGGAGCTCAGCATTATCAGCTCGGTTGATAACAGCATGGAAACACTGAGAGCATCAGGAAAGACACGCAGGGATCCTTCCCAGACCTGGTCTCTGTTCTCTTCTCCGAGCCTGGGACCCTCGACAGGGACTGTGTTAGAAGTCTTTTGCTGTGCTGTGAGCCAAAAGACTGGTCAGTGAATACTGAGCACACTCGGATGGAAAAATCGAAAGGATGATGTTATAAGGGCACATGTTGAGTTTGGTTTAACATTTCTTTTGTTCACACAGATGGCAAAGAAAGTAAAAAGGCAATTCAATTTATTAAATAATTACACTAAACTTTGCAAATATCCAGTGACTCTCAAAAGTGCTCACACTGCTGCTAAAATTACATCAACAATAAATCATGTGTAAACTTTTTCCACCTTTAACGTAACATATCTTCACAAACTGACTGAAATAGACAGACAGACTGATTAGATGAAGAATGACACAAATGACACAAAAAGTGCTGATTGGCCATGGATGCAGGATAATCTTTGAGTAACTGATTAGAGACCAGCATGAAGTCACATGGAAGCCAGAGATTGAAGAAGATACACACGTACTCTTTTGTCCAGCGCTACTTGCCATCAAAACATGAATTTAGACTTGCAGAAAAACGAATAACCTCACATAAGCATTTAGGGTTCAAATATCTGTTCACATTTAATCAGTGTAGAGATGTAATAATAACTTAAAAAGAAGATTCAACTAATTTCTAGTTATACATGAATACAAAATAAATCATATTTATACCTACAGACTCTGACATTGACAGATTAGATTCACTGACAAAGTACAATCTGATCTAATGGAGATTTCAATGTCGTCTGGTCAGAAGTAAAGGAGCCCAGCTAGTTGTTTTGTGTCACTGATTTTGCAGGTTTTCCATTGAGCAATCATGTGGTGACAGGACAAAGTTTGACTGGGGTTTTAAGAAGACAGAAAACAGCACTTTATATTACCAAAAAGAACATCATGCACAATGTAAGATATAGTGGTGGCAGCATTGTGCTCTGGAGTTTTTCTCAAACTGAACCATTATTTTTCTCAAGGTGGATGAAATTTTGAGCAGTTTCAAATAACAGTTAGTTTCCATCCAACACTTTCAGTTGTCTGCATATAGCTGACGATAGAGACAGATTTTATTTTTCAGCAGTGAGTCCAAGAATAAATCCAAATCAACAAAATAATTGATTCACCAGCATAAAGGTTTTGGAATACAGAAGCCAAAACTAAATATTGTCAAGTTTGATGTTCTTATTTACATTTTTTTCAGTCCCATTTGTTTGTTTTCTGTATAACTGCACAGGATACATGTCACATTTGTTGAGGAAAAATGTTTTTTAAAAATTGAAATTATTTGTCATGGTCTCAATTTTTAAATCTAAAAAATCTGAGATTTTAATGGGTGTGAAAGCCACTGTGTAATAATTGATACTTTTCTACTTTATGACATCAGAATCTTGCTGAATTACCAGCACAGGCTCACTCAACACATGGAAAAACACCTCCAACCCTGCTGACCCTCTTCGTTTTACTCGTACATGATGTTTCTTCAAAGCATAAACACATAGTGGGAAGCGGACATGTTAACTTAGGGCTGTAATTAATACCATGTACAATTTCCCCTTTCCCCTCCCAACCCTTTCCCGCCCCTTATATGTCCCCCAGACCCACATTAACCAGGGGAGAGGAGCTGAACAAAACGCCCCTCTCCCCTCCTATCTCTTCCTCCTCAGAGGGGAAGAGTGCAGATGTGAGGAGGGTCAAATAAATAGCCGGCGATTCAGCTGCAATTCCACTTTGACATCCACTTAGCCTCAGGTTCCCTCTGCCAGCAGCCACCTGTTGCTCTTCTTTAAACACTGCCTGGCGAGGAGGAAGTCCTCTCATGTGGAACTGAGCCCCTTACCTCCCCTAAATGTACTCCCAGGCACTGTAATGGCCTAAATATAATTGTGTAGGGCCTTGGCAACATGATTTAGGTCTTTTACATGCTTCACGGTTATAAAGGGAAGAAAAAGATGGAAACATGCAGAAAAGGGAGAGGAGCGGGTTATGACGAAAAGATGGAGAGATTCGGTCGTGTGGGTTTTATGTTAAGACTATCATATCTGTGTATGAATTTACTCTGCAAAGAAAGGCAGACAGTCAGAACAATTAGTATATAACACATAAACTTTTTTGCTCTATAATTATATTTCTACTGAACCCAATGATATGAAAGTTACACCAAAAACCAAAGTGATCTACATATACAGAAAATCCAAAGAAATAGTACATTTCCTTTGTAATAAACTGGAATGACATGGGTGTTAAACACAAGAAAAGCTACAAAAACCCATATAAAGCTTTAAAAAATTTTTATCTATCAATATTAAGATGTTAATGATGCCCCTTACAATTGCCAATCAATATTAGTTAATTTAGTCCTAACTGAGGGCCTATGAAAAGGTTTGTTATTACCAAGTCTTTGCATAAGAAGCATCTCATAAAGCGTAAAACTAAACAGCTCTCGGAAGACCTTTGCTACATTATTGTTGCAAAACATACTGATTGTACCAGTCCCAGAGATATATTTTAACCTTCTGAATAAGCTAGAGAGCATTATACGTAAGTGAAAGAACATCACTTCACCATAAGCAGTCTTTACCGGGTGCTCCTTGCAAGATTTCTGACAGAGAAAAAATTGTTATTAGACGACTTGTCCAAGAGCCAAGGACCACTTGCAGAGAGTTTAAAAATGTCAGGGTATTAACAGGTACAGTTTTTTTCCACAAACACTTTTTGTTGAAATGACCGATTCACAAGACTCCACTGCTGAAGATAAAGCATGCTCAAGTCCAGTCAAGGTTGGCACCAGAACCTTTGAGTAAGGCAATCACATAATATGAGAATGTGATCAAATCAGAAAAAAGTAAAAAACACACAGCGTGTTTAGAGCAGAAATGGCACAGCACATCATCATAAATGAACCCCATCAACGATAATTGATGAGAGGGGAGAGCGTCATTGTGTTGGGCTTTCACATGTGGTACTGACAGACCTTATAGGATTAGAGGAAGGGTGAGTTGAGAAACGTATCAGGGCATTTTTGATGAGAATCTGAAGATGAAATGAGGATAGATTTTTCAGCAAAACAATAATTACACACACAGATGCTGTAAAAATCTCAAATGTTTCAGAAAAAGAAAGTAAAACTGCTAGAACTGTTTTGATCAATCTATGCTTGCTTGGAAAAGGTTTTCATAACATTTGAAATCAGTCAACAACACTCCTGTGAATGCATGCAATATAATGAAGGTGTTATCCCCAAAAAAAGTTTTTTTATAAAAAATATTGAATGGATTTCAGTAAGTGTGTTCTATACATATACATTGGGTCCTTCCACTAGCAGGATTCAGAATTCTGGTAGTATTTGCGATGTTGCTTAAAGTCAGTTAAGTGAAAAAGAAATTGCCGCTGTCTTAATAAAATGATGTTGCAGGAAAATATTCAGACTTTAGCTACCATTGAACTGGGAGTTCAAATTGGTTAAAATCTTTCTCTGATCAGCCCAAATTCAACACATTCAATTACCAAAGTGAAATTAGCAGCATTTAAATGGATCCATTTACTTGATTAAAGTTAGATGATCAGAGTGAGATAAGTCAAGACCAATACCCAAGGAGATGAAAGCAATAGGTCTGGATATTGGGTGTCAGGTGAAGCGCACACAGGCTCGCAGAGGGACTGTGACGAACAAAAAAAGGTAAATAAATGAAGAGCGATGACCGTGTCACATCCTACCGGTCGAGCTCGACTAGGTATCGTGTGAAGCTCAGAGCATTTGTGCTGGGAGTGTCGAATGCTCCTGTGCATGTGTGCTGGAGCCTCCTGTTACACAGCTGAGAAATCCTGTCTGCTCAGACTCAGCTCTGTTACTGAGGCCGGAACAAAGATTGAAGGGTAAGGGCCTACGTAAAGGTAAATGTAGAAGGCTACAGATTTGTAGAGTCTACCTTATGTAAAACGGAAAACTGACAGGGCTAATGATAATACCATTAGACGTCTTGCTGTTGCCGTATCTTTTTGGACCTGGCCAACAGCTATTTTATAGAATATCCTCACATAAAGCACTGCCTGGACAAAACAAACCCTTAGCAGGGAAAAAACAGTCAAGACATGACTATTATTGAGTTGAGTCCAGTCTGCTGTGGGTGATTGTGGGGAAGATGTGGAACAGTAGAGCATCTGTCACCCATTATAAATCCCAAAGCAAAGAGGAGGACATCCAGGGTATCATTGGTAGTGCTCAAACAGCAGATGCCATAAAACAGTCCCTGGACATTCATCCAATCACAACCATTTAGCCGAGCAGCTCTGTCACAGCAATAATTAGCTCACATGGACCTGGTTCTTCCTTTCTCTCCTTGATCTCTCTTTATTCAAGCACCGATATGAATAATGAGGCACGAGGTTAACGGCGGGTCACCCATACCTCCCTATCTGCCATGTTATTTATTCAGCAGAATGAGAAATTGATCACATTATTGTGTTAAGGGGGACCTGATTCGTTATAATCAGGCCAGTATTGGCAGGCTGGGCCCGCGGGCCCTGCTATTGCATTAGGAATGCTCAGGCAGTCATAGGTCAGCCCTGCTCAGGCCATTTTACAACTTCACATCACCTTCCTGACCTTTTGATTACCACCGTCAAAGACAAAAGAAACATAGCAATATAAGCTGCGGGCTAAAAACCATGAATTTTCCCCCCAGAAAGGGGAGATCACTGAGATACAGGTGCATCTCAAAAATTATAACTCCACTCAAAAGTTAATTTATTTCAGTAATGCAATTCAAAACGTGAAACTTATGTAGCACCCAGGTGAGAGACCGCTGATGTTGTCCATTATTAGGAGTGGTTTAAAGAAAGGACGGTTTTAATTGTAGTCAGAAAATTCTACATTTTCTAATGTATAAAGCCCTCAATAATCAAGCTCCATCGTAACAGAGCACTTAGTTCACAGTGTGCAGGTCTACTGGTGGTTCCTAGAGTCTCTAAAAGTAGAATGGAAGGCTGATCTTTTAGTTATCAGGCTCATCTCCTGTGGAACCAACTGCCAGTTTTGGTCTGTGAGGCAGACACCTTGTCTACTTTCTAGACTAGGCTTAAAACTTTCCTTTTTGATAAAGTTTATAGTTAGAGTGGCCTAGGTTACCCTGAGCTATAGGCTGAGGCAGCTGGAGGACATCAAGATCTATTTGTCTCACTCTGCTGAGTTCTCCTACTGTTCTCCAATTTGCATTGTTATTTGTTATTTCCACTTTTAACTTTATGTTCTCTCTGTCTTTTTTATCTTCATAATAGGTACACCTGGTCTGGCATTCTGTTAGCTGTGACACCATCCGGGGGTAGGGGCGGGGGGTGTGGGGGGGCAGATCATCCGCTATTACCATATAACATAGAAAGGATTCCTGTATCAATGTGTGCTTCTGTGCTTTCTGTGTCTCTGCTCTGTCTTCTCTAGCCCCCAGTCGGCTGAGGCGGATGACCGTTCACACTGAGCCTGATTCTGCTGGAGGTTTTCTTTCCTGTTAAAGAGGAGTTTTCCTCTCCACTGTTGCTTCATGCATGCTCAGTATGAGGGATTGCTGCAAAGCCATCGACAATGCAGACGACTGTCCACTGTGGCTCTACGCTCTTTCAGGAGGAGTGAATGCTGCTTGTCAAGACTCAATGCAATCTGCTGGGTTTCTATAGATAGGAAATGTTTTGACCAATCTGGATGATATAATAAAATTTGACTTTGTAAAGTGTCTTGAGATGACGTGTTGTGAATACGGGGTTTTCAGGTGACGTCACGCTCAGGTGACTGCTCAGCGCGTCCGCCATATTGGGTGTCAGTCGTTTCGCACCGTTGACCCTGCATTGTATGACGCCTTAGGCAGTATTGAAAGTGAACAATGGGGAAAACGTGTTTAATGGTTGGTTGCACGGCCCGTGGAGGTGGAGAACAACGCTCTTTCTATCGCCTACCAGCCGTAATCGTGAATCAATGTGAAAAAACAAAACAGCTATCTGAACAACGCCGTCACCTATGGCTGACACGGATATCCAGGTCCGATTTGGACGGTGTTAAGCTGGAATACGCCAGAGTCTGCGGTGCTCACTTTGTCACAGGTAATTAACTGTTAAGCATTTAAAACATGTAAGAATATATTAATAATAGGGCTTGGGCGTCATGACGTATTACTTTCCATGGCCGCCATGTTGACTGCCTCCGCCGCCGCTACTCAGACTACTGCCTATGACTACCGCGTCCTGTACTCCCTCTCAGCCGTGTTTTAATTTGATTAATTTCACCTTAACTTGATTTCAACCATGGTAAACCGTTGCTGTATTGTGGGCTGTAACAGTAACACATGATCGCCATGGGAAAAACAGAAATGGGTTAATTTTCCACCGCTTTCCTGCCTGGAGGCGCAACCACGGAGAACAAGTGTCAGAGATAACGAAGAGTCGTCGGCTCGCTTGGTTCGCGGCTGTAAGACGACCGAACATAACTTTCCACAGTATCCCGATGTCAATGAGAGTGTGTTCTAAACCTTTGAAACACATAGCAGCTAGTTAAAAGTACATTACATGCATGAGTGGTTGTTAGCACTAACGGTTAGCAGGTGCCAGAGCCCGTCTGAGCGCAGCTTACCTTTGTACGAGTTACTGTGTTCCCACTGTTTGCTGGCTTTATGATCTGCAGCTCCTGAACCCATCCATTCGTAAACTGCACATGAGACTCCAAGGACTTGTAGCTTCAGAACTGTTCTGAAGTATAGGCGCTCACACCACAAACAAGGTAGCCGAAGACGTCTGATATGCAAAGTGACGTCCGCGCTACTTCCGGGTTACGCCGGCGGAAATACGGTAAATACAACTTAATTTTGCACTGGTCCTTGTTCTGCTTAAATAATTAAAGCCGCGAGCGGCGTCGAGCGGCCCTGCAGCCAAGCGCCTTCGCGCACCGCCGGCCGTCAGCCACCGCAGAAGCTGTCACGCATTTTCGTCGCATTTGCGTCGGATTGTTTACATTTTTACCATCTTATTAAAACTCACCCGTCCACGTATGATGGCGATTTCCTTCATGTACATAACTTCTACATCTCGTACCCAACCAGATGTGAACTGGTTGTGAGCCTCTAGACCCTTGTAAGCTCTCATTTCCTCAAGACTGTGCAGAGGGTTTTCACTGAACACCAGGTAATGCACTATGTCGCCGTGCTCTACATTTGGCCAATCATCTGGATTACTGCTAAACAAGGCACCATGGAGGGCATAGGGGTCCATATGGTCGATCACGGAACATTTCATCAGATATACGTCCTTATCTGGTGGCTCTAGCGTGCTGGTGTACTTATCCATTCGCGATATGATATGATAATATGCCACCCAAGATGGCGGACCGGAAGCTGGCCAGTGACGTCACTGAAAACCCCCTATTGGTGCTATATAAATAAAATTGAGTTGAATTATATTAAAAACATATACTTTTTATTCTTATGTGATACGGAAATTTTCCAAGAACCTAAGTTTTGGGTTTTTGTTTCAGGGAATACGCCACCACCTCTGTGTTGAATGATTTATATAATAAAAGTTAAAAACATTTTAATTGTGTTACTTAAATAAATGTAATTTTTATGATATTTTGAGTTATTGAGGTGCACCTGTATCTGCTGCTGCAATTTTGCATTGTTTTTCCAGCAAACTATTAAGAAAGGGGATGGATGTTTAAGCGTTATAAAGAACATTGGCAGGCCATGATCTATATGCTGTATTTCTGTCAAAAAGATTGACATTTATTGGGAAGGTTGTGCCAACATTAGCAGAAAGTCAGTCATTCAGATACTCAGAAAAATGTACAATCCTGAGTAGTGGCTGGTTTTTGAAATGGCTTCTTTTACAGTTTGCTCCATTTTCCCAAATGAATGAAAAACTGTGTAAACGACCAGGTGCACTAACCTATTTCCCCCTGTGGTTACATCATGCCAGCTCATTAATCAAATGAGTCTGCTGCACTGTTTGCATTAGGCCAGAATGCATCGGTCAGGGCTTGTTGATTTAACCATAACACCTCAGCACATAAAAATGGCCAAGGATCCAAGTTTAATCTTCAACAAGGCTGTATACTGTTGCATTTCATCTACTGCCAGCAACATTTTCATCATGGTGCACTCAGTGAGTGAAGTAGCAGAGGTAAATTCTTTATTTATACACATTGTAAATGGTAGATGTGCTGTGATAGTTTCAAGCCTCAAACGATTTATGAAAAATGTTTCAAAGCTTTTGAGTAAAATTCTTAAACACTGCCTTTTTAAAACTAATAATTTAACTATTTCTGACTGAACAAATTGCTTAGTTTTTCAGTAAATTCAAACATTAGCAATATGTTTACCATATGCCACAGCTTTAAAGGCCAAATATCATTATTGTTTGTGCCAAAAATACCTAAACATCACGAAAGGCTGAAACGTACACATTATCCCGTCTTTCCTTCATTTTTCAAAGTGGATAGGCAATTTCAAAACACTCTTTTCCGACACAAATTGAGCCATTTAAGTCAGCCCTCAAAACCAGATATGCACTATGATTTAACACATGAAAAGCATCTATGCAGGGAATGTCAGCAAGCTCTGAACTAGACGGATTTCTCTTTACCCACAAAAAAGGAGTCCTCTCCATTGAAAACCTCTTTTGATCCAGGATTATAAAACCGTTGAAATCTTGGGTTTTAGGGAAGGAACAACACAAAGCTTATTAAAGAGAAGACCCAACGCTTCATGCTTCCATTGGGATAGATAGCTCAAGCAGGTAGTCAGCAGCCAGACCATTGAGTTGGTTGTGGGTGTTGTTTCTGAGGTTAAAGGTATATAGCCATGTTATATGCTTATACAAAAGACCAAAAACCATTTGATCATGATAACATAAAGTTATATACATCAAGCCTCCATCTTGATAGTGTTTTGCTTTTGGGCATGATTAACAAATATAAACAGACGTGGCGACATCTAGCGACAGTATCACAGAACTATCGTAATGCCGGTTTGCTTAATTAATAAAATAGTATTAAATAATGCTAGACCGAGCAGCTTGGTGTGATCAAAGACAATTAAATTAATTGAATACACTGATCTACAGCAACTTTAAGAGCCTCATATAAGAAAATGCACTCACATCAATCAACTCTGTGGTCACGTCTGAGCAATCGGCAGGTTTAGCATCCACTTCAATGAACATCAACAGTCATTCTGTATTCCCAGAAACATTCCAGTCTTTTCCCTCCTGGAATTATATTTAATTATATATTTTTTAAATTTTTTCCACTGGATCTTGAACTATTCTGCATTGTTGCTGGGAGATGCTAATAGCCGTTAGCCGGTTCCTTGTTTTAGCCCCTGCTGCACATGCACAGTGTATTCCCTCGGTTATTAAAAATAAACATCAAATGGTTTATTTGCTAACAAATTGAGCAAAAACAAAGCGTAAAATGGTAAAATAATAACTAATACGCTAGCAGGATGGGATAATCTTTCATAAGATCAGTGCATGTCGCGGTGGCAACCCGCGAACGCGCTGGTAGACACGAGTGGTGAGGGAAGCTGTCAAACTGAAGAAGGAGTCCTATTGGGATTTATTGGCCTGTGGGACTCTGGAAGCAGCTGATGTGTACCGGCAGTCCAAGCGGCAGGCAACTTGGCTAGTCGCTGAGGCAAAAACTCTGGCGTGGGAAGAGATCGGAGACGCCATGGAGAAAGACTTCCGTACAGCTTCGAGGCGATTCTGGTCCACTATCCGGCGTCTGAGGAGGGGGAAGCAGTGCAGTACCAACACTGTTTACAGTGGGGGTGGTGTGCTGCTGACCTCGACTCGGGACGTCGTGCGTCGGTGGGCGGAATACTTCGAAGACCTCCTTTATCCCACCAACACGTCTTCCATTGAGGAAGCAGAGCCTGGAGTCTTTGGGTCGGGTTCTCCCATCTCTGGTGCTGATGTCACCGAGGTGATTAAAAAGCTCCTTGGTGGCAAGGCCCCCGCGGTGGATGAGATTCACCCTGAGTACCTTAAGGCTCTGGATGTTGTGGGGCCGTGTTGGTTAACGCGACTCTGCAGCATTGTGTGGACATCGGGAACAGTTCCCCTGGTTTGGCAGACTGGGGTAGTGGTCCCGCTATTTAAAAAGGGGGACCGGAGGGTGTGTTCCAACTACAGAGGAATCACACTCTTAAGCCTACCTGGTAAGGTCTACGTGCAAAACACAAAGTGATTATGAAGTGGAAAGGGAAACCAGGGAGAGTACAGTATAGCTCGCTAACATAAAACAGGATATTTTGGTAACACAAGTTGTTGGGAGGAATTTGCTGATACATGGTGTTGCACATCGTAAGAGTGTTGGTCAGAACTGAAGCAGAAACATCAACCTGAATGCTTCCTGAACTGCAGTGTTTTGAATCAGGTTTCGTTCCTAACTGATCATTCAACACAGCGGTGAATTATAGACGGAGTTGGCTCACCACAGAATGCTCCTAACTCCCTCCATAGGGTGCCGGTTTGTTAATTCTCCAAGGTATTGCTTTTACACAGCTATTCTCCTGACTTCTGACTAAATCACCAAATAACACTTTATAAACTGAAATCTGAGCTGGAGACTTTGATGCTTGATTTTGACATCCCAATCAAATCTCTGTAACTTTCTTGCCTAATCACGTCAAAAATATCAAAAACAACTTCAAATTTTCATTACAAAAAAATGAATTTAATTTTCCGAATATTAATGTTGCCACACTTACTTTACACAAGTAAATAAGGATTCACAAGCCTTCATATTTTTAGATTCATCCGTTGTTCCACAGTTTAGTCATGGTCTAGGTTTGTTTTTTATGACTTTCTCAGTTTTAGCATTTTCTGAGAAAAAAACAACTAAAAATCTAAAAAGCTCAACTTTTTTATTAAAAAGTGCAGCTTTCCACCTCTAGAAATCCCTCCTCATTCTTTCTCACACCAGCTTTCATCCCCCTCACTTCCAGACCGCTCCGGCTGTTTACAGTGAAAAACATCTGCATTTAAATTATTCCACTTCCTGAGGCTTGAATAAAATCAAGTCTTTACAAAACAACAACAGGAAGAGGGTCATTTTTACAATAGCTGTGCTTAAATATGTGCAAGAATCTGGGGATGCCTGAGAGCAGATAGTCTGCAGTGAATGCTGGGAAAAACTAGCACCCTATTTACACGCTGGGCGGACGCAAACACAAAGTCGGAAATCTTTTCTATTTTTGTTTAGTTTTTGTTTGATTTTCAAGAAAAGAAGTTCAAAAAAGATTTTTTTTTCTATATTTTAAATCTGAACAAACCTAAGAAATGAAGCAATTTTTATTTTGTGTTTAAAGATTAAGTTTATGTTTTCTGAAATTTCTCACTGTTCTTTCTGTAATACATTATGTTTGTTTATATATTCTTTTTTTCTCTGTGACTAACTTCCTGTGTTAAAAAACGAAAACTCACCACCTGGTAAATCATTGGCCAGGAGCAGCCTTTGTCTTCAGATAAAAGCAAATTACCTGTTTGTCTTTAAGCACTTTATGGCAATAGTCTCAGTGAAGCAAAAACAACTCAAGAGAAAAATGTTATATTTTTTCATTTATTCAAACACAAATTATGAAAATTTTACTTTTTTTTACAGGAGGAAATCAATGACAGTATCACAAATACTAAAGTTCTGCTCCATGTGGTGAAAGAACATTAAAAACAACCATTTGCCTATTTAACCACAGGAAAGGGTAAATAATATATTTTATATGTATTCACGTTTTATATATTTATGTTCTATTCTGGCTTTCATCCAAACCCTTCTACTCCCCCACATGGAATAAAGCCCCGAGAGTGTTTAACTTATAAAAACCAGTATGCCATGCAGAAAAAGCCTTAGGTTCTGTTGTAAACAGTCCCTGTCACTCTGCATGCCGTTTGAAACTTGTTTAAAAATGTCTCAACGTCGCCCTGAAACGTTTACACACGGAGTTGTGCAAGCAGAATTAATCTCACGGGCTTACGATTAAGACATTGAGGAATTTCCCTCGACATGAGATGAGGCTGGCAGCCTCATTCTCTCCACCTAACAGTAGCCTTGAGAAAGTGTGTGTACACAAACCCCTTGTGGTTACTCAAATGTTGTAAACTGTATAACTGAAGCTTAGGCCTCATTCATAAGCTGTTTACCCTGTCGATAAATCACAGCGTCCCTCAAGCGACAAGCCGTGACAAGAGGCCAAAGAGAAGGAGGGATGGATGTGACTAGTAAAACCTGAGCCAAAGTAAACCTGAATGGATGGCAGAGTCTAAACCCACAAAGTTTTTTTATGTTTGGAGTGTATAGGCCAGAAACAAGTAACATGGATACTTTAAGTCATAGACAACAAACAGAATTTATCTGTTTAAATAACTAGGTGTGTGCTCAGGCACATGCAGGGGAAAAGCAGAAGAGTTTGGACGAAAAAAAAGCAGTGTTAAAAAAGGACCATGATTATTACCTATCTTTACAATTCCAGCTCCAATAGAAGTAATCAAGGCATTTTCTGAGTTTTATACCCTTATACGTTGCTCTGAGTGTGTAGGAACGTTTAATTAGTGATCCATATATTATCCCCTGTTTACCTGCGATACAAATATGATATCTAATAGAGGACAATTTTTCTTATCTACTCCTCAAAATGAGAAAGACAAGAGAGCATGCAATTTAATTAAGGCAGGTGTATTTTCATTTTCTTAAGCCAGGAAATAGCAAAATACATATTGATTTACCTAATCTTTTCTATTTTTATTGTCATAGCAATAATTTAAAAAGTTTAAAATTGCTATAAATGAACAAGGACCCAATTGTCTTTCTATTTGATAAGTGCAGTGCTACTGCTAATTGATGGCAACGGACATAAAATAAAAATATCCCTACCTTACTGTTACATATATGTAGCAAAGTGTTGCATAGTCTCACCAAGTTCTCAAAGGTTGTAGAAGACATATTTGTCCGTTAAATAGTTGTATGCAGCTTCAGTGGCTGCAAAGACGTTAAATTCTCAAAACATCTTTAGTTGTGGTAGATAAAAGGAAAGGACACCCTCTGTGAATTCTAGGGATTCAAATATAAATGACTTGGTCTTTACTGAGTTTGCAAATGATTTTAATCTAACCTGAAGTGTACAAAACCTTCATATTCCAACATTTTCCAATATTTATTAAACAAAAATGAAGACAACTGTAAGATAAGATTTGTTTTAAACTTCAGAATCAGAATCAGAAATACTTTAATAATCTCAGAGGGAAATTACTGTTTCAGTACAACCGCCATCACATACATCTTCTTGTTACCTTTGTAAGATTATCATTATTTAAATTTAAAAACTATAAATTAAGAAAAATAACTAAAGTAGACTAACTTATTTACATAATAAAATATTTTTAAGATACCGGATATGGAAAGGTGACTGTAACCCAAGTTAGTGTTTTTCAGACCAAGTTTAATGAGTGTGTGTTGAATAATTTAGACTTTTTTATGTTAATTCCTAAACATACTACAAGGAAGCTTGAGAGACTGAAATTTGAGACACAACTAAAGTGTATTAAGATTATTTGAATTTAGACTTTTAAAATCGTGTTTAAGTTCCAGTTGAAATGCTGATAAAGCTAAGAACATTTTAAGAACATTAATAATGCCGGAAATTCAAAAAACCCTCAAATTTAAACTCGCTGTACTTTCTTTTTATGACTGTAGTACAAACCTAATTGAGAAAACATTTTATAAAGTGAAGTGGTATTTCATGAACATTTCTTGTGTTTCTTGTATTTCTAGAAAAAAAATCAAACTTACCTAAGGTAAAATGATCCAATGGAGATTTTGTGGATTAAAACGCATCAGCTAATTATTGGTGCTGTAATACTTCAGTATTTTGTTAATGCAAAATGTAAAATCAGGGCTGACTAATCCTTGAATAGAACCTATATCTTAATGTAAAGTTTTAAATAATTAATTTGGCAAAGTTTATACCTACGGAACGTTCACATATTAAAATAAAAATAAATGAAAACAAAGGCAGAACTAAACATTTTAATAAATCTATTTTATTTTACACTACTGAAATGTGGCTATAGCTTTGATCAAACTGTCTCAAATACCTTGTAAATAAGTTATAGGCTAACCTCTGAAAGCCCTATTTATTGTTAGTGTGCATTCCAATTTCGTTCATAAACACAAGAACACAGAGTCCCGTTAAAAACCATGCTGAATGGTTTAATAGAACTCTCATATACAGTTCAGTTTGACTTGTTCACGCTGTCATTCAGTGCTTTCACAACTCCTCTGTTGCTCTTTGTCTCTAAGCTTGTTGCTTTTGTTTTAGCCATTACGACACGGTGCCGACTGTTAAAAACTTTTTCCCCCATAACTGCCACTTTAGAAGGTGCTATAAAGCAGATAGTGGGGAGCTGACATGACAGCTTACACGCAGGTTGAGGTGTGAAATGGCCTAACTGGTCCGTCTGAAGAGGGAACGTTTTTTGCTAAGTGAGAACACAGATTATAACTCTGGCACGTTTCTCCACACCACGGCTACACATTCTCCACAGCTGCGAGTTAGTGTTCACTTGATACCTTCTTCAAAAGGGTCCCACGGAAGGCCTGTGCCACGCGTCACGCATTGAAGTGATGGATGGACGTCTGAACTGGGTCTCATATCCTCAAACAGACAGCATACTGTGCTTAAATTCAATCTGAGCATAAAGTACATCTTTTTTTTTTTTTGTCAGGACAACAGTATGCATTACGGTCGGCTGAATTTGGAGGGTATGAAACTGTCAGCAATACAAATACGCCCATGTCCCACTATTGCCTCACAACAGTATCACATCCCTTTGTATCCTTAACTGTGTGGCTCAGTTACACGTCTGAGGAAAGGCACCTGCTGCGACAGAGGCCACAGGGGTGGCGACACTGAATTGGTGAGCTGCAGCCGGGTCAATTTGATGTTCTGAGGGGCTTCCCCGGTCAACCACGGTGACTCCACTTTGGATCGATGAGGACTTGACTCCATAGTCTGTCAGAAATGCCTTGGGAGTGAAGAGCAAAACAGACAGACAGACAGACAGGGGATAGACTAAAACTCATCTTTCCATAATCAGTATATTGTGTATTTTAAAGTGAATGTTTACCAAAGCAGATAAAAGGACTTGCCCCGTTGAATGTCTACCAGTACTTTAGGTCATTTTAATAGTGTCTTGAAAAATCTGAAAACAATCTGAAACAAATAGAATTGAACCTGTAAGCCAACTAGACACGTGTGGGGCTAGGATTCTCATTTTACAATATCCTTGGGTGCCTCCCTTATCAAAATTGCAGGAAAAAAAGGATAGACATAAATTAAATAAATAAAAAGTAATTACCACATTTATCCTCTCATAAAAGATGTCTAACCTCTGATTTCTCAGCATTCCTATTCTATTTTGGGGTTATTTGGGGTTTATTTTTGTGCAGGCCCAACTTTAGTGTTTCAATGGTGAGGGACGCTTAACAGATGAGCGTGTATGTGTGCTTTTTCAACTTTTGGCCCACATGTGACTTTTGCTTTTGCTGGAGGACCAGACTTAAGTGTCCAGCAGCAGGCAAGTGGCTGTGGACAGATTTATGTTCAAGTAGAGTTTATAGTTTTGTTGTAAACTCCAGCCCCTAGTGCATCCCCTCCCTCTAACCCCCCCCCCCCCCCCAAAAAAAAGCTAAACAAAAACGTGGCACCAGTTGCCACTCCCCTTGAGCAAAAATTTACCTTGAAACCATCCAAAAAAATCTATTGCTCTTAATGTTACTAAAATAATTTTGCGAAAAAATCTGAGGAGTTTCAGGTAAACTCAGCCTTGCATAGTGGATCAACAACTTAAACTGCAACAATCAAAATTGTTTGCATACAAAAGAGGACCATGAGGCTACCACCCAATCGTTAGTGCTCTGATGGCCACTTATTGTTCCCAGGAGACATACTTGTAAAAACAGCATCATACTCCTCTCTTATCCTGCATGACTTGTTTAACGACTTAGTTCTGTTTTGGACCAGCAAAAGCCATTGTTGATGAAAACTATGATAAAAACTTTTCATCTAAAAAGATCAACCCTGATTTTCACACCCTGTCCCTGTGTTTTACAACGGGAAATTGACAAATAACTGTCTGGTTTCACTCAGCTTACTGGCAGTGTGCAGAAACAGGTGGGAGAGGGGTGACTGCATTAGTCTTTGCTCTATGTAACAAACAAACAAACAAACAAACAAACAAGAACTGTGACATTTTCCATCCTTTCACAAAAACACAACTTTTAACAGTACAAAGTTGTGTTTTGAAGATGTAACTTTGCAAAATTTCAACACATCTAAATTGTTAACCCACCCATACCTATGTGAAGAGAAAATGCTGAATTTGAGTTATTTATGTCAGCACCTGAAGAAAAACTGCAATTTTGTGTGATAATACAATTTACACTTGGAAGAAAAAAAATTGGGATCTACATATAACCAGCGACCCCATCATATAGTAAAAACCCAGTTGATAATACCAGTTTATCAATCCAGACATTGTGATAGAAATGATTTTAGATAAATTTGAGGAAACTATAAAAAAAAACAATTTTGTGTTACAGCATAATAATGTGGCACGGTGCTCTTTCTGTTAAAATGTTTTATTCATACTTTTCTTATGACCTACAGCCATAACAAGCATATATCTACATTTTTTTCTTCTTCTAATGATCAGTATACCTTTGAAACTTGCCCACCAGACTTCCTGCAGCACTTAGGGCTTGCCGTTGTGCATGTTTTACAGATGTATTTATATACCTTGCATCCTGTTTTCACCTGGTGAGGCCTGGCTCTTGCCCACACAGAGTCTGGCAGGGCAGAGAAAAAGATACCCTGTCCCATTTACAGGCAGGCCCTGTAAATTTGGAGCCAGTCTGCAAGTATAGGGTGAAATAAAGAAGTTTTTCAGATTCAGAAGGCCCATCACAAAGTGTCGAGGCCCTGCCCCACTTAGAGCTGAACCTCTATAAACTCTATTCAGCCTGCTCAATTAATCTTAAAGGTTTGTGCGCTACACACGACTGCTGCATCTCTTTTTTTATCACAATAAAACCAACATTTGAGTTTTTACAATCAACAAATTATTTCTAATATTTTTTTGTACTTTAATGCAAGCAATCTGCATAAGCATGAACTCCAACAGTTTTTTTTTCTTCCTCCACTAAATACCTGTTATTATCTAGCTTACCGTATGGGATTGTAGGAGTCACTCATGCAAAAGTGCTTACAAACACTCTTTCATTATGTATGATATCACTGAGGAAGTATGTAAGTGGAAACGACTAGTTTTACATTTTTGGTCATGGAACTCAGTGGCGGCACATGGCCCCTTTGTCAGAGCGGGATTATCAGGAGTGAGCGCTCACAAAAGGAAATGCTTGTGGAGCTACAGTAACAGAAGGATAAAATCAGCCGTGTGATGATTGGAGTGACACATTTGTTTGGCTGTAACGAAAATAAGCCCATTGATGGAGCATTCAGTCGCAGGCCTGAGCCCACCTCCCCTCCCCACTCCACATCCTGTCTCTTTATCCTTCATGCGAGTGGCAGACAGATAGAGGCTTGGGGGATATTGCAGCAGCCAGTGGGTGACAGGGGCTCAGTGTATGTGTTCAGAACGGTCAGCCTGTCTCTTTACATATACTGTCGATTTGTATGACAGAGCTGTTTGTGCCGCCACGCTCAAACTGATCAGCTCATAAAACTTACTATTTAAAAAGCATAAACATGATAAGCAACAAAAAACAACAAATGATTATTTCATTGTAAAAACAACTGTGCTTTGATAAATTGAAGAATATGTAGTTTTTTTCTTCATTTTGTCTTTTAACTATTTGTTTTCACAACTTTAAACCCAGAAAAGGTTGAAAATTAAAGTAATCTTTAAGCAGAAATATATTCATTGTTACATATTGTGGATCTCAAAAGTGTACACATCACTGTTAAAAATGAGACATTTTTGGTACTATTTTTTTTCCTTTGATGTTATATATATCCTGTTCCATTAAACTAAAAGACAAGCAAACCTGTTGGGGAGAAAAATGTAAAGAATGAAAAAGGTACAATAACAATACGTTTGCACACCCTCACAGTAATACTTTGTTGCAACACCTTTAGTCAGCCTTTAGTCTTAGTCTTCACACCCAACATCAGGTATAGAGAACCTAAAATACTGTAAATACACGGGCAGCTACAGTGGTCACCAAAACACCACAATATCGGCAATGAAACATGAGGGTGGCAGTATCGTGCTGTAGGATGGGGTTTCTTCAGGTCACATGAGGAGTTTTTGTTGAGTTGGATGAAATTGTGAACAATTCCAAATACCAGTAAGAATCTACCAAAAGCCTTCAGCTGTCTGCCAGGGGGATGAAGATAAAGAAAAATATTCAGTTTCATCATCACAGTGAGTTGAAATCAGCAAAGGAATAACTTCAGCAAAGGAATTTAAGAATTTGCTGAAGTTGTTTGGGCTAGTCGCAGTTCAGCTCTAAATCTGAGAGAAAATCTGTATGTTCACCTGGAGAGGGATATAAAGAGATGTTCTCACTATCTGAAGGATGTGGTTACATTTTGTAAGGCAGAGTTGGCATATATTGCTGAGTCAAGATGTAGTGTGATGGCAGAATCTTATCAAAGGATATTTATTGCTGAAATTGAATCAAAATGTGTTTCTATATTAGGTAAAGTATATCTACTTTTATGTGTACTGTACTGGATTTATATATCATATTAATGATGGAACAGTTTTTGACATTATTTATTAAGGTCATTTTATCAGGGATGCATATGCTTTTTAAGTTATTATATCATAGTGCATAAAATACTTACATGGAAAATAGTAGTTCACCATCTGGCAGAACTGTATAATATGAGATGTTGCTATTAAGTCAACGTTAACACGACTTAGCAAAGTAAGGATTTTTCACCCATCATATCACTGTTTTCTTTTTATAAGACAGCGAAGGGCCCACTGTGGTAATGAAACATCAGGCCTGATGGTGAACAGGAGCCCATGGGATAGACGCTGTGACTCACCTTTCTCTGTGTTTTAGACTCCACGGGCATGTGAACACGCACATTTCTCTGTTTGTAATCTGCCGTCTGTGGGCTCTGAACGTAGCCGGATGACTTCAGGATTACTGTATCTACCAGAAATCTACCCTGCCTCACCAGAGCTCACGGCTCAGACACACACGGATCAGACACACAGGACTGGGATCAGTGTCGGACTTTTAAATCTTCACACTGCCGAATGTGTCTCGGTAGCTCCACACAGCTGTTGTGTTGGGCCTACTGAAGTGGCTCAGAGGAGATGATAGAGACCGCCACCCGTATGAATCTGAATCCTAACCAAATCTGCTCCTCAAGTCTTTCAGACATGTTACTGTGTTTAAGAATTATAAATGTCAACTTGGGTGTTTCTTTGTTTATTCAAACTTTCCCTAGTGTCCAAATTCCATTAATTTTAATTGGGGTAATATTACATTGTTTTGTTTCAAAGTCTTTTAATTTAAACAAACCTACAAATAGTGTTTTTGTTCTGTGAGATATTGGAAAAAAAGTGATGAAGTCCTCAGAGCAGTGGCAAACAGCTAGTCAGACTATTCTGATTTTACATAATTAAAACATGTCAAACATACAATTTTAATTCCCATTTGATACACGGCTATAAAGCATCTATACTTCACAATGTTGTTTATTTTAGTAAAAATAATCTTGTTTGGCAAAAAACAAAACAAAACCAACAAAGGGTTCTTGTGAAAGTGTAGATAGTTAATATCATGTAATATAGATATTGATTCTGATGCTCTATATGAACTAATGGCTATAAGTGGGACTTCCAGGGCCCATTTTAAACTTTTGATAGAGAGAGAGAGATCTTTATTTGTCATTGCAATTGTACATTCCAATGAAACTTCGCGTTTAACCCATCCCTTAGAGAGCGTTGGGCTGCCACTGTGCAGCACACGGGGAGCAATCTGGGGCTAAGAGTCTTGCTCAAGAACCCACAGTGGCAGTCTGCAGGGATCAAATCGGGTACTTGCACCTTCTCACAGTGCTAGCACACTGCTCTGACCACTAGGCCACCACCCACCCATGAACATAGAATAATAATAATAGACTGCATTTGCACAAACCTTGTGAAATTAGCACTGTTTTAGGATGACAGAACTTTAACTTGGAACTGGACCCAGTACGGCCTGATTGGCTAATTTTTTGAGTCACCAGTCTGAAGTCCCTTCTATCTAAATTGAGATTACTTTGAGATAATTTTCACACCCAATAGTCTGGTGGACCTGATCCAGTTGGGGACTCGGCTCGTTTGGGCTGCCAAAATCTACTGGTCCAAGTGTCCTTTCACAACACAGTTCCACAGTCACAGTTCATTCACATTACAGTTTATCTAATGAGCTAGACTGTTGGAATGATCTGGCATGTTTTGGGTGCTGGGAATGTCAGGAATGAGATGTAGTTGTTCATAACATGAAAAAGGTCCTGTTGTTGTTCTGAACTGAAACCTCTTCTCAGCATATCATATAATCTTTTCATAATTTTGACAGTTTTTTTCTTGCTCTAATGAAGAGATAAATCCCACAGTCTCCCTTCTTCAGCCTGTTGGTTTAAAAAACATCATTGTTCTTATGAGTGCCTACTAGCAACTATGATATTTTCTCATCTATCCCTTATATATGTCAAAACTTTTACCTTGTCTTCTCTCCCAGCCTAATGACGAGCAATTTCTTCCAAATATCTTGCTACACAAGCATTTGTTTTGGTTGTGATATCCCACAATGCCCTGCATTGTAGTCAACATCCTACATTGGGTTTTCTGTAAAGGAGCAACAAACCAAATTTCAGCACTATGCGCTCTGTTGGGCACTGTCTGTAGAGCAAAACAAAATGTGTAGCAAGCCACACCTCTCTCTACCTCCAAAATCTAAGCAACAGACCAGTTATCTGGTTCAATCTTACATTTTTTGTCAAAAAAAATAATGCCCTTAATGTACGTGAGGATTACGGTGGGCAGCTAACAAGCCTGCTGGGTTGCATTGAACAAAGCAACAGGCTACTCACCTCATAACAGTAACCCCTGGCGCATTGCTGGTCAGACTTAAACAATTAACCCACATGCCACAATTGTAGCATTGTATTAAATTGAAACAACATCGCAACACAAGTCAAACAAGACTGTAACACCAACAAAAACAGCATTTGACATTATGCTGTTACTCATCTGTCAGGAGGAGAAATGCTAGCTTTGACTCAAATTGAAACTGTTTCTGCTCTCGAAATGCTCTCCATCTTGGAAACACAAGGCCAATGTTAATCCTCGTTTTGTCTCTTTCCTTATCTGACTCCTTTTGCTGGAGGTCCAAGTTTGTACCATTTTTTAACTGTGATTGGGGGCCACACAAAATTATTCCAAGGGCTGCAAATGGCCCCCGGGCCACACTTTGGACACTCCTGCTTCAAGTGGACTGAGACTTTTGCTTGCAGGTGGAGTTTACATCCTTGATCTGGACCACAGTTTGATTGTACATCCACAACCCCCAGAACAAACTGGACTTTCTGAGCAAATGAGCAATAGTTCAAATTAACAGTGATGCTATGAGGCACTATTCAGCCAAATTCTTCACTCTGTGCTAAACTGTCATGACTTCACAGAGTTTTTGCCAGCAATTAGTTTTTTTTCACTCTGGCATCAGAGCACCTAACAGTACTCAAACCGTTTCGATTAAAATAGCAACCAACATAAAGTGACTGCTGTGAACATGGCACCATACTGGTGCTGTTAGATCTCAGTGCAGCTTTTTACACAATGGACTATAAAATATTACAACACCGACTTTATCATACCATCAGGATCAGTGCAATTTAATTTGAGTCAGTTTCTTTTATATATTTTATAAATATCAGTGTTTTTATTAAATTATGAAGTTTACATGTATATTAGAGGCCCAATGCCTGATGAATATAGACACCAGCCCCCTGTGAACCTGCATGGATAAGCAGGTATCAATGTTGGATGGATGGATGGATGGATGGATGGATGGATGGATGGATGGATACTAAAGCTGCACAATATATCAAATCACACTTGTTTATGCAATACTGTATTTTCAAGGGTCTGTTTGATTTGAGAAAAAAAAATACAATTATTTCTAATTTTTTGATACAGTACAAACAGGGAAAATAAAATAGAAATATAAAACTGAACAGAACATAAACAATTTCTTTTTATTTTATTAACAGAAATAGAAACATGCAACTCTGTTAATTTGTGGAGTGGGGTTGTCTCTCTTTTCCTTGAGAACTATGGCAAACTAGTTTATCTGTGGAAAACTCCAAAGCTATAATATCTGACTGTCGCTGTTCTGAGCCGGAGCATCTACAAACTACCAACCGCCCTCTTACACATACCCACAGAAATGCTCTGACATTGTGTTGGCACTATTAGGTGTTACACAGGGGTCTTTTTCCCTCTCAGTTGTCTGAGTTTTACACACCCACTGCGGCTGGGCAACCCCTCAGCTCCATGTGTGACAGTAATTTTACACAGCCGAGGCCCTCGGTCCCGGAGGTGGGCCATTAAAGTTCAGGTGAGGTTAATTACAGAGAATTGTTCGGGCTACTGCTGTGCACCGAGCCGGTGGGAGGGATTTGATGCCTTCAATGCTGATTTCTGTTTGACACGGTTTCCGCAGGCTCCGCGGGTGTTCAGCAGCAGATTTACACACAACACCTACAGACGTCAATCACTCAGTGAAACACCTCCAAATTAAAGCCCACAACACAGCCACATGAAAATACTGCAGCTTGTTATTACATCCGACGTATAAATTACCACACACAACATGCACATAGCCCACATGAAACACACACAGTTGAGTGTAACTAAACAGCCAGATTCAGGAATATTATATCACTAAAAGAATACTCTCTAATTTTAAGAGGTCTTATTAAAGCAGAAATGAGCAAAAAGAGGGAGTTACTAAACAAGAGCAACTCAAAGACGTAGTCTGTTCTGTTTGAGTAAGGATGAGATTATATTGGATTAAAGGGGATTTTTGCAATGCAAATGAATGCACCTCAAATCAATAAGGCCTGTTCTACTCAATATACAAACTAATTAAGAGGTAATATAATCAAACCTGAATAAAATAGATTGTGCAGCTTCCTCAGAAAGAAATCCAATCAAACCTTTTTATGTGAAAAGATAAAATCTAAAGCGATCTTTCTTTGTACGAATAATGACCTCGGCTTTGTGTCCATTTAATAAGGAAAACTTGTCTTAAGAGGTTACGCTCAATGTGCATATTCTAATCAATATGAATTACATAGGGTTTTATCTATGTTATCTGCTCCAGACTGCAAAGCTAATTAATGTTTTATCGAGTCTTTTAACTCAATTATTTCGCAAAGTCAAAGAGGTTCAACGCAATTTTGTACGACCAGGCTGAGCATTGTCTGTGGGGGGGGGAAACTCTAGGGTTCTGCAGTATTTAAAGGAGACACAACTACAAGGCTTTTTTTTAAAACCTAAAAAAAATGTGTTGGGTGCATAAAGTCATTTAGCTACATTTGTAAAGATTGCTATATATCTAACTTTTTATTGAATTTCCTGTGCATCATACCCAAAGTTTGGAATCCTCCCTCCTTCTTGCGCTTCATTCCAGCTGATTGCTCATTTTCTAATGTTAATGGTGCTAGGCTGGAGCTAGGGTTTCTCCCCTGTCAGCTGGCCACTGGGGCTGTGGGACGGATCTAATGGGCTCTGACAGGAGGGAACTGATCTCATTCAAAGGGGATTTGATATGTGGCATGAATGTGGTGACCCTCAATGGACATATTAATGACCGTTATCATTCACAGACTCTTGCCATTCATAAAGCTCCTTTTCTGCTGGGTGCACCGGTGCTGCACCAAATGTCATGACTTATGGATGAGCTGGTCATATATTGTTTTCGCTGCCTTTTAGGTAGCACGTCAACGTGACTCAGAGCTCTGTTCCGGTGGTTGCTCCAATAGTTTGAGCAGCAGTAAATAATAACAGGGTGGGTGTTGTTTACAATTCAATTACAAGCACAAGCTGGCAGAGAGAAAGACAAAGGCGTGAGACATTGGAATAAAGTCGAACAATCAATATCTAACCTCATCCCAACTGCTATAAATGACTGTGGAGTCTCTTAATACATTCAAAATAGTTGTTTGCACCCATTTCTAACTGTCACTGCACCTGTGTGAAGGTATAAAAAGTAATGGCGAACAGATGAATACTGTATGGAAGCCAAAATGAAATAAAATCAGTAAAAGCCTCCCCAAAATTATAACAAATTTATTATGTCTTGAAAAAGCATTCATATATCTTGAACCTTATAAAATGTTGTCAAATTATATCTACAAACCGTAATCTGTTTTATTGGGATTTTATGTGAAAGACCAACACAAAATATTGCAAAGCTTTGAAGTGGATGGAAAGGAGGAAAAAAGTATTTTAGAAAGAATTTTACAAATGCAAATCTTGAATGTGTGGCCATTTCTCTTCACTCTGACAGCCCTGAATAAAAATAAATGCCACAAACTTTCTTCAGAAGCTACTTAATAAATAAATAAAGTCTGCCTGCGTGATCTGATCTTTACCTGTTTTCTAAAGGTCTCAGAGGTTTGCTAGAAAATGAATGAACAAACAGCGTCATAAAGACCAAAGATCACAGCAGATAGGTCAGGGAGAAACTTGTGAAGAAGTCTAAAGCAATGTTAGGATAGAAAACATTGTTCAAAGCGTTGAACATCTCACAGATTATGCTTCAATTCATCCCCAAAAACAGAAAGTATATCAGACGACTACAAACCTTCCAAGATTTGGCCATGCACCTAAAAGGACAGGCCTAGCAAGGAGATCAAGCACTTAATTAGAAAAGCAGCCAAAATGCCGCTGATAACACTGGAAGAACAGAAAAGCTCCACAGCTCAGATGGGAGCATCTGTAGATAAGAAAACTATTAGTCACACTCTCAACTAATCTGGGTTTTCTACAAAAAGAAAACTATTGTTGAAAGAAGGCCATACAAATTTCCATTTGCACTTTGCTACAAGCACTTTGCTATATGCCATGTACACACCACGCCGATGGTGAAACGTGGTGCCATGGAAAGTTGCGGTAAAGAGGGGGCTAAATCCAGGGCAATATGGAAGAAAACCTGTTAGAGGCTGCAAAAGACTTGAGACTGGGGCAGTGATTCACCTTCCAGCAGGACAAGAACCAAGTAAACACAGCATCATAGCATATCAATGTGTTAAAATGAGCTAGACAAAATGTTTACCACAATCTAATTGATAATCTGTGGGAAGATTGAAAAATGCCGATCGAAGATGCTTACAGCAAACCCAACTGTGGTTGAGCTATTTTACAAAGAGGGGGTAAAATTCAATGGCTACATGTGCTAAGCTGAAAGACACGACACAATTTTACTTGGTTTCGTTTTCCTTTCACTTCAAAATTATGCACTTCTTTATGTTAGCCTGGAGTATAGAATCCTGATAAAATACATTACATTTTGTGTTTGGAACATGTCAAAATGTGATCAATTTTAAGTGCAATGGTTATTTTTACAAGGCATTGCACTTATTGCCAGAATTAATTCTAACAAATCCATCTGAACACCTATGGGCACACACATTTCAACTTGCAAAGAAAGAAGAAAAAAAAAAAGGAAGTTTAAATGCTTTTGTATAAACAAGCCTTAAAAAGGCAGAGCTCGTGCGCAAAACAGCACAGCCACAATGAAACGTCTCTGGCAGGATGTTCATTAGAGTGTGGTTTTCCCAAAAAATCCCAAACAGTTCCAGTTTTTCTATAAAGGGAAGAAAAAGACAGGCAAAGAAAGTCATATTCAGCCATTCAAACATCCGGCTACAAGTGGAAATGACGACTCTTTTATATACAAGGGCAACCACCAAAAAACATATGTGGCTCAGCGGCTGCAACATGAGCTATTCTTTCTGTTACCTGGTTAAAATATCTGTCAGAAACCAATGGATCCATCAAAAGAACAACAAACTCACAATGCACAGTTCAAACACTCATGCATCATCAATCAGTTACATGAATTATCATAGTGTGCCTTTCTTTTGCAAACAAAGCTTTGGTAGTTAAAATTAGATCAAAGGGATATGCGTGCTTTCTGTTAAGAATAAATTACATGACACAAATGGTTACTATTACAAATTTATGATTAGCCTCTGAATTTAAGGTTACTATGATTAATTATAAACATATTCCAATCGTTTGCTCTCCGCCAGATTCCCTGCATGCCCTATTAGCAGAGTTGAGCTGCAGACTTGAACGCAGAGGCAGCAGCTTGGGAAGTGCCGAGAAGTGTTTCTCAACAGCTGTGCAGGAAGTCACATCCCTCCACACGTCGAGGTGTCACAAGCAGTATTTTAACATTTCCAATTTTAATCTCAGATTCCTGCCATGTGTCAGCTTCAAAATAATGTTCTGTTCCTGCCCCTTGTTGCCTCAGTAACATTTTGCCACCTAGAGAAACCTCGACATATGTCAAACCTCATCTGGATTCTCTGTTCGGAGATTTTTTTTTTTTTATTGGTCGTCTTCTTACTAATGAAGAATAGATCTGCTGGAAGCACCTTTTAAAGCAGACTGGAATGTTTAAATGAAGTTCAAAAAATGATTTAAAGCACAGGATGTAAAACCACATGGCCTGCTAAATGTACCGTTGAATCACATCTGTTCTAGTAGGGATACATGACATACTGTATCTTAGTATCCTAATAAACATCAGGTTTAAAATAGCAGTGGAAAATAACAGAATGTAATTAAAGCTCTGGTAATTTATCCATGAACTTCAATTAAATTAAAATAATGTTTATTTTGTCATTTCAATTTTGATGTTGCTGCCTGCCAAACAGGATCTTTAAACAATAATGACTGGAATAATATTTAGCAATTAAAATGTATTTATTTTCAACCAACTACAACATTCAAATATTACAGACAGGTCAGTGTTTCTGTAATTACTAAGATTTATTTGTATAATACAAATAACAGTGCTGGCATAAGTTGTCCTGCACAATTACATTTTTGTTGCTAATTAAAGCTCCATCACACTAAAGCACAAGTGTTAACACTGTTTCATCTACATACTAGGGCTGCTAATATTTATTGCTCTTCCAGCAGTTTTTTTTAGATAATGATATTTTATAAAGTGATATCTTAATAACAATAATTTTATATTGGGAAATATTGTGTGACCCTTCTATGTACTGAAAATAAAAAGTTTTATGTAGTCTTTTTACATAAAATATTTTCACTTTGTAGCTCAAAACGTCACATGCAGCAATGAATTGTGGGTAATACACATCAGTGAAGCACACATCAATGTGGACTTCACCAAAGTGTGGATCAAGGGCACAAAGGGAGAGGGGCAAATGCGACTCTGGAGTTCGGGACACACTACGCACTCACGCCCTCAGCCAGAACATGCATTTGAAGGGCACACGGGTGAAAGTGCGAGTATTGGGACAGGGCCTCACTGTGGGCTGCTGAGCACACAGAATGTGGCAGAAAATGAAACTAAATGCAGTAACTTAATGCAAAAAGAGACATAATGTAGTGTACAATTCACACAAAAACATTTATCACAGGTGAATCCCAAAAGGTTTATCTCTCTGACCCAGTACAGCAAAAATTTCTTGATGGATTCTAAGGTTCTTTCTTAAACTTAGAACTTAGCTTAGCATGTCTTTCCTGGACAGGGTCAGCCAAGAAAACGTAGGCTTGGGATGACATGAATGCTATGTTATGTTAGACAGCCAGTCTACAAAATGACCCTACTATTACTTTGGAACGAGTTTCAAAAATGTCAACATGCTATCACTTTAGACACAGTACCTTATTACTTAGGCTGTTTTTATAATACTGTTTTTCTAAAGGGATATCATTCTATTGAATAGATAGTTGCCACAAGAGTGGAACGGAAATGTAAGAGACTCCAGAAATTTGCCAAGTTGATAGTATACCGGTAAACAGCATTACATAGAAACAACATTACGAGCGGCATTATTGAGACTTCAGTTGTTTTTTTAATATGTGCTTTGTCAAGTGCTGGAGAAAGTTACAGAGACCCGTTAGATGATCTGTCCTTAAAAGAGTATGAAGCAAAGATAGCTGCTAATGATTTAGATCCATACGAGGTGGACAGATGCATAATGTATCCTGAGTTGAATTCCCTTCCAGCAGTCACCTATACAGACATTGTGAATAATTTAATTGACAAAAAGGTGCCTACACTATATAAAAACTATGTTCCTTGAAGTCTTTGGAAACTTTCAACCAACCCAACAGTGGCTGGGTGAAAGATGTAAAGTTACTAAGAGTAAAGGACAATATTCTCATCACAGGCAGGGTAAGTAAACAGTGTTGTTTTTCCATGAAAGTAAGTGATATATTTGCTTATATCAATCTTATATGCTTACTGTATATGGTTTTCATTTACTGATTGACAGTGTCACAGTCTGTTTCTTTTTTGAACATTTTAAAATGTCCTTATTGCTAAAAAAGTGATCTGAGCAATCCTGTGCCTTATTAAATGCCTGGCTAATATTCCTCTAACTCTGTGATTATTAGCAAAGTTTGCCCACCTTCACTTCTCGGGATGTAATGAAAACTTCTCTTTATTGTCTTACCTCCTTTGTTTTTAAACCCTTGAACCAAACAATATACCATCATGTTTCTTTTACATGCGATCATGAAGTGGAAAGCTGCTGCCGTTTTCATCATCTACTATCATAATGGTGGGAGAGTACCCGATGTAAGCAAATGTGACGTCATGTGGGAACTAGCTATAAAAGACACCGATTACATCCAGAGTTAAACACATTAACAATCAACATTAGGGTTGCGACTAATAACGGATGCTTTTTAAAGCTGTCTGAATTTCCAATTTTGCTAAATAGGATTATTCAAAGATTGGACTGAAATGTATAGGGATTCAGACAATTTGTTTTTTCAGCATAATGAATGAGGTCATATCCTTCTCATATTTTAAGACCTTTGGATGCTGGATTTGGAGGTTGCTTTTGAACAAGACCTCTGGTGAGGACATTTTGAACAGATCTGAAGTAAAACATATCACGTGGCTGAAAAGTCAAATTTGAGGAGCACATGTACAGTACAGAATGAACAGTGCTTTAACATATGCATTTGACAGTGTTGGCAACGCCGTTTGATCACTAACCAAACTGCCACTGATTTTTAGAGACATTGGAAGGTTAATTGGCATGAGCGTTACAACCCTGAGACAGCATTTACTACAACTTCAAAATTTACATAAAAATGTCACCATAATGACTCAGTCACATTGTATGTGTATGCTACACTATGCAGAAGCTCAGTCTACAGAAATGAAGGTTTATTCACCTTGTGGTGATGAATGGTTAGAGTAGTTCCAGCTGAAAAAGTCTGATCTACTTTCTGATTAATTCAACAGTCAGTTGTTATCCTCTGTTATGCTACCCCTGTTCTGGTCTCCTTCTTGTCATGCTGCCGATCCTTGTTTTCGCCTGCCTGCCTGTAGGTTTTGTTGTTTCCTTTGTTTAATAAATCACAATCCATTTTCCCATGCCGCTCCCAAGTGTTTGTCTGCAAAATGGTCCTCCCACCACTAATCAAAACCTCACAAGTCCCACAATATTCCATTCCTATTTTAGAGCCACATAAGACATGTTTTTAGATATCACAACATACATCGAAGGATAAGGAATAGTGTGACATCAGCTTTACTAAACATTTCTTCACTGTAATGGTTCAGTATTTACATTAATAAACCTGTTAAAACCTTTCCTTAAATTCTTTAAGTATAGAAGTGTACTTGTGCAAGTCCAAGTAATAGGAATAAGATAAAGGCCAAACAATGGTGCTTTGATCAGTTTTTATTTACAAACCTTCACCTGATTTAACGTCATCAACAGATTCTAACAGAACAGCAAAGTATGAAAGCTTTACTTTTGACTTTGTCAGGAGAGCACATAATCAATGCAATCAAGAAATCAATGTATTATTAAACAAAAAACATGATCTTACCACTCGTTATTTAAATGAAAAAAGAAGTTACATTTTGACATAAAACAATGCTTTGACACTGGTTAATCTACATACTGGTGCTGCTAATATTTGTTTCTCTCATTAGACACCATCAACCGATTAACCAGAACAGCAAAGAAAGTGCTGTTCTTTACTTTGACGCCGAGGCAGCAGGACATTTTTGCCTGACTTCCTCCACAGCCTGGAAAATCCTTGCCACATTGCTACCATTGTGAGAGCTACTTTGCTTTCACAGTCCAAAGATCAAAACAGCAGCCATGTTTCTAAGGAACAAATGTCTTACCAGCGGGGTTGGTGTGAACACAGATATAATGCTGACAGGAAGCTGGGGCAGTCACTTGTAGAGCCAATTATGGGCAGAGCCGTGGGGGCAGGTTTACAAACACTGCTTTTCTTGCATGGCACTGCTCTGAGGTGTATGATTAACTTCCTCGCCAAAAGTACCCAGGCAACCCAGAAACTGCCCTCTTCGTAGGTGGCAAAACTGGTGAGTCGTGGCATATTACAGTCAACAACGTACTACCAGGAAAAACAGAATATGACTTGAAATCAAAGGGTTTATTTTGGTTGTTCTTATAACTGACTTTACTTGCACATACTTTGGCTTTTAATGGTTCGCCTTTTAGACATGTTTAGCTGTTTGGTTGGATTTTACAGTACTGCTGTCACTGGAAGAATGCAGGTTACAAACCTCTTCTGAAGCCACAGAGGCTTGGCGTTCTATATCAGAATCAGGAGGAATTCAAATAGGCCCATCCGATGAAAATACCTTAGCTTTTGGAAGACTAATTATAGGCCTTTCCTATGAATGGAGGATGGAGGAGCAACATAATTAACCAGCCTCTAGATTACCCAGTATTATTCCACCCTGCCCCCTCAGAGCCAAAGTTATTTTTTAGAGGATTACACAACGTTGGTTAACAGTTGTGCAAAAAGTAGGAAAAAAAGTTAATCCCTGGTGCTCAGTCTTTGAATCAAAATAAGGAGCGTCCACAGTAAATGCTTCCTCCCATGTGGCATTGTCATGGCAGCAGAGGAGGGTTAACGGCAAATACCAGATTTTTTTTTAACTATCCACATCCCAGCAGCCCTCCTTCACTACAGAATTTAAAAAAAGTTCCTTTCACCACATCTGCCCTATTTGTGCGCCTTTTCTTCACCTGACTTGCTCAAGAGATTCGCTTTATCTTAAAGGTCATTTCATTCAACCAGGCAACAAACAGACATGAATATAACTGTCCCAAATCTTTCCCTTGCAGAATTTATGCTTGACTTGCCTCAAATAAAGAAGGTCCCTGCCAGCTCAAAGAGGGAGCTCACAATCCAGGCAGCTCAATAGAAAAGACTCCCTGTATCATAAAGTCCCCCCTTTTACAACTCTACATTTCCATTTAATGACAGCCTACATATTAACCCTGGTCACCATCCAATTACACAGAATAAGTAAATTATCTGTGCCAGTGTGCAATTTGAAAATGTTTTTCATGAAACACGGCGACAAGTGTGGAGCAGGAGGCCTCTTTCTCACTCTTCTTCTGTTCATTAAAGAGCAAGCTTGGGAGTTATTTTGAATCCTTTAAATCTAAATACAGGTGATTCCCAGTTCTGTTTTATGCAAGACCACCAAGATTCCCTGTCATGGAGTGGCACAGGGGTGTAGGATGTCACGAACAAGACTGACTGGTTGAGCTTTTCTTCCCAGGCCAGCGCTTAACAAAGCAGACAACCAGCAACTCTGCATTCATATTTAATTAAAGCTGGCTAACATCACTGCCCGATAGCATTACACTCAACACAAATGGGGACAAGAACTCTTTTAAAATTCAATATAACTGTGAGGATGTCACAAACATAAAGACATTTTACTTATCCTGAATCGCAGAAATACATGTTGATGTTTTTATCAAAATCATCAAACATCCAGCTCACATCTAATATTTAAAGGCATGTAAATAACACCAGGTGGTGAATATTAAGTACCAAACCTAGCACACACCTCTGCGGGTGTAAAGTCACTGCTGGCCTCCCAGGCGACAAGCTTGTATGTGCATGTTTTGTGTGTCGGTAGATTGAGTGGGGAGGGGTTGGGCTGAGATGACCAGATGACAGGCAGTTAAGTCCAGCCAAGCCATGTCAGTTTGCTCTGCCCAGCCCCTCTGACTCACTGCTGAGCTGTAGATACACATCAGCAGTCAGCGAGAGCGAGGCTAGCCTGTTACATGATAGTTTTTCTCTTTGATGCATTTCGACGAGTTTTGATGTATAGTTTTGTGTTCAAAACTATACATAGTTCACATTTCTAAAGTGAAGTTTTAGCTTTTTTCCAGTGGCAAAAATCAGCTGAAGAAAATATCAGGTTTTATCATCCTGGTGACTGTGCTTCATATTGATGTTCATTAGTGACACTGCCTGAGTCTGTCACTTTGGGGTGAATTTAGACACAAGCAGGGGTGACTTTGGTTTGCACAAGACTGACTGTAGAAACCCTGAGTGGACTTTTGTTGACATGTCCATCTATGCATTAATCTACTGCCTTCTGCTTATCAAAGATCAGGCTGTAGAAGGTAAAGGCTGGCTCTACGACCCTTGGAATCAATCCACCTTTTTTCCTCTTGAAACCGTAGTCTCCGGCTTAAAGGAGCAGGCTCTTATTCCCTCTGCTTTACAGTTTGCTGTGAATCGCTCCATTGCACAGAGACAATGGACAGCCATGTCTTGAAGACAGTTCAATAAAAATGATCATCACACAAAGATCTTATGTTAAAAAATTAATGTTGGTAACAAGGTGAAAGTGTTTCAGCTGAATTATACGCTTCTCCAGGAGTGAAGGCTGCTTGTCGGGACTTTGATGCAATCAACTGGTTTCCTTATATAGGAACATTTTTGACCAATCTGTATAATCTGACCCAATCTGTATAATATGATTGAACTTAACTTTGTAAAGTGCCTTGAGATGACATGTTTCATGAATTGGCGCTATATAAATAAAATTGAATTGAATTATACCTTTTCAGCTACCTGCATTTTCATAGCATGACGATGCCATCAGAACTTTGCTTTTGCCCCTGTTGGGTTCCGTCGTGAAAAATTGGTTTCATAGGAGGGATCAGAAAGAGAGTGTTTCAAAATCTGGATCAAGGAAGACCTCACATTTTATCAATCCTTGACTGGGGCCCCCTCCTGTAACAAAGCCTAGGACGTAGCTCCCCAGTGAGCACCTAGTGGCTGAGATTTAGCTCCCGGGTCTCAGCCAGATTCAGCCTGAAATGGTCTCAGGAGACCACCTTCAAGTCAAGCTTACCTTCAGTGAGCGGGATGTACTGATTGGCAAGAGAGCACACATGGGGCTTGGCCATTCCAATTCCCAGCATCATGTAGACTTCAGCTCAGACTTTAACACAGTCAACCAGGACATCCTCCACCAAATGCTCACCCAGCTCACAGTGCTTCCCTCCAACTGTCAGTGGATCACCAGCTTCCTGACTGACCACCAGCAGTAGGTGAGACTGAGAAGCATCTTCTCCCACTTAAGAGCAATCAACACCTGCACACTGTAACAGTCATAATTGTGTGATGTCTTTTTAAGGCAACCTAAGTCAATGTCTGATGATGTCATTAAGTATGTGCCCAAACTTTTGTAGAGAGCGCGAAGAAATATACTGGCATGGACACATGGACACTCTCTTCACCTCCATTTGTAATGTTCCGAGATGTATAAATTGTTTGATTCATGTTTGAGAGGATAGGAGTTGTTCTACCGGGCTTAATCATATTGAGGAAGAGGATGCTTAATAAACAGAACGAGCATTGTGGAAGATCCAGTACCAGTGTCGTCTGAGTTTTTGGAATGAGTGAGTTGCTGCCACCACCTCTTAACCACTATAAATACAAACCATGTTGTCACTGCCACCATTCGAAAGTATGCCCATCAGAATCAGAATCAGACATACTTTAATAATCCCAGAGGGAAATTACAGTAAGTATAGTCACTGAAATTAATTCAGTGACTATACTTACTGTTACAGCCTAATGGTGCGTTCACACCGAACACGCTTTCACCATGTTTGTGTCCTTTCGCTCGCCTGACATATCGCCAGCTATTTGTATGGCAGGCGACAAGCCAGACATCCAATAATACAATGGTGATCTCTCGTGACACTTACACTTACAAGTTTTACCTACCACTCCAGTCACCTCACTCACTCTTCTCCAGGCTAGGTCCTTTCTGGACATGTCTCGGTAGTAATACTTGGTTGGGTCATACAACTCATGTAAATTGGTCACTCTGGTCGGCGAAAACGCAGTCGGTGTGAGCACACCTTTAGAAGTACAACATTCTGCAGGAGCTACTGGTCATCTTCTAGACTGCCTACATTGAGTCTGTCTTGTGCTCATCCATCTCTGTGTGGTTGAGCTCATCTACTAAACTAGACAGGTCCAAACTGCAACAAACAATTAGAACTGCAGATAGAATCATCCATTAAAAATACTCCAAAAAGAGTAGGCTATTTTTTGTACACTTGTGAAAATGTGGAGAATTGTAAACGACCCCTAATTTATTAGAGGGACGTGTAACTTAAACAGATGTAAATAAAATGACAAAAAAGGAACACCCCATTCATCTGAAACAAAAATGAATCTGTTTTCGAGTATTCACTGTGTCCATGTACCAACAGTGAACATAGCGGTGTCATGTTCGGAGCAGAGTAGCTGTTTTGTAGCTGTATCAACCACTAATTTGTTATGATGCCTCCATAAGGTGCTGGTAGTCCATTGGTTAATATCTGCAAACATGAAAGGAAATTAGAGTTTGTCTTTTTTCCTTACTCTTCCATTAAAGTTTTAACACCCTAACCTGTATCCGGAGCACTATAAAGACCTCCACCTCATCACTTAATAGCTTGCAGATGCATCAACACACTTACCCTGGTATTCATGCTCCTCCATCTGTGGAGGAAAGTCAGTCATTAGGAGACCTCACCATGGAAACAAAACACTGCACACTTTCACCCTGATCAGCCTTTATGCTATAGACACTGTAGGAGGGGGTTCATTTGTGGAAGAGAGCTATGACATGGGTGAGCAAAGAAACTCATGAGATGTATAGACACACTCCCTGAGCGTCATGCTCTCTTGGCATGCTGGCGCCTGTCACTCAGCAAGGTCCCGGAATATGCACCGGGGCCATCGACAGGCGTCTGTGTCAATGCCTGACAAACCTCAAGGCACCAGGCTGTAATTGGAACGACTGGCCTAATCCTCAGATCAAGATAGACTCATTGACAATCTAAGAGGGGAGCAATCCCAACAGCAACCTTTTAGGGGAGCTGGGCTCTTTGTTGGGAGCAGCAGTGTCACCAGTTACTCCCACAAGATGCTTTCTTTGCCATGCAATAAATGTTTTAGAAATAATGCTCAGCCGTGAAAGCTACACCTGGACAAACGGAAATTATATTGGTTTCATTCAGAGTAAATCTAGGCAGCAACTATGGAGTGTTATAGCTCACCTCAACAAGCAGAAATGCTAATGTGCAAAGCTGGTGGAGAGATACTACCCTGATAAATAGTAAAATGACTACATTTATATGGTCCTTTTCAAACTGTTTTAAACTAGAGCCACATTTACCCAATAACTCTCACTAATCTGCAGACTTTCATACTACAAAGCTTGGTAAGCAACTTGGAGTTAGCAACTCGCCCAGAAACACATCACCATGTGACAGTAGGAAGCTGGAATAAAACCCACAGTCTTCCAAATGCCCACTGAGCCACAGTTGCCACTGATAGATCTACAGGCATATTTCCCGCAAAATATAGTTCCATAAATATATGAATTCAGGGGTGCTAAGTACAGCTGATTGCCACACTTTTCAGATTTGTATTGTAAAATAGAAATAGATTAAAATTTTTGTGAAAGCAATGTATCCTTTCCACTACACAATTAGGCACTGCTTTGTGTTGGTCTACCATTTAAAAACCTGATAAAATTAATGAAAGTAAACGTTCAAATTGTTCAAAAATGTGAAAAAAGTTAAAGTGGCATGCATACTTCTGCCAAAGCACAGTAGAGACCTGAGAAACAATACATCTTTTGTGACACCTCAATTCAATGTTGTAGATTTTTGCACAGGACTCATACTGTTGAATCTTTGAACCACCACCTCCAAACAAAATGTTTGGAGCGAAACACATACTAGAAGCATCAGTCATGATAGACTGGGTCCTACTCACCTAGACACGTCTCCTGACTGTCGACAAAGCAGTAGCTGTAAAGAATAACTCACACCTATTACACTGCATTACTATTGCCAGACAGCCAGCAGATAGTTTGCTGTTCTGCTTCAGTTCGCCGTCGCAAGAAGGCTAGTGCTCTTTTAGAATTGTCATGTGTCCCTCTGTCTCACCTCGTGCTCAAGCAATCGGCTCTCTCATGGAGGGGGCATGCGAGGGAGGTCAGCTCTGACACCTCTTTGGCAGAGTCACAGACTCTGGCCTCCAGCTCTCACTCAGAAACCTAGATGCCCAAATCCCTGCTCATTTATGATCCTGCTTTTAAGTGCCTGGAAACCCCTCTCAGTGAAAGGAAAGTTTGACGTGAACAGACACAGTAGGAACACATAAGATGCAACATGTTTTATGGCCGAGTATCTTTGAGATGTTTGTCACGGATCCTTGAGCACCGCTCCAACAGACCAGTGGAGGAAAAAGCAAGTGGAATGCACATCTAGGGATTATTTACCTTCATACGACCATTCAGTATCAAATCATAACAAGCATAAAACGGCCATCTGACATTGCAATAAGGCAAGGCAAGGCAAGTTTATTTATGTAGCACTTTTCATTAACAAGACGATTCAATAACTCACTATAGCTCATTTCTAAGAATGCATGGTGTACCTTGAGTGCTAAGTAGTACTTCACAAAAGTTAAGAGCCATCAGCTTTATGCAGTGCATGACACAAGTGTTTCTGTGTATGTGCGTGTATGTGTGTTTATAGTTCCTGGCTTTTGTAACAGCACCGGGAAGCTCGAGCCGTCTTCCCAGGCATGCCTGTGCAGTGTAACCAAGGCTGACTGGCTGACCTCAGACTGTGTGGGCCCTTTAGTACAAGATGAAGGAGCTTTTTCATTGACACAGGAACAGGAGGTATCGCCTTCCCTTTGCAGAAGCACTCATTCATGCCAGACACAATGCGTTATTATTGGTTTTGAATTGAAATGTTAATTTTGGGGAGCTGGGCAACTGGGTTTGGGAGTTTGTCCCTGCTCATTTCTCATTTTTCACTTGGCTGAAGTGGTCTGTTTCATCTGCTGGAGTTAACCCCCTAGTCTCCTTGTGTTACAGCACTTAAGGGTAAAGACACACAAGAGTTTTCAGATTTTCTTTCTAGACTACATGTGGAACAGAATCCCTCAGAGATGAGTTAAAAGGTGAGTGTTCAGAGGTGAAACCTGCAAGACATAGGCCAAAACCCACAGAGCAGCCACTATTGATCCTGAAGCCATAGAAGGGGAAAAAGCATCTCTCAGGCCTGATGGTGTGAGGCAGGCAGGTCAGCACTCTGCTGTGTAGCCCTCACAGAAATGAGTGCATCAGCAGGCCCGGCAGATCTATATGACAGGAATTAAACAGCATAATCAAATTGTTTGCGCAACCATTTAGCATCTCATTCCCTTGCTGCCCTGGGCCAAACTGACCACTGGAGACTGGCCATCCACAGCAGTAACAAAGTAGGGCAATAACTAACAGCGATTAAAGGAATATTGATGGCCTGTGACACAGAGCATCCTGAAAAAATGCTATTTGGTCAAATAGCTGCAATAATTAAGTATATGAGGGTCAGTCAATTTTATCTGCTGCTTTTATTTGGATCGATTCTTTCGTAAACTGGCCAAGCTTCAGAGAGCATTATTGCTGAGTGGGGTGTTGATTTCATAGCGCGGGGGCTTCATCCCACCAACACAGCAGCGGCTCCAAGGGAAGAGCACACAAACAATATTCCACGCAAACAACACGAGCGCAGAGAAAAATCCAACAATAAATAATCATTAATATTATTAAAATTGCTGGAATTTAAATATATCCATATTGACTGTACTGTGATTTGTTTTTTATCCCTTAATTTTAACCTGTGCTATAATTCAGAAACATCACATCACTGACAGCAGCTTTGTTTTTCAACATTTCCTAGGCACTGCAGATAAGCTTGTTAAAAATTCCCACCACGGATTGATAAACGTTAGCTGAAAGCAAAAATAATTAGATTTGGCTGCGTAAGGCCTTGGTGCTGTTAATGTGATGCATGTGATGGTTAAAAATAAACCAGCCCATTTAGAAGCTTTTCTCCCAGTTGATTGATTAAACATTAACCTGCTGGATCTGGGATATTTCTTATTAATCACAGGTGACACAAACTTAACCGAGCACAAGGAAAGCATGTATTTAGGAAGAAGGTCCAAACAGGATGCTGCAAACACACATTCAAATAAAATTGTCCAAATGTAACATTTGCCATTCAGCAGATATTCGAGCGATGCCTTCTTATCACTGGAACAAGTCAGATTTCCAACTCCGGTGGTGCAGCTGAGTTATGGACCCAGTCTCTCTCTCACACACACACACACACACGCACACACACACACACACGCACACGCACACACACACACACACACACACACACACGCACACACACACACACACACACACATACACACACACACGTAAAAGCACACATCACCAAAACATCGTGGGAATTACCATGACCTAATGCATCGCTTATCTTACCTTTGATTGTACAGTTCACAGAGGAAAGCACTTTCCTCATGTCTACAACACAGTGTCCAATGACAAAACTAAGACAAACACAGTTTTTTAAAAAGGTTGGCAGATGTATCATCATGTTCCACCAGACAAACAAAACAGAAGCCAACAGTGCCATCAGCGGCATGCAAATAAAGGAACTTTGTATTAGAGTGGATGAACCTGAAAATACCATCATTGCTTTGGTGATTTTACTTTGATGATAGTGGTCAGCGTTCACAACTACAAAAGCCTTAATTTGGGTCCTGCATGTAAATTGGTATGTGCTGGCAGGAAATTAACATTGCGCATCACCCTGAACACACATTACTTACTATGAAACATTGTGATGGCAGTATCATGCTATGGGCTTGCTTGTCTTCAGCAGGGGCAGGTAAGTTGGTCAGAACTGATGGAGGTAAATACAGGCCAGTACTGGAGGTAAACCTGTTTGCTGCAAACAACTTTTGGCAGGAAAATTACCCTAAACATATAGCCAGACTTACAATCAAATGGTTTACATCACAGAATATTATTGTGTTAGAATGGCTCGCTCAAAGTCCAGATTTGCAGGGCTGTGAATACATATTTGAACTCTTGAAATTTCTTCCATTTTCATTTTTCAACAAGGGTAAAAAAAAAACTCAAAACTAAACAGGCTCCATGGAAAATAATTACCCCCTTGATAGCAGTTCTAATGGCCAAGAGTGACCAAACAAGCCATTAAGCTTAGAGGGAATAATCACACTTTCACATCGGACCAGAAATGGTTTAGATCCCCTCAATAAAGAAAACTATCATTTGAAAAACAAAATTTACTGTACTTCTCTTACTCTGATATCAAAACTTCTTTGTGAGATGTAAGTTTACAATTTGTCCGACTGAGAAGAATGATGTCCAATACGATTGAGCAGAAGTGAAGTCAGTGGCAACAACATAAAGGAAGCTTTGATTGCTTTAAAACCATCATTGTAGAGGAATATTCATCCACTTTATTAAATGGGTGGTAATTATCCACAACTCCAAAAGTTTTCAATTGGAGCCTTGCAGAGCTCTGAAGCTACTTTAAAATAGATACTTTTTGTTGCCGCAACCAAGAATGAGCCCCCCCCCCCCCCCCCCTTATTGCTTGTTGTGCTAAAGGAGCCTTTTATGAGAAAATTGACAAAGTAAATATCCTTTCTACTGTTTCACCTTATGAATAATGTACACTGGAGTGCAATGGGGTATTTTCAAAAGAATAAAAAATCAACTGCTTCAGGCTTGTCCATGCACATCAGCTGTCAACGTTAATGCGAGTGGCGGCTGCGTCGTGGGCTCTTACGCCAGCGCACAGGTGCCCCTTTCACTCCCAGGCCGAAAATGACAAATTCAATAAAATCAAGACAGATCTCCAGTTCACCTATGAAATCAAACGCACCTGACAACCAGCTGAGGGGCTTCTCTGAGCCACCCTGACATCTCGTCTTGACATCCTAATATCAATACTTAATTCTGCAGCCAAGGAATATATCTTTGTCTGACTAGAACGCTTTGACACTGTGAGAAAGAGTATGTGTCAGAGGTTGTGGGACTCGAGGTAAGATTGTGATTAGGAAACTGAATCTCTGAGATGACATTAACAGAGAGCGTCCCCAACTGTGTGTGTGTTTAAGCCCCAGAGCAGACAGGCTGGTTTAAGGTTACCAGGCGTAATTCTGATGGTGAAAGCGCCACAATCAGCCTACTTAATCTTGAAGCTGTTCTTTAAAACCAGAGAAAGACGATCTGTCTCCATTCTACTGTACAAAACAAGGAAACATGGGATTCATCTTAAAATGGAAATGACCATCAAATTAAATTTGCTTTTAGGGGCAAGGAGGACAACCAGTGACAGCAGGTTTGTCTTTGATAACAAAAAAGGTGCTTGTGCTCAGTCAAAAAGGACCAGTCTCATAAACTTCACCTGACCTGAAAGGAACAAACCCTGGACTTCAGATTTTAAAGAATTAGCATCACAATTGCCTAAATGTCTGCCTTGCAGTAAGAGCACAGTAAAACGGTTTTGCAATTTCAGTGGTGATGATAAACTGGGAGATGCAGATAGCAGGAGCACTGTGTTTGAGACAAATCTCCAGTGTATACTCATTAGCATCCCAGAATATTCCCATCAAATGACTGCCGAAACTGAGCACTGAGGCCGTTCTGCAAGCATGAGTGCCTTAATAAAGAATGACCCAAGGAACCCACAGTTTGGTGAGTCAGGTCCATGAAGAGCTCACATTAGGGCTCCCACCTGTTTGTCTGGGTACTCCTTTCACACAATAGGTCATGAAATGCAATATGGGCCTGTTCCACTCTTTCTCACCACACAAAAGCCAAGGAGCGGATGCGCTGCAAGATAAATGAGCCTGACTGTTGGATGGTCTCCACATGGCTGGCCCATTAAAATAAACCAAGCAAAGGAAAAACTCAAAATCTTCCAAACTCAGAATTTGGTTGAATGATTAAGATTGAAGAAGATGACAAGCTATGCATGTGTTGTATTTTAGCATATTAATGGAGAGTTGGTGCTTCACTGTGGAACAGCTGGTTGCACTGCTGGCCTTGCCCTGGGTTTGAATCCGGACCCAGACCTTTCTGCATGGAGTTTGGATGTTCTTGCAGTACATCTATGGGTTCTCTCCATGTACTCACACAGCTTAAAAGCTTGATTGTTTGGTTAATTGGCTCTCTCAATTGCCCTTAGGCATGTGTGCTTGTTTGTCCTATGTGTCTCTTAGTTGCTCATTGATGGACTGGCAACCTGTCCTGGGTGTACCCTCCTGTCACCATTTGACCACTGGAGATAAGCACCAGACCGCCACAAAACTGAATAGAAAAGCAGGTATAGATGATGGCTAGATGAGAGATAATCAGATGTAAAAGAGCTGAAAAGCAGCAGGGGCTAAACCCAGGGCAGTTCTTTTCCTAACGAACGGTGAAGACCCACTGGGAGTATAGGTGAACCGGGCACCAGACACATTTCCCACACCTGATAGTTGGACCTTTAAGGAGAAGGAGAATTTCTATGTGTGGTTTTGTCATGCCTCAACTAGCTTTCCTCTAATTTCATGTCATTTTATGTCATTGTTGTCAACTGTCAGTCTTTGACCCATTTTCATTTTCAAAATATGTCCGGAAATTAATTTGTAAAAATCAGTTTTCTTGTTTTTGATTTGTGTTGCATTGTATCTTTCTGTGGATGCCATCTTGTTTCCTGTTTGGAATGTAAGACTTCCTCTCTGTTGGTAGAAAATAATGGTATATCTGGATTATCATCCAAAAGGTAAATTATTTAGCAATTCAGTTCAAAATCTAATATATTAAATACTGTTGATTCATTACAAACAGGGAGTTACATTTCTGGTACAGTTGTTTTTTTATGACTATGGGATTAACAGCTAGTGAAAACCTAATAAAAAGGATTACCAGTACAGAAATATCCCTGTATTGTACATACCTGTATACATACCTTGTGCACCTTTTCATGTCACATTTTTTCCTTCCATTCAACTTTCCGTGTGCTTGGATATAGCACTGTGAGAAATATCAGCTTCTTGCAATGGCCGTCTGAAGCTTACCCTTCCTTGCAGAGGATGACAGTTACTGGTGTAAAATTGTCAATAGCATTGCTATACCATAACATTTCTGGAGTAAAAATCATTTTTTGTGGTTTTATGCAACATTTTGATTTTCTGACGTCATTTCTGGTTTTCATGATTTGTAAGGCCCAATGATAAAAAAAAAAAAAACACTTGAAATAGTTCACTCTGCATATAATGAATCTATACAATATATGTGCAAGACTTTATAAATTCAGTTTATTAAATGTACATTTTTTATCATATCTATTTGCACCAGTGTTTGTTTTTACCAACATATAAAATGTTTTGTGTCATCAACAGAAAAAAATAAAAAAGATTATGAAGTAAAAAATAAAAAGTCCAATTAGACTTTTGCAAATCAATACATTTTCTGTCAATACTACAGGGGCATGTTGTAGAGAGTCAAAGACTTAACATTGACAGCAATAACAGATAAAAGGGACTGACACAGCAGTGCAAAACTAAGAAATCCTCAAATCCTACACAGGTATGCTGTTAAAATGGTACACTCCTCCTTTGAGATCCACCACCTGAGTGTGACTGACAGTGTGGGCAGGTGTATCTGCAAAGTGACGAGCGCCTGGTTCACCATTGTTCCCAGTGGGTCTTTGATGTCCCAGTGTTAGGCCAGAAGCCCTCAGTGGGGAGCCCCGGCTGTGTTTCAAGCTGCGGATTGTATCGACTCTGTAGGCCTGACAGCACAGGGTGTAGGTTTGTAAAAGGGAGGGGGCTTGAGCTTCCAAAGATCACCTATGTGCAGCTTCATCTCACCCAGACCTGCGGACTGAAGGATGGAACACATAATAAAACAGATTCAGCCAAAGCCCGAGTCAAGAAGGAGCTATTTGTTGCTTTCATTCCTTCCTTCTTCCCCTTGTCTTTTTCTTCTGTCAGATTCAATTTAACGCACACACACATCGCAAGATCCACTGCGACTTGCTACCCAGGCATACTTTATTTTTTTAATAAATTAACATAACTGAAATTTTTTTATTGTTTTTAATATCTGATCTGTCTATACGTTTAAACAACTATGACCTGATATAGGGTTTATTAAGTGAATACTTAATAAAAGGACTTCTAGCACGATCTGGCTTCCACTGAAGACAAATGGTTTGGTTTTTGCAATGCAGCAGCTGCACACACAGCCCTTACCAAAGGCCAATCCTTTAATGAAACTTTGAGTGTACAGTAAGTGCACAGGAGTGGCTTACAGCTAAATAGAGTAATGTTTCTGAGCTGATGGTTCCCATCCTCTTGAGCCACTGCAGCCCATCGAGCCATTTGGCTGAAATGGGGAAAAATAAAACTCAAGACAAGACACTGGAAATAAATCCAGCTTTAGATGCATGTGCTAGTGTGTCTGTCTTTGATAGGACAGTTTCAGAGACTCCCGGCGGCACCAGAATAAACTGTAAACGGGGCAGAGTGGGACAGCCCCCCCCACCTCTTAGTGAACAGCGATTGTGTTTCAGTGTGTTTGCTCGGCTCTTCCTGTGGTGCTGCGTGTTGTGGAGCAAAAAGCCACTGCTGGGGAGCCACAGTGGAAGAGATCAATCGTACACATTCCTGCCACCTGAGATTCAAGTGTTTCTGTAATACTGTACAGCTCAATCGATACGCAAAGCAAGGGACTGGGAGTGGAAGGAGTCCAATCCATGTTTGGTGCTGGTAGGGCTGACATAGAGTTAAAGAAGGCAGGTTTTGCTGAATGTTAAACTCCCCCCTAGAGCCAGGCATTTACTGGCATTCATAATTTTCCAATAGTTGTATATTTGAAACTAAAACATTTTGGATTATTTATTTATTTTAATTTAATGAGCTTCTTCTTCTTCTTCTTCTTCTTCTTCTTCTTATTATTATTATTATTATTATTGTTTTTATTATTATTATTACTTTCATTCAGTCGTACTTCCTGTGTCCAATATGATCTAAAAAACATTTTAAATAAAGCCCATAGAAAGGAAGCGTTTGTCCTAATTAGGTAGGAATGTGGATCAGTTTTGTTTTCTTTCTGTCTTTCAAGGAATCTCTCAGGAAGCCGGCGCGCTGCGTCAACACAGCTCAGGGGAACACATGTGACTGTTAAAAGGAAAGCGGGCTCTGTGCACAAGGATCATTTAGCTTCAACGTCTTGAAATCTAAAACGTAAATATTGGGTTTTTTTCTTTTGGAGTGGGGCAGTGGAGGAGGTGGGGTGCTTTGCGAAGAGGAGAGGGAGTGCGCAAAAAGGGGATGCTGAAATGGGCAGAAAGGAGCGGATCTTGCACTGCAGGATGTGCAGCGATGTGTTAAATTAAATGCAGCTGGGGGATTTTTTTTTGAGTTACACAAAAAATGTAAAACAATCCTATTTGAAGCCTGAAATTTGCCATCATTATTTAGAGCTCATTGAGCTGGATTTTTGTGATATTAAAAAAGTAAGACGACAATCAGTTTCATTTCCAAATTTAAAATGATAGCCACCTTAAAGTTAAAAACTACTTATTAATGCTGAGACTAAACAAATTGCTTTGCTCATAACAGCTTTCTTATTTCCCCTTTACAATGCTGTAATTTACATTACAACCCTATTTCTAAGCATTTCAATATAAAATAAGGTGGAAAACTTTCATCTGTCATTGAAATAAAAACTTAATAATGAATATTCAAAAAAATAAGCTCTGAAGAAAATTTATGTTTGATAAAAAATCAAATTAGATGTGTGAAAATAGCTTCCACCAAGAAGTTAAAAGGCATTTATTTTTATGCAGAGTGAGGGAATAAAAGCACACAAGCACACACAAAAGGTTTCTTTTGGAAAACTGATGTATTGTATTATTAGAGTAAAGAATTACAGTATCTTAGTTGTTAGTAGGTATTAAAGTGTAGAGAAACTGGACCCATAAAGATCTTCCAACTTTCCAAGAAAGTGCATGTAACAGTCCAACGGTTGTCATACCCAATATATATTTATATTTATAAAAACGCTCTCAGTTTGTACCCCCCCTCCCCCCACCTGGTCGTGATGGACTTCTCATGTAATGAAGTATGTACATTATCCCACATGGGACATTGGATTTACCAAATCTGAACGTATTTACAGAAGCTTCAACACATGACTTTGCACTTGATGACATAGGGAGGATGCTGGGGCATAGCAGCAATGTGGAAATCCAGCTGAGAAACTACAAGAGAATCCCTCTCGACTGATTGGCTGCCAGGGCTCCAAATAAAATAAACCCGACGGAATATTCCCCCTCTGTGTAACCGTCTTGCTCAAGACAAGAGCAACAAAGAGAAGAAAAAAAAAGAAAAAAAATGTAAGTAAACAGAAATGAAAAGTAAAATAGCCAAGAATTGTAACAATAAAACAAGTTAACACTAAAGAAACTCTTGAAATGTAGCAAACTTTAATATTTTGCCTTCCTTAAATAAGATAAAGGTAAACAACAACTAGAAAATAGGAACTATCACATAATTTTGTCCCTTGCTTGAATGTCATTGTTTTGCCTCAACAAGGGAAGGGGAAACACACAGATGTTAGACCATCTACCGGAGATCAGTGTACATTATTTACAGCACATTTGTTTTGTTTATTACAGGGCTAATGTATCACATGAACACAGACAGCTCGGTTATAGTAACTACAGACAGAAAATAACTTAATGCCAAGGTTAGGTTACCCAACCAGATTCTCTAAGTCTCCGAAGCACATATTTAAAGCACCCATACATACCCATTCTGGTTTTAAAAATAAACAAACCCTAACTGTTAATGCTTCCACTTGTTTTCAAGCAAGGTTATAATCACTAATAAATAAGCTCCGTAAAACTATAACATGTACATTGTACAAAAAAAGCAACTTGTCTTCACACGAGTGTCCGTGAAGATTCAATGGCGAGCAAAGCAGTCCAGTTGATTTTTATCCTCGTCTTGTTCTCTTCCCGTCTCTTCTTCTCCGTGCGTACACATGTGTTCACGGTGCCTGGAGGCACCTATGCGTGTCTGTACCAAACACAGGCGCATGCACGCTAATTGGTGACAATCTCTTTATTATCCTCCATGAAGCGTGTGAACCGGAAGTGCGATCCATTCTCTGTGTTGGCCATTTTCTCGAGGCCGGCGAGAGCGGCGTTGGGCTCAGCGCTGTGCAGCCTGTCTAGGCTCCCTGTGAGGCCACCTATAGGAGAGCTGCCCCCGTTTCCCACGCTGCCCGACAGAGGTGGGATGCCTCCATTCTGAATGACAGAGATTTCATTCGTCTTCATTGCCAGCCCGTTGGAGAAGGCTGCTGCGTACTGGTTCCAGAAGCTGGCCGGGTCCCCGTTGCTTCCCCTTGATGCCATGTCTTTCTGAAAGATTTCAGGGAACTTTACTGGGTTTGTGCCCAAGAAGGCCATTGGACCGTCCACAGAGAGCCTACGGCCCCGTCTGGCAGGAGCACTGTTCCACATGTGTGTGCCCATGTGGACCTATGCAGGTGGAGAGGGAGGGAGGAGGGATAAAAGGAACAGAAGGAGGGAAGGACAGACACGGAGATGGATAAAAATTAGTGTTGTTTACAAACTTGGCTACAGGAGCTGCACATGAGATGATGCAATGGAAAAAATAATCATAATGCTTGACGGTATTTAAATGGCTTCACACCCTGAGCCCAGCAGCCTGGTTAGCTGTCTATGCTGTGTGAGGTACCAACAGGCTATAAACATCTTATTTTGGCACGACAGGGTGTTTAATCTGAACTTTAATTTGCTCATCTCACGGAGACCCACAGGGTTTGTGCCAAGATTACACTGCCCAGTTGCATTGCTCCAGACAACTAATACCAAGTTTTCATAAATACTTCTTGTTCCTAGTCCTTAAGTACAGTCTAAAAAACTCTGTGTAAAAGTATTTTATTTACTACTTCTGAATCTCAGGATTAAAATACTGAGGGAAGTTTTGACTTTCTTGAGACTGGAAACTTAGAAGTTAACCTTGAACTGGATTGTATTTTGGGACAAAATATTTTTTATCTTCAGGGCACTCTAGTTACAAGTTTCTGTATATCATTGAGCATATTCTTTTCTGACTGATGTAAGCTTATGACTTTTCTTAGAGACTCCTGTGGAAAAATACATTCTAACCTAGATCACTGTAACGATTAATTCTGTACACTGATCTCATATTTAGTTTATCATGTTCAACTTCAACTTCAACTACAACGACAAGTAGTGTACAACCAGAAGGCCAAGCAATGTATTTCTCATTATTCTCTCTTTCATTTACCTTGAGGTTTCCTTTGGTGGTGAAAGCCCGACCACAGATGCTGCAGGCAAACGGTTTTTCCCCTGTGTGGGTTCTCTCGTGGATCTGTAGAGCACTGGATGAAGAGAAACACTTCCCACAGGTGTTGCAGAAATGTTGTTTGGGAGTCCTGCGTGGTGGAGCAGCCGAAAGCACTGGGGAGGTGGATGCAGATGATGTGACCAAGCCTGGGGTGACATCTTTGTTCTCTTGGTGGAGGCTATGGAGAAAGCCATTGACCTCTGGTTTGCTGAGAGATCCAACAGAAAGGAGGGAAGGGGTTGGGCTGGAGGACAGGCTGGTGTTTGACGGCTCAAAGAGCTGCGAGGGAAGGTCTCTCATTTGATGAGTTAACATGTGCTGCTTGAGGTTACCTTTGGTGGAAAAACCTCTGTTACAAGCCGTGCAAATAAATGGTCGCTCTTTGGTATGGCTTCGATAGTGAATGTCCAAGGCACTCTGACAAGCAAAGGTTTTTCCACAGATGTCACATGATGTGTTTTTGATGGTGCTACGCTCACGAAAGGGAAATATCATGCCCAGAGGATCTCTAGAGGGATTAACAGATGTTAGGTCTAGGGCTCCAATGTTGGAGGGGTGAGAGTGCAGAAGGCTTGCACTGGTGTGGTCCATTGATAAGGCCCTCTGTTGCCTTTCTTCAAGGCTGGGAGATTTGCGTGGTTGTGGTTGCATGCTAGAGGGGGATGGAGCCTGCATGGAGGAGGTAGATTCTGACACAGCTGGACTCCCAGCACTTTGGCTTTCAACATCCCCTCCGAGAGATGAGGAGTCATTGGTGAGGCAATCCCCCTCAACAAAGCCATTAGCACTGAGCTTCAACTGGCTGGTTGGGACCTCTTCCATTTCATTACTCTGAACATTTTCTTGACCATTTTTCTCCTGACCCTCCTGGTTTTCCATTTCATGGGGGTTTGGGGAATAACATAGACTGTCTTGGGAAGCATCAACTGACCTGGGTGTGTCTGGTACACTGCTATCTGGGCCTTCATCCATCCCCTCAATGTTGTCATCAGAGAAATTATCAAGATCATCAAAGTTTCTCTCATCATATGAGCCAGTATCAGAGGCCATGGACTCTGGATAACTTTCTGGCAAAGGGGTGTTGGGGATCTGCCCACCCATGTGCATACGGATATGTTGCTGAAGAACCACAGCATTTGTGAACTTCTTCTGACAAATGGGGCAGGAGTGTTGAACTCTTAGAGGAGGCATGGCCCTGTGAACGCTGTAGTGGGTTTTTAGATTTCCCTTGGTGGTGAATGCTCTACCACAGATTTTACACTTGAAAGGCCTCTCCCCTGTGTGAGTGCGATAGTGCATTTTTAGAGCACTCTGGCAGCTCAATACACGGTGGCAGATGACACATTCGTTTGGGTCTGTCACCTTCCTGTCAATGTTTTCCACAAGCTGCTGTAGTTTGGAGGTCTCTGACCCCTGGAGAGGATCCAGGATACCTCCAAAAGGGAACTTAGCCTTGAACTGATCAGTCAGAAGAGGCATGAGTGGGTTGGTCATCATAGGTGGGCTGTTAGAAGTTGTATATTCTGCAGTACTCTCCGATGCAGAACTCACATTTGTCATTAAGACTGACGAGTGGCTTCCTTCTTCAGTTTTTCCATTTGAGGTAGGTAAAGTTGCACCTTCACCCTCTTCAGACACTCCATCATTAGTTTTAGCTGAAAGCTCAGTAGCACATGAGTCATTCTTTGCAGTAACAGAAGGGCTAGCTATGGCTATAGAATGATCTTCCTTTTTGATGAAATGGGGCAAGCTCGGCATGGTTGGTGGAAGAAGCATACCAACTGAGGTTGTCAGAGTGGGTAAAACTGGCTTGCTGTCCAGCCAGCTGGTGACAGGTTTTTCAGGTGGCATAGACATGCCATATGGTATACCAGTACTTGTTGGTATGTTGTCTAGATGCTCGGGAACAGGATAGGGGTTCATCTGGATATGTGGGTATTTTTCTTTATGACGCTGGAAATGCACCTTCAGGTTACCACGAGTGGAAAAGCGGTTACCACAGATATTACACTTGTATGGTCTCTCACCTGTGTGAGAGCGAAGATGGATTTGCAAGGCACTGTCACTTCCAAACACCTTGCCACAAAACCTGCACTTATGTTTGAAGAAAGCCTCGTCAGAGCTGGTCTTGTGTTCAAATGATGTTACATTTGGTGGCTTGCCTTTCCTCTGTTGGGCCAGAACAGCGAGAGAGTTCAGGTCCTCAACGGTGGTGCCAACAGTGGGCAGTGAGCTTGTGAACATGGGGTTTCCAGGTGGGGGCTGAGGTAGAAGGGGATTCACTGCAGAACTTAATAAGCTACCTATTCCAAATGCTGGCGTTGATGATTTAGCAAGCGAGGAGTTACTTAGCTGAGAGTGGAGGCTACTCATAACACTAGGCCTCTTGTCAGAGGACTGAGGATTGACTGTTGATGGTCCCAGTGTTGTAACACTCTGAGATGTCTCACTGCTGCTTGGGTTCGGCTGAGGTAGCTGCGCTGCTGCAGCCAGTTGTTTTAGGCTACTGATGCTGGCTGACTGACTTGCCAGGTTCTGCGCGAGGCCTGCGGCTGCAGCCAGCTGTTGAGAGAGATGGGAGCTTAGTGTGGTCAATGGGCTGGCAGCAGGCCCCATTGTGCCTGGAGCAGAAGTTGGGGGTACCTGCATTTCTGGAGACTGAGAAGCTAATAGTAATATCTGATGCCGGATTTGCTCTATGAGCTGCAGCTGGTGGATCTGCTGCTGTTGCAGGGCTAAAAGCTGCTCCATCAGGGCTGGCACAGCCACTCTGGGTCCCCCAGTGGATCGGGTCTCTTGGGAGAATTGAGCCACGGCCACTTTAGTGCTCTGAAGATTTTCAATAATGACATTGCTGTTGATCATGGAGAAGTTTCCCAGTTCAGTGAGGTTACTGAGCTGAGGTAGTGAGGCAGAAATAGCCGAAGTACCTACTGCAGGGCCAGAGGTACCCCTCCCTGCATGGCCGCTGACTGTATCAATGGAGCTCCCACTCTCTATTTGACCGCCTTCCTCTTCTTGGCCACTGCTCATTCCGGAAACATCCATGTCCATGGATTCGTCTTTTTCAAGGTTGTTGGGCTCCAACAGCTCCCTGCACTCTGTTTGATCAGTGTTATTAGCTGTGTCATTCATCTGGTCACCCGGGTCTCCGGGTGAGAAACTTCCAGCGGGGGAGGCAGGATTTTCATTTACTATCAAAACTAACTGATTCTTAGTGCAATTTTTCTGGTGTTCCTCAAAATCTGGAAGTTCAAAGAACTCAGCGCAACATCTACTGCAGACATGGGCGTCTGACTCCTTAAAGGGGGGGTCCTCAGAGCAAAGTCCAGTGTCCCCTGAAAAAGAGGAAACAGAGGATTAGTGATTATAGATGTTTTACAGCTGAAAAAACAGCTTTATCTCCTCAAATTCCATTGTTGTTAATCTTAAATTAATCAGTTTTGCACTTATCCTTTTGATGTGCTCAAAGAAACAATGATTCTAAAGAAACAATAAGCCAACAAAATTAGAAAAGCCTTTATACAACACAGTGGCCTCGGAAAGATGATAAGACGATATAGAAAACCTATGGGAACTATGCAAATATTGTTTAAATGTGATCTTTGAAGGTGCGTGTCTGAGTTTCATCAGCCCAGCAAAAGGTAATCATTTTCTTCGGATAATCCATCAAAATATAAAACGGAGTGAAGCAAAGACATTGGTTCTTAATGAAATTTCATAGAAAAGCATTGATTTCCTATAACTCGTGGCCTTCAAAGTCTTCTTGTCCATTCGGTGAAAGAAAAAAGCATTTGAGGGTCTTATTAGACTTTCAATTTGCTGTCAACTTTGCTCATTTTCAGCCAACTATGGGCATCTTGGACAGGTTATCTATGTCACTAAACTAATTTGCCTCCGCTCTCCCCACAGTCACAGTGAGGCAAAAACAACACAGCTTGGAGCACCCAGATGTGTATTTACCAACTAAAATAAAACAAAGTATTTAAAACTATAAAAGTTTGATACGCAACCCTGACGGAATGAAAAAAGTCATAAACAAATTTGCTGTAGGTAAAAATATAAGAAGATGACAAACAATACGTTTACTGTCCCACGATGGAGAAATTTAGGCATGACAGTGGCAAAAACCCATAGACGGCGTTATATTAGATTAGTAATGAATTACAAGCTGATTTAAAGGGAAGGAAAGAGAATGAACCTATCAGAACGGCAAAAAATAAAATAATGAGCAAAAACTACAATTTACGGAAAACGGAAAAGAAAAATACACTTCAGTCTGAAAATTTGTTTCATACTTTAAAAAAGTCTGTTATGACACAGAGGTGTAAGACTGTACATTTAATGAATCACAAACTTGCCAAAACTGAGAAACTGAACAAACCAGCTAATAGACCAAGCAATGAAGACAGAAACTTATGCTTTTACTCAGACAGAATTCAAAAGCAATGACCCTAACTGACATGAACACAGAAACAGGTTTTTTTCAAATGTTCCTTTTTAATAAAACTGGACGAGTCAGATAGTGAAACGCCAGGACGACACCCTGCCCCCAGAGCAACCACTGCACCAAAGACTTTCCTCATTCACTTCCCTTTGTCACACTAAAATCTTGCTATTTAACATACAAGTTGATTTACAAATTGCATTTCTCTATGAATCCCTTTCATTGTGGCTCCGGCCCCTCAAAACACTTTCATCAGCGCCAAGAATTCATTTGCAAATGAAACCCAGAGGAGCGCAGCCTTGCCCCACAGAGAGACAGGATGCCTTCCCATTGTTCGCGCAGCATGGGAGCGGCGGGGATCGTCGGCGCAGCCTGGCCCTCTGCTCATCCCAGTCGACTCAAAGCAGATCCTGTTTAATTCAGGGATTATCTCCTTCAATGTTTCTACGCTCAGAGACACTGGATAACGCAAAGTTGCCATGACAGTAAACCCCGGCCCTCACACCATCAAACCATGCAAACACGGAAGATTCAACTTTAATGATAACTTTTCATGTTAAATCCCCCCTTCCTCCCACCCATCGACCTACAACCAGAGTGTTAAATTTGAAAAAAAAAAAGTGTGTGTGTTTGTGTGTGAGTGAGAGAGAGCGAGAGACAGAGGAATATAGAAAATAGAAAAAAAAAATTCCTCTCCGCTTAACATGAATAAAGTGTGACGCAAATTAAAATACAAGGCAAAGTGGGATATATACAAAAAGAAGGAAACATTAATTAACTTTGGAGAAATCGAAGGTTAACCCTAAATAAAATATTATTTTTGCGCTAAAATGTGCATTGATGTCTGAAATGAAATACCAACGGGATACCTTGTAGAAAAGCATGGATAATCTAAAATGAAACTGTCACATTCAAATCCAAAAGCATGCAATAGATGTATTTTTTCAAATGAATTTCTTATTTATCAAAAAATATAATACAAATTGTTTAATGCACCTGTAATAAAACTTTTGCTGTACAATTAAGTAAAATAATTAGCAAAAATGAAAACATTTTTTATGATACTAATTAAGCAACTATAATATGCATTAATCGTATTTGTGTAACACTGCAGTGGTAGGTCTCATCTTGCCCTGTTGAATCTTAAGCTAAAGCTGTGGCAGAAAATTATGTTTTCACAGGCCGAAAAATATTTTTTACATCAGTAAATTCCCGCGGCTACAAAATGAATCTACAAACTCTGCCATACTTAAAGACCAACGAAGGATCAAATCTGAGTCAATTCATCACCACAAATCCACTGACCACATACGACAAGTATAACCAACAACGCAGATGCTAGCATTAGGCTTAAGTCCCAGAATAGCAAGGATTAACTTCGAATTAAAATTAAGATAAAGTCAAGTAGGTATGAAGGATTGTGTAAAATGTCTATAGAGTCTGCATACAAAGAAAGAGAGCAGGACTAAAAGGTGTTAGGAAAGACAAAGAGCCGGAGGACAGATTTTGAAAAGTGAGGATTAGTGGGAAAAGTTAAAGGCAAGCTTTGAGAGATCCTACGTTATTTTTTTGCGCAGGGGGCCTCTGTGAGCTTCCTGACACTTGTAACTTCAGAGGGGTTTCTGTTCAAGTCGTCTCCAGCCCACCGAACACTAGATGGGGTTCCACTAAAAGCTGCCGAGGGTCCAGGAAGAGACTCACATCTCAGAAGCTCTGCCCCGGTGACACGGTTAAAGCTTAAGGGGAGGGAAAGACACAAAGCAAGTCCTTCATGCTACACCTAGACTCACACCACATAAACACTGGCAAGTTGACAAGCAACTGCACTCTGTCTTTGAAGGGAACAACAGTGTAAAAAAAAAAAGGGGGGGGGGGGGCTGCCCAGCCAGTCTTCTCTTCTAGGGGGACCCACTCTGATAGGGCGTGAGGGGATGGACACAACACTGATAAGGCCCCGCAGTCACACCACACACACTTAAATAAAGAGCCGAGGCCTTGCTGGGCCGCCCGCAGCTCCGATCAGCACGCTCAATGACAAGGCTGAGGGGAACACACTGGGCACTGAACTCTGATCACCTCCACACAGAGGGGCCACTGGCAAAGGTTAAAACAGCTCGACATCCCACCCTCCACGGATCTCACGCCCGACCTCCCAAGCATCTGCAGCGTCCTCAGCCTCGCAACTTTCTGTTTCGTTTCCACATCACACAACTGTCACACAACACTTTTAAAAACACCAGCACTGTCTGAGCTAAAGATTTCTACATTCACACAGACCACATCTCCCAGGTCCAACAATTACACACACTCGGAACACTTGTATTTACTTCCACAAGCAGAATAGCACTGGACATACTTTAGTGAAAAAAGTTAGTCTTCATTATGTTTAGACTGTTGGATTTAAGGAGAAATGCTGGAAATATACGATATTCGGGGAGTTACTGTAGGTATTGAATAAACCACCATGCACAAAAAAGGTCACAAACTGAACTGCAAGAGTGCTTCCGGATTACTTTCTCCAGAAATAATTAAATACTATTTTGTAATTTTTTGAAGACTACCTTCACTGCATCAACTATATTTGAAGGCCTTATAGGACCTCAATACCATTATGAAATCTAAGTTTTATTTAAAAAACGTATTTTTCTCATGTATAGCGTTGCAAACTATAGAGTAATGAGTTAAAATGTTTTAAACAAGAATTTGATTTAGATTACTTTGTTAAATTGTGGGAATTAAAAGAATGGTTATTTTCTTAGTAATGAGCGCTCTGTATTGAGCAAAACAAACTCCATGTCAGTTATCTAACTGTCCTATCAAGCCATTGTTTCATTGCTTTTCTTTTCTTTTCCTTTGAATAGTTTTAATGAAATCTCGCAAAAACGTAATCAACAGGAGTTTTCGTGCCCTTTTCTTAGCTTCAAAAACACGGAGAGCCACAGTTCCCATGCAATCGCACTTCCGTGTGCCATTTGTACAAACTCGTCCCCAATTTTAGGTGCAAAAACAATCATGAAGCATTCACGTGCATATATATATATATATATATATATATATATATATATATATATATATATATATATATATATATATATATATATATATATATATCAGGTCTCGATAGGAAAAGCGTGAGCAAATAAAAAAAATCTATCTGTGGCCTGTGCTGATTTACATTGCGAAATATTAAAACAAAAATTAGACCGTTGCATTTTCGAGTATGCGCGTCTCCTCCTGGGTGAGGCGGAACTTTTAGTTTTTGCGCAAAAACTGTAAAGGATGAGTCAGTCCTCACGAAAGGTGAAAGACAAACAAAAATATACATGTTTTATTAGTTTTATCTCTGTTTTTGGAATGTGGGTTTATGTCTGTCTAACTCTTGGGAATAATGTAAAGACGTGTAAAAAATATAAAAAAAACAAACTAAAAAAACAAAACAAAAAAACAAGGGACAACTTGTAGTGACTTTCCTTAAAAGAGCGGAAACACCGAGAGCGCTTCCCCTTTACAGCGCAGGACTAAAGCCGTGGAAGCTGGATCCCTGGCCGGAGCCACAGGGTGGTCCGTGTCGGCACACGGTGGGGAGACCACCGGTGTTTTTTTAGTTTAATTTTTCTTATTTATTTATTTTTAACTTTTATATAAAAAAGTGCGAATTAAAGGTATAGAAGTTGATATAGAACGCAAACTTGAAGAGAAAAGTAAGTTATGTTTACTTTCTAAATTATGTTTAACTTTAGTTAGTGCTGACCTATAAGTGAACATAAACGTGATGAACATCTTTTATGCGATGAAAACGATGTACATAAATCTCCGAGCTCTGTTAGAAGTAAAAACAGAGCTACACTTCAAGGATCAGCTTTCCCATCAGTTTCGGCGAAACACGGTTAAAAAGTGGCCGCAGTTGTGCAGAAGCAGCGGCAGACTCACCATTGTGCTCCGGTAAAGGCAGATGAGGATCGGACTGGAAGTGTTGCGGCTTTGCTTGTTTCCTCCGCGACATGCTGGCTGGCACATCAGCAGGCAAAGAATAAAAAAATGACTACAAAACCTCCTCAAAAATTACGTAAATCGAGCCCATCCACCGCGCATGTGCCCCGTTATGATTATCAATAATGCCGTGCGATTAATCATACGGAGGTGGTGGAGGGTTGGAGGGGGGGCTTCTTTGAAAGGCGATTGGCACCTCGCCAGCCCCCCTCCTATTCAAATGAAGTCTCTTTAATCAATTAGCTCCTGATTTGCTGGGGACTCTTGTCTCTCTCTCAGCTCCCACCCAATGAGTTGATCCGTACGGAAAGAAAGGCTGGCGTTTCCAAACTCCCTTTAGATACGGTTTAACCCCTTCTGTGAGCCAAGCCAGGAGCTTATCTGGACTACTACAGGGGAATGTCAGCTTCTCGAGTCCATTCCTGCGGCCGGATCTTTTCAGTCTTTCACACAGATTCAGCAACGATCAGCTTGGATAGATGCGCACCGCAGTCTCTGCCGCTCTCTGAGAAAAACTTTCTTCTCTCTCTTTCTCTCTCTCTCTCTCTTCGCAGCGCGCTGGCATTAAGATGGTCGGGATTCGGGCTCTTGTTACTTTGAACACCAAACTGTTGGGAGAGAGTTTAGTGCGCCGAAAACAAACAAACAAAAAAAGAGCATAAATGATCCACGCGAAAAAAAAAACGCGTTCCTTTAAAGGTCCACGCTGCGGATTCGGGACCCCCCAAAATAAAACAGTGCTTTATTGGATTATTATTAGCAGAAAGGGAGTTACTTAACTAACACGTTTTCACCACGCACAGCGCTCTGCGAATAAACAAACTTTGAGGGCCCGTGAAGCGGCAGTGGGACGAACGCGGAGCCCGGCCCATCGAGGACGTGATTGGTCCCTGAGATATTCAGTCACTCCGCCACTCACCTCCACCTCCTTCTACACACTCTCTCTCTCTCTCTCTCTCTCTCTCTCTCTCTCTCTCTCTCTCTCTCTCTCTCTCTCTCTCTCTCTCTCTCTCTCTCTCTCTCTCTCTCTCTCTCATTTTTGCACAGCAGATCCAAACTTATCGTGCGCGCTGGGATGTTCTGGGAGCGCAGAGAGCGAAGACTTTTCTTCTCAATTGGGAGATGGCAATTTTTTCTTTTTTGATACGGCATGCTGGAGCAGCACCGAAAACATGTGCATGTCAATTCATTTACCGATAAAAACTTAATAAACACTTTGCTGCTTGTATAAAATAATCCGTTTACATGACTCATTTTCCTTAGGAAAAACAGGAAGTTTGTTATTGCTGAGATAATAAAAATATACAACCTATAATAATAATAATAATAATAATAATTATTATTATTATTATTATTATTGGGGTGTTTTAAAGAGGCAGAAGGTCCCAGAGGGGTTTTCACGTGAGCGCTGAGTCGAGCAGATCTACCTGAAAAAGATAAACGAAGCTCTCAGTTGCGGGCTGATCTTGAGAAATGAAGATAATAACGTTACTATAGGTGATGCCTCGGATGCCATTATTTTTCCCTGAATATTTAAAGAGCAGCTGCAGGCTATAGATGGATCTGGTCCACTCTTGTGTCAGCTATCTTTTAGTTTCGACTCGCCTCGCTATTTACTTATTCATGGGAGAGAGAAAAAATGGAGAGAGGGGAAAAGGGGAAAATCTGATACTTCTGATGGCTCTAAGCGATCTTCCTTTTTTTTTTCTTTTTTTTTTTTGCATTATCCCAAAAAAATCAAAAATCACTTACGCCTAAATGTGGACATAAATTACGACTGTTGATAGATAGATGGTAGATAAACTCAAATTTAAGCTGCGCCCTCCTGAATTAATGGGCGCTGCGCAATTATGAGATGCAAAACTTGAAAAGGTGCATGAGGAGAGGAGGAAAAAGAGAGGAGAGCAAGAAGGGGGAGATCTGCAATATTGTAATGTCCCGGGCGGGAAAATCAATGGCCAGTTAATTGATCTGAGTGTTGGTGCGAGATTGTAAACAGGGTGATTTGCAGTCCAGGCAAGCGGCAGACATTTTAAAAAGGGGTTCACTCAGGACGCTGAGGATACAGTGTTAAAAGCCACAGGGGGGCTGGATGACACAATTTGGGGGGACAGACTACAACAAAGTTTCAAAGGATTTGCCTAACAGTCGGAAAAATTTATTTTTTTAAATTATCTTTTTGTTTTTGTTGGGTTTCTTGTATTATTACACCAGAGAATAAACTGAACACCTGAAAAGATGCGTGCTTCCTCAAAAAAATTATAATATTTATATCTCAAATAATGATAACAATAATGCTAAAAGAGTCAAAATGTGTACAGAAAAAAACTTTGCATTTATTAAACATTTTCATTTAATTGTCCTCTTATATTCCACCAGTTGCCCCCAAAAAAATAAAATAAATTGAGACTGACGCACCAACGCTTGCGCATTTGTCTGTCACGCGCAATCAATAGTGCGCGCACCATATCAGAGCAGGTCTGTGCCCGCGCGCCATCATTCACCATTATCGCTGACACGTCATGATTGATCATATATGGCTGTGGAACAGCGGCGCGTTTGAGCGCATAATGCGGTAGTTAAAGCGGTGAATTCTCCCAAACCGGAGCTGTTAGTGATCCTCACACGGTGTATTTCTTACCAGAAAGACGACCCCCCTTCTGTTTTTCTCTCGGTCTTACGCCGTATTCAACACTATTCACCGTCCCCTGCTCCACTTGCTCCTTGTAAGACGCTGAGTGAATTACAACGAGCTGGACCGGGCCTTCATCTGGGTCAGCTGCACATCAGTGTCCCCTGTGCGTGAGAGTGGCGAGAAAACTTCACGGTGGTTTACAAGGATGCAAGTTCTCGGAACTGCGTCTATAGGCTGAGAACTATTACTGCTGCACGTCAGTTGAAGGTTTAGTTTACAAGACGGGAGCTGCATGCAAAACACGAAAAGAAAATCAACAAGTTGCGTTTCAGGAATAACAAAATCAGTTCTATTCTAAAATAAAAATAAAGTTTTATGATCACAAACCTATTCCCATTATTATTATTATTAATATTATTATTATTATTATTATTATTATTATTATTATTATTTATTTAGACCAAATAGTGCATGATATAGTGCATGGCCTTGTTAATGACATGCTGACGTCTTGCAAAAGGATTAGGAGCTTGATTAAAGGGATTGTTGAAAGCTGGCCTCGTGCTCAAAGAAATAGAGAAATAAGCCCACATTTTCCATCTATCAAGCTGCACATGCTGTCACTGTAAACCCTGTAAAAACTCGGCACAGATCTGTTCAAGGTGTCCTGTAGGAAAGCTCCCTGGGAAAAGAATTCTAATTACTGCTTTGAAAGTGTACAAATGGTTTTATTGTTTTATATTATTTAAGTCAGCATAGCTTGGCGGTATAATTTTTTAAGTCTGCTAAGTAGAGAAGAGATACGTATTTGAAGTATGTGCGAAAATTAAAGCTTTACTTGTGGCCGAAGAAGCCTCAATAATTACACTTCACTACCTGCAGCAGCAGCACGAGCCAACCTCCATTAATTAAGAGATCAAACCCTCTCCATTGTCCTCCAGCGGTCCTGTCACCACTTGTCTGCTAAGATTGCCCCCTCCTCATTGTTCCCCTTCCTCCCCCCACCTCCTACAACTTCCTGGAACATCACCTAATATCAATGGGCAGTGTTTGTTTTTACATTATCTAAGCTGCAGTTTCAGACAACGCTGCCTCCTTTCAGCGCTGTCCTGTTTAGGGGTAAAAAACAAGCAAAGATTTTGAGGGTGTTAGTGAAGTGGAGGAGGTCGATGGGGCTTCACGCCTGCCCGACAACACTATGTGTGCGTGTGTGTGTGTGTGTCTGTGTGAAACTGTGAGTCTGTTAATTTGGGTCAGCTTTAACCAGAAGTGTCGAGACCAAATCACACGAATTGCACTCAAAGTCACACAATTGATGACTCTAGACTCAATGAAATTACAAAGATCTGAGACTAAACGTACACTAACACCAGTGACTCATGGCTTCAATTGGACTAGGCCATTTCGGTTGGAAATACTTTATGTTTTATACATTACTCGAATTAGGTGACATTTGGCTTACAGATATCCAGCCAGAATCACTAAACGTAAAAAAAAAAAAAAAAAAAATCTGAAGAAAGGGAGGACGAAGCCTCTAACTTGCTCCAACATTTTGAACTTATGCAAATAATAATAAGGCAAGGCTAGAGATAAATCTAAAAAGTTTTTTTACTTGATATTCAAAGTATTGCATGTTGTCATTATCTGTTTGATACAAATGTAACCCCTGGATAGAAATTAAACATTCACACGCATTGTTAAACAAGAGCCCAAACCTCCAAGTTATTAAAAACATGTAAAAATAGAAAAGCATCAAATCGTCCATTTGCACACTTTAACTATAAAATATTTTTGAACAAAAAGTTACTTTAAGGCATACGCTACATAATATTCTGTAACACATCAACAAAAACACCCCCAAATATGTATTTTGTCAATAAACTAAATTATAAAGCTAGCATGTGTGCTTATATCGTCCCATTAGGTAGGTGATAAACTTATTCTAGAAGGCATAAGTTTCTACAATAACATTTTTGTTTTCCTGTGAACTTAAATGTATCACTTTTTGTTAGACCTCTACTTCTTGAACAAGGCTAGTGCATTCCTTAAAAACCTCCTATATTTAATGAATGCGTTGCTAAATATATTTTACACATCCTTTAGAAAAATGCAAAATGCAAAGGGAAAAAAATCATCTTTTTATGTTATGATATCCTATTGTGTCAATTATGACATACAAAAGAAAACCAGTCAATGTTTAAAATCATTTTTAGTTATTTTATTGAAAAAATCAAATAAACAACTCATTTAAAAAAAAATCTGAACTTTCTAAAAAATGTTTTTCCGCATTAGGCTTTAAAGAGTTAATTTAGACTAAAAACACAGCTACATAGAGTGTCACTTTGATATAATAATAGTCCAACAGGGCATGTTTTCATTGTGAAGGGCACTGAAAATGAAGAGAAACAAAAAAAAATCCAAAATGTAGATGGATTCTTTTGAAGCTCAGTTCAACTTTCTCCTTGCTCAGCCAAATATATACATATGCACATTACACATTCAGTATGTTTATTTATGAAGCTGCATTAATTCTGTTTGGAAACTGCTATGACTGCAATCAAATTACATGTTTATCAACCTTTAGTCAAATTGAAATTTGAGCTCTTTAGGACTTGACTTGTGACTTGCAAAATCTGACTTTGGACTTCCAGAGATGGAACTCACAACATTGGTGGAAAGACTCGGGAATTATATGAGACTTGTAAAATGACTCGGTCACACCTCTGGCTCTGATGTGTCAGTGTCTCAACTGTAACTGCTCAAGTACAAGCGTCAAAGAGATATGTGCTGGTGGACGGCTGACAAGGAACCTGCACCTTCCTGTTTTTAGTGAGACAAAGAAAGGCAGTGACAATCTTCCTGTCTGGTTGAACTGGAAACCAGATAAAACAGACAGAGTTTGAGAGTCAACCAAAAACTCAAATCCACATATTTTTGTGTGGTTTGTAAACGAAGGCATTAAGATGTTACACCTAAAATCATGTACATTTATTCATGAAAATTGTTAATTTTCATGAATCTGTATGTAACGTGCACCTAGTTGTATTATTTAATCTGATTAACCAAATGCCTGTTTCTCATTATTGTGCACTTGACCCCCCCCCCCCCACCCCACCTAGATTTCCTTAGTCACCTAAACGCAATCATTAAATCCTTCAATTGTTATGAACCAAATTCTCTTGATTGTATCTGATTAAACATGCTCGCTTGAGTTGCAGTAACGAGAAACACCATGGCACTGGACGACCACCAAGACTCCCAATTTTAGCCCCTTCGGATTCTTGACAAACACGTTCCGCTTTCATATGACATTGACGGATGATATTTGGAAGAAGTGAAATGCTTAGATGGTTAGATGGTTCACAGGACGGAGGTGGATTGCATCGACGCACACAAAAACCCGCGTCAAGGGCTGGAGGTTGGAGAGGACTTGCACCCTTCAAAAACATCTTGAAGAGATTACAGACATAACCCCCAGTACACCAAGTGTTTATACATTTTAAGAACCTGGAAGCAAAGCTAAAAAAAATTACACATTGAATTATCTCTGCTTTACTTCACACACTCATAAAGGAACATACGGTATATACACATGCGATGTCTGTGTCACAGCCACAGAGAAATCTGGGCAAGTAAAATAATGTAGGTTACCACCGAGCCAGCAGACGGCATGTAAAAAAAAAAAAGACACAAAAAAACAACAAAAAAAACACTCACATTCTTACAGTAAATACGCCCACAGAGTTGAAACATATCAAGTGGTTTTATTTGCTGCAACTCTGGGCACAAGATGTTTATCAACTGCTGCCAGACAGCTGTGTTGGTCTGCCAGCAGTTAACTGTGCCTCAGACAGCCCCTTATTGCTATTGATAGTTAGCATCAGTGTCCCGGCTGAGGAATGGCACGGCTATGGGCAGGCACAAGCCATTGATCTCCAGCCCGTTCCCGACCGGCCTGGAGCTAAACAGGGAGAGGAATGGGTTTCGAGCCACCTTGGATGCTCCCAGACTCTCTGTCTGGCACCTGAAGGAGCTACTGCTCCTACGTCCTGCTTCGCTTTGATTTAAAATTGACAGACTGCGTTCTTCAGCAAAACAAGAGCTCATAAAACTAGAACAGAATCAGATTTGACTGTGTAAACAACGCTTTTTGAAAGATTTTAAAGTTTAATCTTTCTCACCTCTCTTTCCTTCTGCTTTCCCTCTTTGTTTGTGGATGTACTGATAGACTTGTTTTCACAATGTCAACTAAGTTGGTCAGAAGCACGTTATTCATCAAGATTCTCCAGATGGGCCTCTGTTTCCCCTACGTGACTGGATGTGTTCCAGCACAGAAAACAACACTAAATATGACGCCTCACAATCCTTAATAGCTATTTAAAACAACACGAGCATATATTAGAAAGCACTGAGGTTTCGGTGGTTAAAAATCAGCAATGTGTTATTGGGAAGAACAGTGTTACAAACTATATGTGAGGTCCTCTTATTTCTCCCTGTAACCACAGAAGAGCTCGACATGTAAGTTTGCGTGTGCGCGCGTCACAGGAAGTCTGCGTTCATGACCACATCATAAAACATGAAGGGCAAAATTTTTGTCTCAAACGCTGCATAAAATGTGACGCATCTTTTAACAAGCAAAGCTGAAGTGAAAATAGACGTCATCTCTACATATTGTTGTATTGCACCATGTTGACATGGGTAGAGGTGGAGCTGTGGTGAAAACCTGCCTGGAGGTGAAGGGAGAAGGGAATGTCGTTCTTTATCTACTCCACTTGTGGAAGTCTAGTTGAATACAGGACATCAGAGGAGTCTCTGATGGCTGGATAAAATACTACCTTCAGGGGTAAACCATGCAAAGTTGCAAATGGTGCCACCACTTCCTGGATTCGCTGCTTTTGCGCCACATATTGTTCCCTCCTCTGTTTCCTTCTTTTTTCCCTCTCCTTTGCACCTTTCGTGTTCTCTTCCTTTTAAATAACTGTGCAATAATGAATAAAAAACATGAAAGTAATTTACAAAAGTAACAAGCAAGAAAAATCATTTCTGCATTGAGAACATCTGGGTCACTAGAGGTGGTTGGCTTTAATAAAGACCATCCTGGCTAAGCGATTTGGACAGACTTCCCTGTGGATTCTGACATATTTTTATCTACTTCAATTCAATTCAATTCAATTCAATTCAATTCAATTCAATTCAATTCAATTTTATTTATATAGCGCCAAATCATGAAACATGTCATCTCAAGGCACTTTACAAAGTCAAGTTCAATCATATTATACAGATTGGGTCAGATTATACAGATTGGCCAAATATTTCCTATATAAGGAAACCAGTTGATTGCATCAAAGTCCCGACAAGCAGCATTCACTCCTGGGGAAGTGTAGAGCCACAGGGAGAGTCGTCTGCATTGTCCATGGCTTTGCAGCAATCCCTCATACTGAGCAAGCATGAAGCGACAGTGGGAAGAAAACTCCCCATTAACGGGAAGGAAAACCTCCGGCAGAACCGGGCTCAGTATGAACGGTCATCTGCCTCGACCGACTGGGGGTTACAGAAGACAGAGCAGAGACACAACAAGAGAGACAAAAAAGCACAGAAGCACACATTGATCCAGTAATCTGTTCTACATTAGATGGTAGTAGCGGGTGAGCCGTCTTCTCTGGATGATGTCACAGTTAACAGAACGCCAGACCAGGTGTACCTACTATGAAGATAAAAGAGAGAAAACAGAAAGTTAAAACAGAAATGACAACACATAATGCATAATTGAATAACAGTAGAACTCTATAGAGTTCTCTATATATCTACTTGGATAAACCTTTTCCCTGAGGAATACACCTCTGATAGATAAGTATATGCCAAAGTTCATAAAGAAGGAGCGTTCCACCTGGAAGGGAATCAGATTTATATGTATGAGGAAGAATATGGCTGACGATCCACTAGCTGGGGCTTGAAGTATCTGCGGATAATGATTGTCTTTGGAGCTTAGACCCATACAAATCAGTTTGTTCCTCCACAATAGTCGTATAAATCCAGTTCTATCCAAACACACTGAATGCTTGAAGGACTTAAGTGTGACCTGTGTAATTTAAGTGGGAGTTTTGTTCTAAATGTTTGCACACTGATTTGTTTCAATGCGCCTCGATCTTTATGTTATAATTAATAACATGCCTTCATGGTCATGTTAACTGCTTGGACTTGAAAAAGGATTTTTCTCTTACTTCTTTCCACTGGTGTCAGCTAAAATAATGGTGATGGTATAAGTTTTGCTTTATACCAGGTAGAGGCACGACGGGGCTGACCGGTTCAACTGGATGCATCATAAGCTTGTCAGCTTCCCAATCATTTTTTGGCAGTCCATGTGGATGATGCACTTATTTCATAGGTCCCCGCAGGATATATAGTTGGTACTTGAAAATCCAATCTGGCTATTCTGTTCTGCCATAGTCCTCTTTATGAGCTGTTTGCTTACATTTTTGTTGCCAAGTTATCTGAAAACCTTAGCTGAATTCCTAAATACATTTCAATGGCATCTCATGGATTTTGTCTCTAATAGATGTACTTTGCATACTTCTGTAAATTCACACCTTCTACTGAAACATCATTAGTTTAAGTTTGCAGTCCAACTGTTTTTAAAATCATTGAAATTTGCTTTTGGTTTCCATTTTCCTCTTTAATTTCGTTTCAATTTATTCCAACTTTTTTTACCTGCTTTTATTCAGTTTTTATTTTCCTATGTTTTAATCATGTAAAGCACTTTGCATAGTCCTGGAACTGAAATTTACTATACAAATAAACTTGCCTTGCTTTGCCTTGCCTTGCCTTGCCTATGATCTCCCAAATTGACATGTACACAACGCAAATGTTTATTTTTTGTAAGACTGTATTTTACCCCGTTAAATATTTTTTTACAATAAAATATCTTGTAAAGATCAAACTATAAATTAAATGTGCTTGGCGTTAAAGTCTGACATGCAATGTTTAGTTCATCTTTTTTCTTTTCTTTTCTGAGCTGAAAAGCTGAAAAAGCATCTGCTGTTAAATTTAATAAATTTTTGCCTGAAAATTACAAATTCTTAAAAGGCTTGTAAACAATCAGTAATTCAATGGTTTTTCCTTAGTTATACGACTTTCCACATTGTGGGTACATGGTGGAGACATTAAAAGTATATATAATTATGTATCTGACACATTCAATTCAATTCAATTTTATTTATATAGCGCCAAATCATGAAACATGTCATCTCAAGGCACTTTACAAAATCAAGTTCAATCATATTATACAGATTGGGTCAGATTATACAGATTGGTCAAAATGTCCTATATAAGGAAACCAGTTGATTGCATCAAAGTCCCGACAAGCAGCATTCACTCCTGGGGAACCGTAGAGCCACAGGGAGAGTCGTCTGCATTGTACATGGCTTTACTGCAATCCCTCATACTGAGCAAGCATGAAGCGACAGTGGGAAGAAAAACCACCCATTAACGGGAAAAAAACTCCGGCAGAACCGGGCTCAGTATGAACGGTCATCTGCCTCGACCGACTGGGGTTACAGAAGACAGAGCAGAGACACAACAAGAGAGACAAAAAGCACAGAAGCACACATTGATCTAGTAATCTGTTCTACATTAGATGGTAATAGTCGGTGATCTGTCCTCCCTGGATGATTTCACAGTCAACAGAACGTCAGACCAGGTGTACCTACTATGAAGAAAAAAGAGAGAGAACAAAAAGTTAAAAGCTGAAATGACAACAGTCATTTCAATGTAATGCAATGCAAATCTGGAGAACAGTAGACTGGAGAACAGTAGAAATCAGTAGAGTGAGAAAAATAGGCCCTGATGTCCTCCAGTAGCCTAAGCCTATAGCAGCAAAACTATAAAGGTAGCTCAGAGTAATATGAGCCACTCTAGTTATAAGCTTTGTCAAAAAGGAAGGTTTTAAGATTAGTCTTAAAAGTAGACAGGGTGTCTGCTTCACGGACCAAAACTGGGAGTTGGTTCCACAGGAAAGGAGCCTGATAGCTAAAGGATCTGCCTCCCATTCTACTTTTAGAGACTCTAGGAACCACCAGCAGACCTGCAGTCTGAGAGCGAAGTGCTCTGTTAGGAACATACGGAGTAATCAGAGCTCTGATATATGATGGAGCTTGATTATTAAGGGCTTTATACGTTAGAAGAAGAATTTTAAATTCTATTCTTGATTTAACAGGAAGCCAATGAAGGGAAGCTAAAATTGGAGAAATATGATCCCTCTTGTTGATTTTCATCAGAACTCTTGCTGCAGCATTTTGGATCAGCTGAAGACTTTGAATTGCATTTTGTGGACTTCCTGATAGTAAAGAATTACAATAGTCCAGCCTTGAAGTAACAAATGCATGGACTAGTTTTTCAGCATCACTCCTGGACAGAATGTTTCTAATTTTGGCGATATTCCGGAGGTGAAAAAAGGAAACTCTGGAAACCTGTTTAATATGGGATTTAAATGACATGTCTTGGTCAAAAATAACACCAAGGTTTTTTACTTTATTACCAGAGGCCAAGTTAATGTCATCCAGATTAAGTGATTGGTTAAGAAGTTTATTTTTTGAGGACTCTGGCCCAAAGATTACAACTTCGGTCTTGTCAGAATTTAGATGCAGGAAATTTAAAGTCATCCAGCTTTTGATGTCATCAAGACATGACTGCAGTCGAAGTAATTGATTGGATTCATCAGGATTTATGGATAGATATAGCTGAGTGTCATCAGCATAACAGTGGAAATTAATCCCATGCTGTCTGATAATTTTGCCGATCGGAAGCATATATATAGTAAAGAGAATTGGTCCAAGGACTGAACCCTGTGGTACTCCACAGGTGACCCTAGAGTTTGAGGAAGATTTATTATTAACATGAACAAACTGGAATCTGTCCGACAGATAAGATTTAAACCAGCCTAATGCTTTCCCCTTAATCCCTAAAGTATGTTCAAGTCTTTGTAGGAGAATATTGTGATCAACTGTATCAAATGCAGCACTGAGATCTAACAGGACAAGTGCAGACACAAGTCCATTATCTGAGGCCATGAGAATATCATTAGTGACCTTCACCAGAGCCGTTTCAGTGCTATGATGAGCTCTGAAGCCTGACTGAAACTCCTCAAGCAGGTCATTGCTTTGTAAATGTTCACAAAGTTGATTAGCAACTACTTTCTCAAGAATTTTAGATAAGAAAAGAAGATTAGATATAGGTCTGTAGTTTACTAGCTCATCTTGATCAAGAGAAGGTTTCTTAAGTAAAGGTTTAATAACAGCTACTTTAAAAACCTGTGGTACATATCCATTTACTAAGGATAGATTAATCATGTCTAAAATAGGACCACTGATCAAAGGGAATACCTCCTTAAACAACTTGGTTGGGATTGGGTCTAACAAACAGGTAGAAGGTTTAGATGAAGCTAAGATTTTAGATAGCTCAGAAAGCTCTACTGCTTCTAAACAGTTCAGACACAGCGCAGGTTCTAAAGATTCCTCCAATGCTGCCTTACTTACTGGGGATGAGGTAATCATGTTTGGGAGGATGCCAATTATTTTATTTTTAATGGCATCAATTTTATTTATGAAGAATCCCATAAAATCATTACTACTAAGAGCTAATTATTTCAGATAATTGTGAAATAATTCAAAACATCTTGTTTATTAATGTATATATAGCAGTCCCCCACTAAATATACATTACTAGAATTAGGTAACATTAGGTAACTCTTGGCCTCATGAAACGAAGGGCTTCATGAAGTTAGTCACCTGATAGTTTTCCAACTATCTTGAAGGAGTTCCCAGAGCTAAAAATAAATAAAGACAAATCATTGAATGAATGACCAGTCAAAAGTCCAAACGTTTGACTGGTAATGCGCAATTTGGTTAACATTGCATGTGAGAATTGATTATTTTTATAAAAATTTATATGCATGATTTACAGATTTTTTCATCTACAAATAGAAAAAGTAGTTGATCCACTATGGTTAACCTATGAAATGGTTTGTTTAAAGGTTTGAAATGGGAATAAGAAGGAGTTATAAGGCAGTGTTTCGCAGTGTATAACATAGACTAAAACAGCTAAAAAAGGATTGGGGTGGGGGACTGACACAGCCTATTTATGCTTCCTTCTACCTTTCTGATTCTTTTGTTTGTTGAGTTACTTTTTAAACCCCGGTGTCCTTTGAAATGCCCGGTGAGGGAAACAGCACATTTGTCCTTACCTTATCACAAGTTCCACTGAGTTCCACCCACTGACTTTGGGGATGTTTACAGTCGTTGTGTCTCCTATGAATCTATAGGAACATTTGGGTTTTGTATCATTTCTAAAAATCCTTCTACAGATAAACTATGAGATCTCATCACTCAAGCAGACAGCTGCACACAAACCATTCAAGAACATGCACAGGAGTTTACACAGGCACACACAAACACACGGAGGACTCTTTTCAAAGAAGTTTGCTTTTTTATTACTTCCTTTCCCATTCAGCGGCCTCCCCACTTTTCCAGAGTGCCCTGGGTGTGCAGTGAAAGAGCTGGGCTTATTATGTGCTCTGGGTCCTCCAAAACCAGCTTTGTTTTGTCCAGTTATCTCTCTCTCTCTCTCTCTCTCTCTTTAATATTCACAGTAAGAGACTTGGCTCTCACAAGATGGCTGTTTTCCCAGTTTTCCTCCTCACTAACAGCCAAGTGCGGGCCCCCATGAGTGTAAACATGCAGAAGGGAGGGACATCTCCTGACAAACATCTCCAAGGATGTGCCACCCTGCCCCGTGTCATTCATTCTCTACCTGGCACCGAAGCTAAACTGTTAACACAGACGTGTGAGCGCCCAGAGCCTGCAGGGCTGCCAGCAGCTGCACATGCTTGCTCTGCCGAAACTCACAGCATATTCACATCTGCTCGTCACACAGAAAGCAACAAGAAATGTGAGCATGTGATCAAATGCATTTTTTTCGCTGAAAAAAATTGCATTGTTTGGAGACCTTTAAACAGTAGGTCTAAATAATAATTTGCGAGGCCAACAAATCTTGACCAAATTCCAAAATATTAACTGGAAACAGCATATCTTTACTTTGCACTTCTAGGCCGCCTTCTCTGTCAATCTGTTCTGTTGACATAAGATCCAAAAGCGTTATCATGACAAACCACTGCCACATTAATTGCATTTGGCACTTAAACCAATTCTCACTTGTAATGCTTGCTATAACATTGTCTGTTGGTCCTCTGTTTACCCAGGTGGCCAATGCAAGAGCCCAAACATATCGAGTAGATAATGCAGAGAGACTTGCCGTTTCTGGAGAAAGCTGTAATTTCCTTGAAACTCAGTATCTGCCTGAGACATTTTTTCCCCCAAATCAAGTCTCATTACTACTGACCGAAATTAACATTCTCTCAACAGATCCATGCCATTTAATCTGCCTAAATGACATAATCACTGTAGATTAAATATTTAAATATAATCCTTCAGCCAAATTTAGCACAGAAATATGAACAATTGTTACATTTATTCCCTTTGGCATATACGGTTTCATATTGAGTTTATTTCATATAATTGTAAGGGTTAACAGTGACATTATCTTTTCCTCACTAGAAATATTCAGGGTTCCTACGCAGCGTAGAAAAATGTGGAAAATATTGAATTGAGTTTGAGCAGTTTCCAGGTGGGGTTTAGCATAGACAAAGAAAACACATTATAAAAAGAAACGCATTTCCAAAACTTCTTCCATGTTTCATCTCTTTATTAACTACAGTTAAAAACATTAACTTTATCAACCAAAGCAAAATTGGATTGAAGAGAGATTTAGACCGATCTGAAAAAGGTTCATGGCCCTACTGTGCTTGTGATTTTTGTGATGAAAACAATAGTTAGCATTCAGGCAACGCAGTTTACTACATTCATTTTCACATCTATCTCAAGTTTGAATAGACACACAGAAAACAATGTTTGTAAAAAAAGTCTGTGTTTTGTGAAAAAGGCGATGCGGCGAGAGGGGTAGAAGCCAGTCCGCCTCCATTGCGCCCGTCTTGCTGAGTAACGCAGTAATAGCCTAGCATCAGCTGACTTGCATGGGGGCACGCTAGCTTTGTGGGTCCAGGTGATGTAATGACCACTTATGGTTTATGCAACCAGCTGTGCTAGGCCAACAACATGATCGCAACACAGTTCATCTGGCATTACTATTTTGAAAAGAATATCTTATGGGGCATTGGGATACTTTTGACACATTTTATGTGTAGTGCTGACCTCAGTGTTGCACAATACTTTTTGTTATCCTGCACTAGGGCTGGACGATAATTCAATAACAATATATATCGATCGATAGACGTGTGGCACGATAGGAAAAAAACGGGTTGATAAAACTTCGATATAGAGACACTTTTCCTTCTTTCCTTTCAGCCTATCATATTAGTTCATGCTACAGTCACTGCTTCCTCTCAACCAATCGTAATCGCGGACCCAGGCACGCCGTCACAAAGCGCCGCCCTCTCAAACCACAACACAGAGCATGTGAATATGTCGCAGCAAGGAGCGGCGGAGGAAATTGTCCCAAAACGGGGTTTTACTAGTTTGCCAGTCTGACAGAAATAAACCACAGTGATTTGTAAAATTTGCAAGAAACCGGTAAAAACAAAGTCTGGTAACACAACCAACTTGTTTCATCACGTAAGCCGCTCACACCCGCAGCGACTCCGCGTCATCTTCGGAGAAATCTCCTGGAACTTCTTCCAAAACAAAGCAGGTAAAGCAGCTAAACTGGGCTCCCCTCTTTGTGATAAAATGACAAAGCTTCCAAGTGGCATAAGGACATCACGCATGCAGTAACATGCTTCATAGTGATGGATATGCTGCTGTTGTCTGCAGTAGGTTTGTGTTCTTTATTAAAATTAAATCATTTAGTAATATCATAAAATGTCCGGGCAAAGCTGCACATAAAATATGGTTTTAAATATTTTCAATAATTATCGATATCGATCAATATGCATTTTTTTTTATCGATAAGCTTTTTTTCTATATCGTCCAGCCCTATCCTGCACTGTTGGCTTTATTTTTAAAACCTTGTAGCTGTGCGCGACATTGCTCTCTCCACTTGTGATTTTTGAATGGCTCAATGAAGCTCAGATGAAGCTCAGAGGTAGCTCAACTTTGTGGGTTTATGATGAAAATGTTTGAAGAAAAATAGTCAAGTGAAGTCTGAAGTCTTTGTTTTTATAACTTAAGTGCATATTACCAAATATTTTTGGTATCCACCGATTACAGCACAACACTGGCAAACACAATGAGCTAGATATGGAGCTTGTGTTCAAACAGACAATTATTCCAAGCATGGATAAGGCTGTACTGGGAATGGTGATCAGACCCCTTGTGGTTTTATCAACAGAACTCTGTTCTATAATTGCAGGTGTGATCACTTACCAGACCACAGCTACATTTACATCTTAATTACCAGCCTAATCAATGGGGCTGCAGTTGGACATTGTGACATTCATGAAACTTCATTTACTGCATAAAAATAGCTGGCTGAGGGCAGAGAAAAGCAAGCATTTTAAGCAAGGATACAATAGGACAGACTCTCTGAGGCAGGTTCACACAACATCCAAAGGCTGACAAAGGGTGACTCTCAAAGTAAATTAGAGGGGTGTACAAGATATGACAGAAAACGGATGGTTTGCTGAACTTGAGCGGGATGATTTAAATGGCAAGTGATTGAACAACAAATTCACATTAACACCTTATTGATGAGTTCAGTGGTTTGTTTGGGATCAATAAGACGATTGGTAGAGGCTCAAGCTGACGCATTCAGCTGAGAGACACTGCAGGTTTGCAAGATGAGAACACAATGTATGTCCTGCTTCATCACAAAAAAGACAAGGTGTCCCGTCCCCACACCTCCCGAGTTTGGGGACTGGATGCCCCTCTGGGCTATCAGTACCTGGACATGGGAGGATAGGATGTGTGTGGTGAGTGCAAGTGTGTGCACAGCGTCTGTTGTATGTATAATGTCTGGCGCTGTACACACACAGTGTCTGGCGTCTGTATTATTATTTTGCGTCAGGCGAATTTACTTGCTGGTGCGCTCCGGGGCTGGGTGCTTGGGTTTGTGGGGGCTCACTCCTGGGAAGTCAAATCAAATCAAACCCACAACCTTCCGACTGAAAGACGACTACTCAACCCATCAAGTCACAGCCACAGGCAGACCTGTTTTGGGTCAGTCTCGAACGGTTGAGTGGGGAGCGGGACAAGCTGGATTGTTATGTGTTTGTGAATGAACAAATATTGTGAGAATTCAGCTTGCAGGTTAGGTTCACTTAACAAACAAGACTGGGCAAAAATCTAGATGTGCAAAGCCATATGAGTTATTAAGAGAATTGCTATTCTAATTGTACTATAAGATAGTTCTACAAAGTGTGGACTCAGAGGGACTGGATATAAAAGCACACCCACTGATCAGATTTTAACTAAGTAAAACATTTTAAAAACCTCCTATCAATGGGATGGCCTGTCGTAGAGCAGTGGAGCACCACACAGCCCGCAAACAGAGGCCTCCACTCCCTACCCTGGGATGTTTACAACACATCTTCTCTATCTCTCTCTCTGCCTATTGGCTATATGAGTTCTGTGATTGGAAACCAATAGTACACCAAAATAAAAAGATTTAAATCTTTAAAATAATGCACATTTTATTTTCGCTTCACAAGCATGCAGTACTTTGTGTTGGTCAACCACATGCAATCCTAATAAAATACACTGAAATCTGTAGATTTGAGATGATAAAATATTAAAAAGCTTGATGGTTATGGATACTTTTGCAAGGCACTGTATTTGGATAAACTGTTTCGGTATCTCATTTGGCACATCACTGCCTTTAAGAAGGAAAAGTGTTTGCAAACCTAAATATTTATAAATAAGTTATGTCTTCTAACATTTATGGTCTCTATCACCATTTTAATGCTCAACATCAAAGTTCTCCTTCCCAAACATTGATGAAATCCCACAATTTACAATTGTAAAATCATTAAAAGCCATGGTATGTGGTGCTTTGGGACGAGCGAAGAAAAACACATTATCATCATTATTAATCTAAGTGCAGTCTTTATGAGAAAGAGTCTCAGAGTCGGAGAACTCCAGCAAATCACAGCTGTGTCATTGCTCTCCTCCCACAGAGTGACAGATGATGCTAACAATGAACATTTCATTTTGAGCCGCAGCACAAGCTCTCATAGGACAGAGATAAAGTACATTGGCTGTGATGAATTAAAGGACAGTGATTTATCATGACAGGCCAATAGGAAAAATACAAATGAACAATTAGCAGGCGTAGCCCTAATTAACCGCTCCAAGACAAAAGATGAGCTTGTCCATCGTGTGTGAACACGTTTCTAAACAGTCAAAGCACTATACTAATCTTCACACAGCTTACAGAATATTGCTCTGTTAATTAGGGTTAATTGAATAATTTGCCTCACTGCATACCTATTATGGATGTCAAACACAGAAGGGGAATCATGATTAAACAGGGGGTTGATTTATGCCAAATGAACCGCAATGAGATTCCTGTACACATTTAATTGGAATTGAATTATGTCACAATTTCCAGGTATGTGGGTTTTGATTTTTGTTGTACCTGTGATTTCCGTGTTTATGTATGTTCATTTAGGTCTTGCCATATTAAATCATGCTTTTGTGTTCAGTTTCATAGTTTTTTTCTTGAGTTTTGTTCTTTGTACATTTAGTATTATTTCTGTTACATCTCTGTCCATCTCCATCTTCCTTTTGAGTAATAGTCTATTTTTATTGCAGTTAAGGTCTATTTGTGTTTATTAGTCTTACTCCCTCTGTTTACTTGTTTCCATGATCATTTACTCTTACCAGCAATAAAGCTCATTCAGCCCACCTGTGCCTGACAGTCATGCTCCCGCCACTCACCTGTTTCACCTGCTACTCAAGATTACTAGTTCTCTGGATTCTTCTATTTGCCTTCTTTTTACCATGTCTGTTGCTATCCTGGGGATTTTTTCTGTCACGCGGCTTGTGCTGTTTGTATCTTTGGTCCAACCCTCAAAACACAAACAATGACAGAACTATTTCAAAACACTAAATAAAAAAAAATATATATATATATATATTTTTTCATTTTACATAACAGGTTAGTTTTTATGTTCAGCAACAAACGTATCCCTTGAACCAACATTGTTGAAACAGAAGCAGTACAATAAGACATGTATGGAATTTGTCTACCATGCTCATGTCACATGTATTGAGTTTTTTCATTTAGCTGGTAACTTGGGAAAACTGTTTCCCGTACAGTTTCCTCATGAGTCCTAATGTAATTCAGCAACACAGTACTGTGTGAGACCTCCATCCACCCAACCTTCGTCTCATCACTTGCTCTACACTTAACCAGATCTGTGGTGTAATGATGCACGTTGCAGACGTGCGTGCACATTCGTAAATGCATACGCAACTAAAACAAATTGGGCCATGTCTCATAATTCAGTGTCAATAAATCCAATTGCAAACAAGGAAACTCAATTAGCCCCAACTTCTAAAACTTTTCCTTAGTTTAGGCTAATAGGAATGATTTAAGAATTTCTTTAAAAAAAGAAATGTAGGTAAACAAAACGATACCTGGATAAGAGGGACTAGGATGAATGCTCACCTTAAGAAAATTCTGTGATGACACAAACATGAATTGGTGACTTACAGGAATAGTTGGATAATTACAGTTTAATAAGACATTGTTGCTCACAAACAGGTCAGCAATATAATACAATGAGAGAAACACTGTTTAAAAGAAGGGCTTTCTAGGGGCATTTGTGCTTGTTTCCACATTGTGTGTTTGCTGTAGAGAAATTGGATGATGCCATCATCCAGGGACTTGACAGCAAATATCTAGCTAACAAATGATGATGTGAATACATGGGCTCATAAGCCTATAAATCAGACTCACCCCTTACAAATTAATAGAGTTCACAGTTGACAGCAGTGGAGGGAAATCATAAATTATGTCTGACACATGAAAATGGCACAACAACGGTAGGAAAGACATGTGAAACCAAATGAGAGCCTTTTTAACTTTAAAAATATAGAATAAAATGAAAGGAATCCTGCAAATAAAACAAGACACATGACTCATTTCGCACATTTAAACACTTTTGGGTACCTTCAGATAGACAGGTTGCTTAGCTCTTTCCAAAACCATTTTTTTCTGAAATGATTAAAGCACTAAATCTTCACAAAATTGAAATGTTACTCTCTGTCATTTGTTCATTGTTCTGCATAAACAGTTGCGATAGTAGCAAAGAGCAACAGGATGAAACAGGAAACAAAGGATAAAAGTTGCTACAAGGATGGAACAAAAGAAAACAGTGAAAAACAAGAGAAAGATAGGGGGATGATGGGAGGAGGGCTAAGTGCCAGGGAGTGTCAATGTGGGTAGCTGCCGCTGAAGGTACCAAGGTTGCAAGCAATTTCTCTTTGTTATCAGGTGAAATGACTCTGCAAATATGACAATAAATCACAGCGGAAATCAATCTGAGAGGAGGCGACTGTGAGCCACTGATAATGCATCAATCAATATTTAATGTTTAGACTTTAATTAATCCACAGGCGCCAAGCATTCTTTAAGTGACAAAAGCTGGAGGGGGGGGGGGGTGCTTTCGCATAGAAAAGCTCTTATATCAAACAGAGACACCAAGCTGAGGGCCCTCATCAGTCGATTTCCAACTGCTTTCCGGATTTAATTTCCTTTCACTATGTATAAACACTGGGAACTGAGGAGACTAAAGCAATGAGCAGATTACACATGCAGTCCCTTGCTAAAGTATTCACACCCCTTGAACTTTTCCATCATCCTCATCATCAACTTTATTTATAAAGCGCTTTAACACCAGCCACAGCTGACACAAAGTGCTGAACATAAGATGACACTAAGGGATAGTTATATTAATTATATATTCATATTACACTACAATACTCTGTGCATTTTATTTGACTTTTATGTGACAGATGAACACAAAGCGCATGTGAGGCCAGTGGGAAATTATGATTTTTTTTTCATTTCGTACAGGAATACTTGTGTCAGACATAAATTATGGCATGCCTTTGTATGTAGCCCCTTTATGGAAGCACACATCAATAAAATTCAGTGCAACCAGTGGTCTTTAGAAGTCACCTCAATAGTAAATAGAGTACACATGCATGTAATTTAAAGTCAGTATAAATACTGATTGAAGCTGTTCTGTTGAGGCCTCAGAAGTTTGTTATAGAAAATAAAAGCATATACACCATCATAAAGATCAAGTAACACAACAGACAAGCCTGGGATAAGGTTCTGGAGAATGCAGACTCAGAGATAGGCCATATAGCATTATCCCAAGCTTCTTTTCAGTAGTTGTGGGAATGCAACTCTTAAAACTGTGAGAACTCCCTCAGTACACCAGTGGGCCAGGCCTCCGTACACACGATGCTGACACCTCTGTAACGTCTGATTCAGGGGCTGTATCGAACAAAAATCCCTCTCTGCACAAGGCAACCATAGAGCTGTTATGAAGGACTGCTTGAGTGTGGAGCTGTGCTTAGCCCTCACCCTCTGATCACTCTGACACATCCCACAGGTGCTAATTACCGAATCTACTCCTCAGAGGAGTTGCGAGTGAAATAACATGGAAGTCGCTTGACATTTGGACACCTGCTGGAAGATTCACAGGGATAATTGGGACACAGCTGAGAGGGAGGTCCACCAAGTCTGCATTAGCTGATAAAATGGATTTAGCTAACTCTCAGAATAAGGCACATCACCAAAAACATGGCCTTAGGGGAGCACTAAGAGGGTCAACAAAGGAAGGGGGAAAGGGCACCAGTGTTTCAAGTTTAACAACTAGTCTGTGGACAATTATTTGAGAAGTTTCTTGAGATGTAGATAAAAGGCTTACCCGTAACAAGTTCTGATATTCTTGACTACACATATTGCATTTGATCCATTGTGCCACTGTCTTCAGATTTACGGGGCTTTCATCTTCAAAGAGAACTTACCTGGAGCTGGGAGGAATGTTCTCCTTACAAAGTACACCAAAGTACACCTTGAACCAGTGTCTGCTGAGAGTCAAACTTTTAAATATTAATTCAGCTGTTTCACACATTATTGTTATTGAATGATATACAATGTACACTTTCGGCTTATACTAACCTGACGTTTTAGCCACATTTTGATACACATATGTGCTTGCAAAAAAAAAAAAAGCAACATAAAAAAAAAAAACAAAAAAAAAACATCTTGTTGCAAAATATACTGTATCGATTGGAAATAGAGGGTTGGAGATGGGGGAGAGCAGTATTTAACTGACTTTTATGACAGTTGTTAAGTCATTTCCTGCAGCAGTGGTTTATGACTTTGCAATAACCTCCATGAATGATGTAATGAGAGATTATGTTACTTCCTCCCTCTTTTATTATCTGCACTTCTTAATACTAACAAGCCTGTGTGCACTCAAGGAGGTTAAACTGGTATTGGTACTTTGTAAATTTATTAGACAGGCCAGCGTGATATTATTTAGTTTTATCTGGTTCAGAGAAAACATAGGTGGACACAGTCTATGACACATCATATTTATGCTAAGTCAGATCTTTTAATTAACATTACAGTTACTAAAAATATAAGCTAGGGGAATGCAGTCACATTTTTCAAGCCAGAAAAGCTACAAATCTTGGATTTAGGTAAGTATTCTAGGGGTTATTAGGTGAGTGTCTGTTGTTGTAAACAGAAAACAGGTTGTGTCCTTGGCAAGAAAGGAACTCTCTAATGGGATTGTGTTGAGTTTTTGTGTGGCTAATCGCTGGGAAAACAGAAAACACAGAAGTGAGCACTCTTTCCCCAAAGAGTCTGCTATGCTGGAAAAGTGGGTGAGCTTTGGGAACGTAAACGGCTCAAGAAGATGGATTTCTCCTCACTCACCAAAAGCAGTCCGTTTTTTGGATCATGAAACAAAAGTGGCGTTCCAAGGCTGAGGGATGAGGACACAACAAAGTTTGTCTTGTGTTAACTACAGATAGCAAAGTTTGGATGCATAAAGTTTTTCAGATAAGAAAAAGCATTGTTTTACTGTGTTTCTAACTGTATACGTCTCCATTACCTGCGCAATACTTCTGCTACCATCAATAAATTGATTTATTGTGTGAAAATTAACAGTAAAAGACAGTGTTCTCAAAATACAAATTGTACATATACATTATTGCCGCACAGTTAAACCATCTAGAGTAAGAGGTGTCAACATCCAGTCATTGAGGGCCAGTGTCCTGCAACTTTTAGATGTGTTCCTTGTTCAACACATCTGAGTCAACTAATCAGGTCATTAGCAGGACTCCGGAGAACTGCATACAGAGGAGCTAATGCAGCCATTTGATTCAGGCGTGTTGGACCGGGGACACAAGCCTGGAGTTTGACACCCCTGATCTAGAGCAAAACAGACTGATTATGTGCAGAAACGTGAGACTTTCTGCTAATTCTATTCATTTTTTTTACACAACCACTGTAGGGTTTCACTAATATGAAATAAACTTTTCTGGTGACAGAGTTGTTGAGAGGAAATTAAATGCTGATGCACACCCGAGCAAATCAGAGTATTAACGCCAGTATGAACCGAAGCAAAACAGCCAATGTCAATTTCTTTCATCAGTGATTTATCGCTGTGGCCAATTACAGACAGACTGGGCTTACAACAGAGGGCTTAAAATTTCAGATGCACGTGCTAGTTTGTTAGGTCTTCAAGCTACTGCACTCAGACAATATTTCCATGTAAATCCTCACTTTATGACATAATTCCTGATTTTAGACACTGATTTTGTTCATTTTGTTGCAGAACCATTTACAAGGTATACAGTAACTAAAACCATCCTCTATAAGCACAATACGGGGTGTCCAGAAGACTCAGGCCCTTAAACTAATTAACAGGAGCAAGAAAAGCATATGTTTGAAGAAGATGTATTTGTGTATCTATGTACATAATTATAATAATAATAATAATAATTGTATAAAATAATGCAAAGGAAGCAATTTAGCACTCCACACAATTCATTAATAACATTTGCCATTACGTCAGACAGAGTCAAAATAGTCTAACATGCTGCTTGCACTGCAGTTCCCTCCAGCTGTTGACCCTCTTGTAATAATGAACTGGTGGCTGAATGTTTATATTAATCAAGGTAACATAATGTACTGATCACCATGTACTTCATAAATATCGTGCAGCTGTTTCTGCAGCTGACCTGGTGCTGCCTATTCTTGCATTGCATTGCTGTCCCGTAGACAATGGAAAACAATTACAGTACCAATGCATTAAGATCCCTATTGTTTCCTAGTATTCCCTGTTTGTTACCAGACCAGAATACAACAACTTCTTTATCCGCAGCCAGTAGTGGGCACAGTTGTGCAAATATGAAAACAGATAATTACTGATAGTTTTTGTTCATCTCATCATCATTCAGGCTAAGTTCCGATTTTTTTTTTCCAGATCTCATCTTGCCTACATTATTTTGTGAATTTAGAGGTCTGGAATCAACCAGGCCTGACTGTGGTTGGTTAAAGTCATCTCAGAAAATATGGTCAGTAATAGTTAAATAATGATTTATTGGCAGGGGGTTGGGGGAGCATTACCTTTTCAAACAAGTTCAGAATAGTTTGTATAGCTTTTATAACCTTTTCAAAAGTGCACTTTGTATTTGCTCTGATTATCCGTTATGTGCCCTCTTAAATCAGTAGGGCAGCCATTAATTTTCACAGCACTGTTTCTTAAAATCCAAGGTCAATCCCAGAGAGGTATATATGGAGGGGTTTAAACCTAACAAATTGGACTTGGGTCTGGCTGGATTAAGGGCCACAACTTCCTGCAGAACTGTCACGTTTGAAGTGAGTAGTAAAAACACTTTCCAATTCTGTTCCTTATAAATTTCACAATAAAAAGAGTTACCCCAGGGTGAAAACAGACAATTGTTTCTTCAGATTCTGAGGCCAACAAAAACTTTCATCTCAATCTGAGCACGGATGATGATTTTACCCATTTCATTATCTGGTCAATTAATGCCTAGTTTCATCAGCGATCCAAAATCACTACTACAGATATAAGATCCCCCGCAAACAAGACTGATGCATGAATGCTTGACTGTTTCTTCAAAAGTGTGGGCCGAGAGTCTTTAGGAATGCTGTGCTGCCCTGTCCTTTTGTACAGTTTTGCTCCACTGCCAAGACAAGGGTCCTCTCTCTAATCCACACTGATTCAGCAAACATGCAAGTCTTAAATGCTGTGGGACCAAATCTAATTCTGCTATGTTCTTGTCCAAAGAAAACGTTTATTCCTTTAGAGATGTCTTCAGGCAGATGGAATTGTAGACGACGGATTTAATCAGACTAAGACTCATGCTTTGATTGGACATCAGATTAGGATTTCAGACCAGTATTTTCAATAATTATTCTCTAGCTGTATTACACATATCCTCTTAAAAAACATACGGTTGCAGAGCATGCTCGGACCTCTGTAGTGCTTTAATTCTGAAAAAAACTATACATTAAATAAAAGAGGAGCTGCAATGTAGATAGTTATACCAGGGACATATTAGCTTGCAGTTTCTACAATTTATCACTTTGCTAAACTAAAACTTGTCTACGATTTGCTACGAAGTCTCTTCACTAAAACGTTTCTTCATGTGTTTGTAACTAAGAAAGTGATATCATAATAATGTTACAGGGACAATTTTACAGTGTTTTTGCAACATTTTGAACTCATCTTAGAACACATTTTCTCTTATCTGTGCTGCACCTGGACAATAGCCTGAAAGTGTATCTTTTGGCTGGCCTTCATCTGACAGTCCTATATCAAACGTGTTTTTCTTCTTTCTTTTTTTGTTCCAGAGACAAAGAAATGCCTGAGCTTTTTTTTTTTTTTTTTTAATTGATGGCAAGTTGGCCAGACCATTCATCCTCAGACCCTTGTTGGTTTGTTTGCAGTCATGCAGCCAAATCTGCATATCATGAATTAGGTCTTCTAACCCAGCCCGAATAAGCCCCATTGTTCCTTTTATCACTAACCATTTTAATAAATCTCATGTAGTAATCTCCAAGTGCCGCCCACCAGATACCCTTTCGGTTGCATTTAAAAACAGTTACCTACCACAACAATAGCCGTATTGACAGACGTTATCTGTTGATTGTGAACAATAAAAGCAGTTGACCCACTGAACATGGGTTCAAGCTTAACACTAAAACACGATGATTATCAAGCGGAGGTTAAGAATGTATGGAAAAGCAGAGATAGGCTTCAGGTAATGCCTTTTTTTTTTAGCTTTTTTGGAAATGTACCTACTCTCTTCCCCAAAATGTAAACTCCACTCTGTGTTGTGTTTGGATGGTTTAATAAAGGATGAAATGGAACAAAAAGTGCTACAATCTGCAACAAGGCAATGAAAAAGTGAGGTCAAAGATAAAAAAAAAGCATATGTTTAAGAAGTCATTAAGAGAGGACTCAGCAAGGCCTGGTGTGGACTTGATTCACACTGGGCAGTAAGCCATTGGTGGGTGGAAATAATATATAAATTTTTAAAGCGATTTTTTTTTTCTCTTCTTTCAGTGATAAAAAAAATCTCCATCTGGTCAACTGTGAAGTAGGACAGAGTAAGATTAAAGAATGTTCTGCCTTATTTTATCCAAGCGCTTAATGTCTGCACAGTCAATGCTTTTCCAACAAGTGGTTCATTAAAGCAGAATGGCGATGTTTAATTCCATGTATTACAGATGTGCTTTGGCACAAAGTCCACCAAGATGAAAAACTTCAAGTAAAATGTGGATCAACCATACTGTTATGACAAAATCTAATTAGAGATTGGCAATATGTGAAAAAGAACCCTCTTGTGGACTAAAAACATGCCCAGGGTTCACCCCAGACAGATAACTACAGAGCTAATCATTGCCAAGTGAGTCCATTCACTCGGTACATTTGGGTATTTCCACAAGAGAAATATTGTGATGACTAAAACAATAGGGCACTTTCCTTTATTTTGTTAGTCTTTGGAAAATGACAAACAAAACTGGCTTTAGATTTGTTTTCAGTTAATATTCAAGGTGTTAAGTACTATAATTACTTGTTTTGGATACTAAGTTTTGTCCTATTTATCACTACTTTACAACAACAACCGATAATTTATCAATATGCTGCTAAAGCATCGGTTAACTCATAAGGGAAAGCTAATTTATCATGTTCAGATAACTTGTCACCTAAATTGTGCATAACTTAATAATTTATTTCCAAACATACCTGGCTCAACTACTACAATCTTTAATAAACTTACAGCTTGGTTAAACTGTGGTCATGAGGCGATATATTTCGGTGCTACGCTGCTGTTAGCATGTCCACACTCTGTTTTCATACACGTTGTTGATAATTAGGCTTAGAACATATTTCAATGAGTTTTGAGTTAATTGTTTGTAGACAAAACATACAGGAAAACCTGTGGTCTGGCTTCAGAAATTTTGTTTTGAAAACTTAATAACTGGTATCTCCCCTCTTTCTCTGCTGCAAAAGCTGTCTATGTCCATCTAAGTGAAGCTCAAGAAAGAGCAGACATAACACAGACAGGGAGTCGTTTCAGCCCTAAGAAAAGGTGAACAAATCCCATTCAAGAATTGAGGAGAAATTCATAAGGTGTGGACAGCAAGGTCAGTACTAGAAGAGCCAAAAGTACCGATTCCTGGTTTAATGACCATGGGATCACTTTGATGGATTGGCCAGCAAACTAGGCTGCTATTAAAACAACCTGGGCATCCTTAACACCTCAGCAGAGGCACAGGCTGATTGCCTCCATGCCACGCTACATTGGCCGGCAATTCATGCAAAACGAACTCTGGCCAAGTATTGAGTGCATAGACTGCACAGTACAGAGACATACTTTTCAGAATCCCTTTATCTCTGTTTTAAAAACTTTTTTTTCTGGTGTAATGTAATAATGTATTTCTTTAGCTGAAATATATAATTAAATTTAATACATTCTTAAACCATATCACACTGGGGTAAAGAATCTATGTAATATTGGAGTCTCACCTTTTTTAACTAAATTCCTCAAATGCATTTTCCATTTTATTGAGATGCATATGTAGTATATATGAACTAAGAATGGGCGGTATGATATTAGATTGTGAAGGTTAAGAAAATGTTGATGAGCTGTCAAAGCAGGGATATGGTGTGTGTGTGTGTGTGTGTGTGTATGTATGTGTGTATGTATGTATGTGTGCAACTTATGTAGGTGGTTTAGGATCTTAATGATTACCATGGTAGTAGTACAGTATATGTAAAATAACGTAAAACTACATTTACTATTAAAACCATATTTATTGACTGTGCTTTAAAAAATCATTTTTTTTTTTTACTGGTTATCAGATTAACTCGACTCCTGGCATGGTACGAGATGACTGTACCCAGCAGAATAGCAAAAAACATATATCTAAAACATCAAAAAGGCTAACCTTCACAAAAAACCTTCATCCAGTCTCAATATTCTCTGAACTTCAAATAGCATAAAGCAAATTAAAACTAAATAAATAATTTTCTCTGCTGATAAATAGTATGGCTGCAGGCTTTAATTTATTACTGATGGGTATCATTTAAAACAAAAGACATCCTGTGTCTCTTGGTAAAATATTACAACTACTTCTGCCATCAGTGATAATGGCTACATTTACGGTAGACTTAAATTGATTACTCTGTTGAATTTGCATGCAACCATCCTACTATAAAATGTGCATCTTTTAAAATACATATTAGGTAGCAAAAGTAAACTTTAATGATTGTTGTTGTCTTGTTTTGAAATTTAAATAAATTGTTATGCATTACACAAAACAGTTTGACATACAGTGTCTTAAGTATTACAACATATTTCTGAAATGTCAATTTGCTTGATACAAGTTGGTAAAATTATGCAAACTAATTAGAATATGGTTAGAAATGCAATAAGTTATGGTGTGCTATAGCTTTCTTTTTTCCTTTCAGAGCTATATTTTTCATGTTTTCCGAAATCTTGATCATCACTGTGAATTTACAAGAAGAAAATCCTGATGTGATACTTTGGTCATAGTGCGCACACCTTGTTTGAAGTGAAAAACATTTGGAGTTTGAGTAGTTTAAGATGGCACATACTTACTCTTCAATGGACTCTGTACTAAATAGTTCTTAGTTTTGCTACCTAATAAGATTTCTTTCTTGATTTTCAAAATCTGTATATATATCTATTTTATTTTATTTTTTGTCTGCATCAAGTGCAAACCTACTTGGCAATAAACTTGATTCTGATTCTGATTCTGAAAACTGAGATCCCTCTGATTCTAGTCAAAAACAGTTAAAACAGTTCAGATACCAAATATTAATTTTATATCTTGATCAAGTATTTTTCTACAAGATGATTTGTTCTGATAAACTGCTTCCTTTATTCAGCCTCTCAACTTTTAATCTGTGTGGACTGTGGCACCCAGGATGGCAGGGACAAGGGAGCACCAGCAATTCACCGTTCACCCTTATTATTTAGGCTTATATCTATAATTCATGAAGGTCCTTTGGCTTTGTCTTTGCCACCTCCCCCTGTAGTGAGTTCAGGCGTATAAAGCTGTTTGCTGCCAGTATCTTTTCATGCTCAGAATTGCAATTGCTTGGACCAATCTTCATCCATCAACTGGGCCAGACAAGGACTGCCATGATTTTACTTAAATATTATTAAAACGTTGAGCTTCCTACACACATAAATTAGAAGCAGCATTCCCCCTACGTGGAATGAATGTATGGGCGGGGAAGCCACAGAATAATTACACAGTAAGAAAAGAAGTATGGCTTAGCATTTTGAAGACAAAGCAGGGGATATGGAGGAAAACAAACTTGTTGGTTTATTACAGTTCTTGTTGCCTGTATTGAGAAGGACGGGCTTGTTGAGTGAAGACACTACATTGAGTACTTGGGCTCTTGTGGAAGAAAAAAAAAAAACTGGGTGAAGAAAAGTGACTGAATAATGTGCCTGTAACAAGTGTTTTGACATGTCCTCAGGCAAAGCCCCACTGGTGGACGGAAGACAGCAGGATGAGTGGGAGTCAGGTCTGCTAAAAAAATTATTCTGCATGCCAATAAACTTCTTTTTTATTAGCTTAAAAGCAAAAGATCTGTTTCATTCATTCACTAGGTCAGACCAACCTGGAAGTGGAAACATTAGCAGATAGAGACCAAACATCTGTTGTTAAATGCAAGCAGGCTGCACTGTGACATGTTTGCAGTCTTGTCCTCTTTAGAAGTTTAGCCTACAGTGATCCACTTCAAACACTTTTCTTGTGACGTTCTTTTTCTCCAGCTACAACTCTTTCTATCTCTTACTCTGGGGTCAGTAGGACTGGAAGTAGGCCACCCTTCTTTTCCTTGCATCTGTAATGTGTTTTCTTCATTCCTAACTTCATGCACTGGATGCCTAACATTTCAGTCAATCTCATGAAATGGTATGGTGCCATTACATTGTACATTTTGTCATGTTATATTACAAACTTCAATGTATTTCAACCGGATTCTCTGCGATGGGAAAACAGATAAAACCCCAAATAGATTTGAAGTGAAGGGAAATTTAAATGTTTCTAACTTTTTTTCGTATTAAAATTTGAAAACTGCTGCATGCATTTGTATTCACTACTCTTTAATATGATACCCCTGAATAAAAAACACTCAAACCAGAAACTTTCAGACCACCCCAAATTATTAAATAGAGTCCATCTGTGTGTAATTTGATCTCTGCATAAATTAGGGGTGGGAATCCTAAGGCACATCACGATTGTAGCTCGCCCCCTCCTTGCCTCTCCTTGCTGCTCGTTACGGCGCCCACCTGCAGCCGGTATGGGCTCATCGGGCACGGGCACGTGTTTTTTAAAATTCTTACACAAGCCATGTAAGCAGGTGCGGAGCCAGTGTCACATTACAGCGGGGGCAGGGGCTGTAGTGCGGGCCCTTTTTCACTTATTAACAACTCACATTACGGGTCTGGTGTCTCATTTATACAGGTTGTGTACGCCTGAAATGTGCATACGTCACTTTCCACGCAAAAGCTCGGATCTATAAAAAATAAAACTAAAAAAAAAATCATAAAGAAATGGACATAGGGAAATTAGCGATGCGGATGGTAAAGTGGTGAATCACAGCCAAACAGACATTCAATTTCACTCCATATTAGACTTTAATCATAGATCAACTGCATCATAAGCATTCAAAGCATTAGTCATGCTTACGCTGGTAAGAACCTTTCAAATATATAAAAGTCCATAAGCCATCTTGAATCTTAAATAGAAGTCCAGACAACATTTTACCGGAGGCGTAGATAAAACAGGTTTGCTCATACAGTGTGGGGGTGTCCGTTCAGACAGCAAACACAACACACCACCAGTCAGATGTCAGACAAGAAATCTTGCGAAATCTCTCAAGATCAAACGTGAGTTCAGAGTAAATAAACATGGCCTATGAGGAAGAATAATGGTGATAGTTTATGGGCTGATTTTAACAGAGAAGAAACATAACAAAAAGAAAAGGCGTTGTTGGTTAAAGCAGTGGAGACACCGCGAACATGGGTTTTGCGTTGGCTGCAGTATGATGTGGAGGTGAACTGTGTTTCCTTTTTTCTCTCGGGGTTTCCCTCGCCTCTTACTGATTGGCTACACATCACACTCAACAGGGTCGTTTGTCCTTGAGGGACACTGGGCCAAGACAATCCAACATGTTCAATATCTCCGATTTGAGGTCGGAGCGGTCCTGACGTCCTTCCTAGCAGACCAGATCACTCTTAAGACACCACACTCTCTTAAGAAAGTCAGGGCTTGTCGGAAGGGGAAGCTCAGGGTACAATTCGGTCTGATTATCCTGTCTCATTTTCCTTTTTATTTTATTCGCCATCAGTCTGGTAGTGGGTAGCGTGGGGTCCTTCATAACCGTGAGCACAGGGCAGTCGCACCCTCTGCCCCACCGCCGGCTCCGCTACAGCATGTAGAGTACATAGCAAACATGTTGAAGTTGGTGCTTTGGCTAAACAAAACCGAAATTAAACTTTGTGGCAGAAATTGTAGGAAAATTAATGCTGCATATTGCCCTGAAAATATCCACCCCACCTTGGAACCCTCCACATTTTTCATCAGAGACAGCAAAATTTGCCTCCATTGAAAACAGAATACTGTCTTTGAGATTGGTGTGAAGTTTCACCTTTTAGCAGGACGATGAACCCAAAGATACTGGCTGTATGTTTAGAGCTACTATGGAAATATTTAGTTCAAAACATATTCATGTGTCAGAATGACCCAGTCAAAGTCCAGGCCTAAGTCTAACTGGGGATCTGTAGTGGTATTTGAAAATTGATCTTCATATATACACTCTTTCAACCTGAGTTGAGCGTGAGCTATTTTGCAAAGAAGAGTGGGAGACATTTTGGCATTTAGATGTTCAAAGTTGGCAGAGACATGACCAAAATAATGTCTAGCTTTAATTGCACAAAAAGACAGTTCTACAAAGTGTTGACTCAGGAAGCTGAATACAAATGCTCACCCTAGTTTTCAGAATTCATGGCGCTTGAAAGGGTGACGTAACAGCCACACTGCATTTTGGGATGCCTAGGCATCTGGAAACAAGCTCCCGTTTGTTTATACCGCCTTCATCCACAATGCTGTCTGCAAAATCACGTGCTCATTCCAGCCCCATTAAAAACAGAAAACAAAATAATCAGAACTATGTATTATTTTTCTACATCCATCTGGAGAGTCAGGTTAAAACTTCAAGGGGTGGGAACACTTTTGCAAGGCACTGAACACCTAAAGTTGAAAAGCATCAGAGGAAAATTACACTGTAAACTGAAGCCTATATTTTTTGTATTAACCTACGATCCCTTATTTTTCTTCTATCACGGTTGCTCACCTCCCCGTGCTGTGCTTAACCCATACATTAGGCATCTTCAGGCTTGCGTGCTTAGTGATGATGAGATTTAATCCCACATGCTGGATGATCCTCACCTGATATCCCACGCAGAGCTGATTGCTAAGCAGGTTAACTTCTAAGTCTGAAGAGGAAAGAACACTCTGTTACATTTTGCCACGCTCTCAAGTCAATACAGAATAAGCCGTCAGAACACCCTACCCTACCCAACAAATCAGAATAATTTTCTAGTTTACAATACTGTATGCGTGGAGTTTAGTCTAAAAGCAAAAAATAAAATATTGGGAAACCTGAGAAATGACACGGGGAACAATGAATGGGGCTGTTTATTGAAGGGAAACTCTGGCCTAACTAGAATGGGCCACCTTCCAGGAATTAGGAGTGCATACTTGCAGGGTTTGGAAAGGGAGGAGAAGGGAGTGATAACTGATTGGACATCTGTTGAACTGCAGGTGTTTTCTTACTATCATGAGGGTAAAGTCATGACTTCATCTGGAAACACCATGTTCTAATATCCAGACTTTGGATGTGGTTATGACGTGTGAAGTAGCAGATTGGGCTGAAAATAAACCAATTATTCTTCTACATACTAACAACATAATGATGCAGAGCTAAATAAATTATGTATTGGAATTGAGCAAGGTATATTTTCATGTTTAATCATTTAGTCTGCATTCTGATAGTATTTTACAGGAATATCAGGAAGCCAAAATTATGTTTTCACATTGTCAGATGACTGAAAACAATGTTTGCACTTTAAGGCTATTGAGTGATCCAACAGTGTTTATTTTCATCTGAGGGCTTATTTTCAAACAATTGTCATATTGGCTTATCAACTAATGGTTTTGGCTCACTACTGGGTGCTAAGTTAACAGTTTTGTATCTCAGGAATTCATCCCACGTAAAACGCTGCTTGATACCTTGTGATGGTTGACACAACATTGTGAGATATAAGCTTAAATTTTGGGCTTGGACAAACAACTTTAATGCCCTCATTATGACTTCAGAAGAAAGGCATCGCCAAGTCTTACATGAGAACGAATGTTAATACAGCTACACTTGCCTATAGATGAAAAAGACAACATTATTTTTTGCAAATACAGCTGGAAGGCCACTTAAAAGGGCCATTAGACTGCTCTTGTAATTGTTGAAAGATAAGAGAACAGAGAATTGAGAAAAATGCAACCAGGGCAGAGACTGGAGAGAGAAGAGAGACGGGGCAGGGGGCATTCTTCAAAGCAATATCAATTTTGCCATTAGCTCAATTTGAATTGATTTTCCTCCCTCAAACACTAAAAAACAGATGCTAAGATGCTTTTCTTCTACTATGGCTCTAAAAAGGATCTAGTCTTCTAGAGAAAAGGGAGAATAAGGAAAGAGTCGGGTAAGGAGGGAGACCACAGAGCTAAGCATCTCTTTGATTGCTATCTTGGGGCAATAGTGAGCAATTACTAGCTGGGACATTTAAAGAAGCTGATTACAGACAGTCAGGGGCTGCAAAGGAGACAGACCTGGTCCCAGGTAAGACACAGTCGTCCCCTGGCTATCCCACCACCATGCAATACTTGACAGCAACTTTTAGCAATACTTTTTATACCTAGTGCTTTAGAAAATATGTTTATAAAGTAATTGAAGGAAAATAATATCCACATATGGACGGATACTGGCAATAGGTGTTCTGTATGTCAATCAATAGGAGTACATATAAGTAACAAAAGGAAACTGAAAGAAATCCAAAAGCATGGTTCCTTTAATTTTAAAATAAAAATGGACTATTGTCATATGTTGTAAAACATAAGATTTGTCTACACATAGAGCATTAAAAAAATCTAATTTTACTCAAAATTTGACTTTAACAGTGTTCTATATGTTATATGTCAGACACACAAAACAGAGTCCAAAACTGAAAGGTATCTCTTTTTAATGAAAATGGCACAACACTAGAAATCATGTGTCCAATTAACTGATAGAATACATTTGTGTTAAACCTTATTCAAACTAAAATGGGTTAACAGAACTTAAAACGTTGTTTAATCCATCCATCCATTCACTACTGTCTTCCACCTATCCAAGATTGATCGCAGGGGTGAACGTCTCAAGAAGGAAAACCAGACATCCACCTCCCTGGTGAAACTCTCCAGCCTAGCTTTGTAGATCCTCAGGTGTTGCCAGTGGAGAAGGGATATGTGCCCAGGAAAACCTTTAAAGGGAGGAACCTAGGAAGTACTCTGTCTAGATGCCTGAACCCCCTCACCTTGCTCCTTTTGATGAAAAGGAGAGGAAGCTCTACTCTGAGCTGCCCCTCCCCAAAGATGAGGGACTTCTTTAATTATCTCTAAGGCATAGCCCAACAGCCCTGTAAAAGAAACACATATTTCACATATTTCATCCAATTGTATCTGGGATCTCCTTTATTTGGTCATGATCCATATCTTCTGACAATAGCTGATGGCTTGGGACTTGGATGAACCAGTAAATCAAGAGTTTTGGTTTTTGGCTCAACTGTTTCTTCACCGTAACATACTAGACCAAAGTCTACATTTCTGCAGACCAGGCCCTAATGTGTCTGCCCATCTCTTCCTACGGCTCCATCCTGCCATTACCTGTGAAAATTCTTGGGCTCAATCCAAATACCCTTATAGAGTAAGGATTCTTTAGCCAAAGTGGAAGTGCGTCAGCAGTCACCACAATCAGGGCTGTCCCAATAGAAAAGTCAGTCAGGAGGTAGGAAAAGGAGCCTGTATGCTGCCTCCCTAGTTTTGCCTAGGAACCCTTACCGGCGCTAAGAACCCTTTAGGTATCCCACGATTCTTTGCGTGGCATGATGTATCTGCACAGCCCCCTCACGGAAATCAAGGAAGATGTCCAGAGAGAAAAGATTGAGTGCTTTGTAGTTCATTGTCGGAAGGCTGTAGGCCCGGATTTGACTCGCATCATCCATGTGCGTTTCTGTCATGTAATGACATCAGAGTTAAAGGCTGTCCAAATTCAGCACAGCCGTCCAAAGCTCCTTTCCTCCCTGCGATAGAGTTCTTCCTGTTGATCCCGTAAACGTTCAAGGAACAGGAGCAAGGAGCAGGAGCTAGAAGCTGTTATTAAGTGTATTTGGATGGAGCCCAGGTGTCTTGTGAAAATGCTAAATAAGTAAAATCCAATGTAACTTCACCAATCACCAGCTATGACATAGTTTGAACCCCAAGTAAATCTAGTTAAGTGTCTGGAGGAAGTAGTTTAGCATCTGTTGGCACTGAATACATCTTAAGTGGTATACTATACAACAGTTAATGGAGTCCACAAGGCATTGCAAAGCCTATCAGTTGTGATTTGTTTGTGTTTGTTTTTTGTCTTTCTGTCACTCATTTTGCCCTACAACCGTCGATCATAAGAAACCTAATTTTTAACTGTGCCTGGATCAAAGCAGAGATGGACAGTTATGATGCACTGAAGTCAGCATATCGGTTCCAAATAGGAAACATTCAGATTGAAGGCTTTTATGGGTCCAACCTCAAACTCTGACATGACAACTTTGTCAATAAATATCATGATAGCTGCAAAAATACATTTCTCCATGTTTGCATTTTGTTAAATCTGTCCAACAAGTTGTTGCTGCAACCCCTCCTCCTGAACATGTTGCGATAATGGTTTAATTCATAAAATGCAGAGTAAACATGTCATTATCAGGTTCTATTGTTAAAAGTTAATAGTTAGCCTGACCACTTAACAAACGGACAGTCCGAATATTTTCTTTTCTGACATATAATTGTAAATTTGTGAAGTTGAGAGTGACCTTATTCGGAAATCTGAGTCCTGATCTGTGATAAAATGAACTCAGAAGGCATAAGGGAAGGTGTTGAGAGCGAAATAAGGGGAGACAGAAAGAGCAGGGGAGAAGGCAGATCATTTGTTTCCAGTTTTCTCACAGCTCTAGGCTTGGCACCCCTACTTCTGTTGATTTACAGCCTTTCTCAACATGACCACATCTGAGAGAAGAATAATTAGAAGGCTCTAAAACTGTGCAGTTTAGGGCAGTAATGAAATTTGTTTGCCGGCGGTTGTGTTTTGGTTCTGGAGTTAAGGTAGAGAGGAAGGCAAAAGGACAGTTTCTTTTGATACGGTGCTGCTCCTCGAAAGGACATGAGAGCAGAAGCACACAGATGCATGCACAGTCACACAATCTCATACTTTAATCTCATGCATAAAAGGGAGTTTACAAGATCATTTTTATTCACGGCAATTTCCTGTTATGGTGATTAAATATATCCGAAGTGCAAGGGTTCAATTACTGGGCAGTCAAGCACCACAAAGGGGCCTAGCTGAGAGCTAAGGCTGGGGAGTGGGCTTGCCTGGCTTGATGACAAGTTGGCTTGGTGGCTGGTGCTCTGGCTGAGATCTACAAGACAAAGCAGTTCCAGACCTCGTCTGTCCCCCGTTCAGCTTCAGAGTAGCGCAGAGAAGAGAAAAGCTGCAGGGCCTGGCTGAAGGGAGCCCTGGCTGTGTGAGCAAGCAGCTGCCTCCCTAGCTCCAATGAACGATGAAAACTTCCAGGAAAAGCCGGAACACCCCCACACCACTGGGTAAATCTCCTCGACTTGCTTAGCTCTAAAGTTGTTGCACAGGCACAAGTGGTCTGATCAATAAATACCTACAGCTCATTGCTTGCACTAGCCGAAATAGCAATTAAAAAGGTAATCTTGCTGCATTTTTAAAAGTAAATAAGATCAGTGTGGTGGTCATCTGATCAGTTCGATTTTGTCCTTGTACTTTGCTAAAACTTACACATCTTTTTTTATCATCTGGGTGATAAGAAATTAACATATTTTCTGGGATGAAATAGATTATTCGACATCTTTGTCATCACTAAAACAAAAGGAAAAGATTACCTCTATAATGTGACATCCAGCCAGATGACCCAAACCACCAAACATACCCACCAGCAAGAATGGCAGCTCTGGAGGTTGCCCTCCTTTAATGGCATGCTGCCTCTTATTCACTGATCCTAGGGCATGCATCATTTACTCTGGAGCTACCGGTTTTCGTCCACCTGTCACCTGAACCTTTCCGCCACTGCTGCAGGGGCCATGGGGCTCAGGTGGCATTAGAATGGAGGAGAGAGATTCCAGGAGCCATCACTTATCGTCAGCAATGGCATACCACAAACAAATATACTTCTCTTCCTCAAATTATTTTTCACTTGGGTTGTGTAGCATTTGAATCCTAAACCATGGACTTGGTTAGTTTAAAAAGAGATGGCATGAGAGAAAAAAAAACATACAATATTATAGTAAATTCCATTTGTGTTATTCTCTTTCCATTTTAGAATAGAGGATGGATGGAGCAATGCTCTGTGAGATATTTTTAAATCTAGTCCTGCTTTAAATTTCTCTACAAATTTATCCCTAATTTGTCTGCTGTCTTCCTTAGTTTCACGATGCTGTTTGTTCATAAATGCTCTAACAGGGGACAATGTAAAAAATAAAAAACAAATCATAGCTTCCTGACTCGGTCAATAGATGATACAAAAGCTCCTAAATTTTTCCATGAGATGCTATTACAGCCTTTCACAAAGATAACCTCCTGCTATTCATTGTTAATATTTTGAACACTACACTTTACATGTTTGCCCAAGAAGTATTAGAGCCAGTGGACATGAGTAACCTACTCACTTACTTACTCTTACTCTTGCATCAAGTGTTCTATAAACATTTAGATATGCATCACTTTATAAAAATACTATTCACAAAAAGCACAGTTAAATATTTTGCATTGCAGTTATTTCAAGAAAGCTAGTGAGAGTGGTAACTCCTGGTACCACTCTCACTAGCTTTTAGTTTCGGTGTATCATCCACATTTATTTATATGTATCCAAACTTAGGTCTTTAAGAGAGTAATTTACTGCAGGTAAGATGCTAACAACTCTAACCTCTCCATAGAATCCTGCTTTAAAGAATCCATCCTAACCCTTTCAGCCTGTTTATGTACCACTAAATCAGTCTTCACAATTACTACACTGGAAGGATTACTGATAAGACATAACCTACTCCATACAACAGCGAAACACTTCATTGGACATGTGTGGACCCTTTTTCTGTGTCCAGCCAGCCTTTCCCTGCTCAGTTTCTAATCAGGGAAGGGGAGGGTTAAGGGGCGGCTGGCCAAGAGGACTGAAGAATCTTACTAGGATGTAATCCCGTCCAAGTGGCACTGCCTCTTTCTTCTCTGTTGTCAGGACTCTTTGTGGGCCTGCAGAGCTTGGGGCCCGGAAGGGAGTAAAGGATGTGCCATAGATGTAACGGGAAACCTGCACAGCCCATAAATAAGAAATAAATAAAAAAAACACGTTAGCAATAATTCTTGATGCTTGTTAAACAATGTTCCCATCACTTGTTTGGTTGTTGTTATGTCTGATTAAGGAACATATATCATAGTTTTCTGATTATTTTGTTTTCATTTTTGGCTAGGTATTAGAAACACATTAATAACAAGTTTAAAATTGCCACAAATCAAGATAGAGTAGCTAGACACACAGCTAAAAGTTGACAAAGTGAAAACATCATGATTTGAGAATGGTCTCCAACTAGCGTGGCTACAACGGAGGAAAGAGACTAGTGAAGTCTCTAGCTCGCATGTAAGATCACATGAGGAAGAGTGTTGGTAATTTGTCCCACAAGGAAGATAAAGTCAGAACAAATGTTGTCTGTTAAGATTTACATTGACCCACACCCAGTTAAAATCTAAAGGTTTGTGTTTAAGCACTTAACATTCTTCACCTATTTTCAACCTTGCTGCATGCTGAGAATCACTCTCATGTGACATCCTGTGGTCTAGGTGATAAAATGTATGCACAGTTATAATCTCTGTACATAGCCTCTATAGATTTGAGAGTTAAAGCATGGCCCTTCAGTTTCTATAGCCTGTCTACAGCTTTTACATGATAGGGAGAGATGCAAAGGGTGATAGCACGTTTTGTCGTTCATTTAAAAAATAATATCTGCAGCAGCCAAAACCCTGTTATAATTACTGCCTTTTATTTTACTGCATTTGCTTGGACGATTAATTCAGTAGTATATTTTTTTACAGAAGTATTTTACTGGGTTCCCAAAAATGGTTATGTTGAATAAAAATGCCTCCTGCTCATACAAGAATAACTTTTAACAACCTAGTTATTTATTGTTGTCATGTATCCTCTTACCCTAATAATGTATTGGAAGTAGAATAGAAAATTACTTTAAATCACCATGAATAAAAGGGGGTACCAAAACCCAACCATTGCCTTTACAATTACCACATGGTCAACACGAAAATTCCCACAGGTACACAGCACCCCTTTGTACTCATAAAAGTCGATTTGGAAACAACCAAAAATACAAAGGTGTGATATGGATGGGTTCCTTTTAATGTTAGAAATTGCTTTTAAAATTTAACAATTGGTTTAAAAAAAAAAAAAAACAAGGAAAAGGCAAATTAGGAATGATTATTATTTTATAAGTTCAATATTTATGGTTGAATAGATCTAAAATATCATATTTGCATTTTAACCTTACATTAAAACAAGCTGACATATAAAAACTGATTTTATGTTGGTAAGATAAAGGAAAAAAATACTTATGCATTTTTCTCCTTGTTTTGAAACATCTGCCGACCAACACTTGAACAAGCTTGTGTGTATGCATACAACTGTCATTGAGTACTAGTATAGAATATGTATCCATACCTTTATATGTGTATATATCTTTTTTATTGAAGCCTGTTTGTATGACAGTGTCACTGGACCATCTGTGTGCACTCGGCTTGTCTTTCTGCGCCTCAAAAAGAAGCTGTCTACTTAGGCAGACATTAAAGGGGTGGGGATGGAGCTTGGTAGGAATGCGGCCCTGTGTATTGTTTGTAAAAATAAACCATCTGTGCAGAGATATTTGAAGAGAATTTATATTATACAGCTGCAAAAGCAAGCTTCTGTTTGTAGACTGGTGACGCAACAGGACCACACCACAAGTTTGAATCTGATCATATTCTGGGAGAAAGAAAGAAAGAAATTAGAGACGTTTTTTTTTTCTGGGCCTAAACGTCTCTCCAAATATGAGCAGCCTCCCTATGTTGAAGTAAAAACAGAGGGCTCAGTGTGTCAGCATGTAGAACAAAACTGGGTGCAGAGGAAAACCCTACTGTGTAAAGCTAAGACACTCTGCTGGCACATCACAAGGAGCAGATGTGGAGACCCAAGAAGCCTGCTGCATGCAACCGGCCATCTGGCCAAGCTAAATATTGCCTCAGTGCACCCCTATTCTATTTGCCTTTGGCACATTTGTATTGTCCATGGTCACACATAGGTACACTCCAATCACTGTCAACAGGGAGGGGGTTTATGGAGGTGCCATGAGGGTGATTAGTTCCACTGGTAAACAATGGCCAAGCCTCGTTGTGTTTGACTCTGAGCGCTCTACAGCAGGCGTGAATGGCACGCAGCAGAACAGCACTGCCACTGCTCAATGGTGTCTGTCTCTTTCTGCAAAAGTAACATCAAACAAACACAGCAAACAAAGGCGTCGGCTGAACACAGACACAGAATCAAAGGCTCGATGTCTGCACAGAGGGGCTGCAACACTCCACTGCTTCCAAAATGCCTTCTGCCCTGGACGGCCAACATTTCTGGACACAAACAACTTTGTGAAGCACAGCTGAGGACGTGAGCCAGCTGTATCACACAAAAATAATAACCACTTGTTGCTTGTTGTGTAGAACATATTTAAAAAAAGACAAAGAATAACAATGTAGTTTTATGTATTATTAACCGTTTAAATTTACATGTTAGAGCTTCTCTTACTGAAAATCAAAATTCAGCTTAAGAACAGGTTATGCAGTGTCTAATATGTAATTTGATGTTCTCACTTAGAGCGACATGTTGTATGTGATTTAACTTGAATAGGTTGGTTTTCTGCAGTTTTATTTCACACACACCCCCACACGCACACACAAAAAATGGCAATAACAGTACATTAAAACCAGTCACACTTTTAAATGCTCTTTACTCATGTTTTTTTGAACAACTGGTCTTCTTGTTTGCTTAGATTGTTGTTATAAAATGTCCTGATGAAGAATCTGTATGGCAAAGCTGTACCATTAAACCACAAGATTTCGGTAAATGTCATTACTACGCATGAAAAAGGACATTTGATGGCACCCAGTCGAATCCAGAAATTGCAAATCCATCCATCCATCCATCCATTTTCCTACACACTTATCCCTATTGGGGTCACAAGGGGTGCTGGTGCCTATCTCCAGCTGTCAATGGGCGAGAGGCGGGGTGAAATTGTAAATATTTGATACATTTTTTTGTAAACTCTCTACAGATCAAATTTGAAATTAAAAAACTTTAGTGGAATTTTATTTCGTGTACCGATGTAGTTTTTCTCCAAAATGTACACTACCAATCAAAAGTTTGGGCGAACTTTCTCATTCAATGGGTTGTCTTTATTTTTACTACTACCTCTGGGAAATACATTGGAAAACCCTTTCAGGTCTAACTTCATAAAGCTCATTGAAAGAAGGCCAAGACTGACCATGGCAGTAATCCAATTTTGTGTCTGATACATAATTCTATCAATTTTTGAGTCATAGTTTTGATGTCTTCACAAAGTATCTGCAATGTAGAAAGTCAGAAAACAAGGAAAAGTAGTCCCCTCAACAAATTTCTATAATGGTTCTAGTAGGTGATCTTTTTGTACAAAATCTCTCCAATGAGATCCTATCTTGGTGTTTGTTGTTCCTTTGTTGCTCCCAAATCCTTGACCCTAAAGTCAACACATTCCTATTTACATATAATGAAAGGAATTAGATAATGTCACGCTATGTGATGGGTCTGTCAATAAGGGTGTTTAAGCCTTCTCGTAACACTCAAAAAAAGGGAATTAACAAGTTAACAAATGAATAAATTCAACAAGGTAATTCATAAACACCATCATAAGGATAAACTTTGATTAATAAAAGCCAATACAAAAAGGACTCAGGTTTTGGCAACATTAATCCTTTGCCATGTTGTACCATTGAAGTTTTGATTGTTAGGTACCTGAATTCTTGAGAGAAATAAAGAATCAAGAATTTTTATTGTCACCATGTGTACCCATAGTGAAAACAATTTGAGACAGATTACAGCTCAGGATGCACGCAGACAAAGAAGATATAATATATCCACAGTTAGTTTTTTATAATAATAATAATAATAATAATAATAATAATAATAATAATAAAACTCATGAGTCCAAAAAGTCCAATTGCAGTCCCTTTGTGGAGGATATGAATTACTGTGTTGAATGAATTAATCACTCAACATTCCCTTGATGATGTACACATGCTAGCAGTAAATACGGTGCCATAATTTTAAACATTCATTTACAGAGCTTTGCAATCTGCATGGATGGATGTCCAGCCAGACATTCCTTGAGAAATTTAAGTGTGCAAATAGGCATTACCTGTAGTGTATTTGTAACATGTAACTGAACACAAACTTCTCAACAGAGGGCGATACCCCTTACAGCTTTTGGAAAGAAGCTGATTCTATTAGTTTTTTGTTTTAATGTTTCTGAAGGGTTTGCCTAATGGAAGTTGGTAAAACAGAGCATTTCTGTTGGTGGGTGAGACCTGTGGCAATGCATGTGGCCCTTTTCTGGAGTCATGCAGTATAAACCATGTCCAGATCTTGTAGACAGCTTCCCACAATCCCCTGTGCTGTCCTCACCACCCATGCTATATCCTTCCTCTCCTGCACCCTTACCACACAGTTACGCTGAGACATAAAATGCTTTCAATCATAGCTCTGTAAATGTTATTTATAGGGCTGGGCAACGATTAAAATATTTAATTGCGATTAATCGCATAATTTGTCTGATTAATCATGATTAATCGCATTGTATTTACAAACTCCAAGAATGAATTCAAAAGTAGTGTAAAGAGCACTTTTATTTTAATGTTCTGCTGCCATATGAACAAAAGTGTTGTAACATTTGTAGCACTTATCAGTAACACATATTTAATGTAAAGCTCAACTTAAACATGTAAAACAAAAAATAGCAATAATAATAAATTAAAGCTTATTGCCACTGACAGGGAATTCTCTTTATGGGGAAAAATCTACCAAAAACAGGCAATTTCTGAGGTAACCGCAGGGAGCATCATTACCATTTTATGTTCAATACCAAATTTTAACTTGGCAGTGGTTACAACTAACTTGTTTCTGTCATATTTGTTGCTGGAAGAACTTTAAACTGAAATGCTTGCTAACTCGATATGCTTGCATGTTTATTTGACGTTAACACGCGGTTTTTTGTTGTTGCTTTCTCGTGTGCATATAGTGAATGGCAGAGAAAAAACAGGCAAAAACACATGGGTACTTTGAAGCGAGAAGCGACTTCACCGACGGCGTCGATGCAGACCCCGCTCCGCTCCGCACAAAACTTGTTCCGGCCGCCAACTCACCGCCTCGCCTAAGCAAATTCCTGCGGGAAACACCGCCTTCCCCATGTCGGCTTTGTTTTTTTCCGGCCAGCACCTTTCTTCCTCTTTGAATCCGAGGCTTGGCTGACAGCAAGGTTATTGGCGCATTATCGCCTCCTACTGTTCTGATTCAAACCCCTACCTTCACAAAATAAAAGCATGTGAGCAACATGCGTTAATGCGCGTTAAAGTAAATATCGCCGTTAATAGTCTAATGAATTAACGCGAAATTAACACGTTAACTTGCCCAGCCCTAGTTATTTAACAGCTTAGTTGGAAGTCCACTCCGTTTCAGTTTTCTGACGAGGAAGAGTCGTTGTTGGACCTTCTTCACCAGGTGGGAGGTGTTCAGAGTCCAGGAGAGGTTGGAGTAGATGTAAATGTCCAGGGATTTTATGCTGTCCATACACTCCACCACCTCCCCCTGTATGCAGAGAGGCACGTGTTCAGTCGTCCTAGATGTCCTGTAGTCCGCTATGACCTCCACTGTGTAAGACAGTGTACCTCCTCTGTGTAGTGGGTCTCATCATTGTTGGAAATGAGATCCACCAACTTCCACAAACTTCACAACCATGTTTGCGGGGTGGACAGCAGAGCAGTTGTTGAAAAGGGTGAAGAGAGCAGGGCTGAGGACACATATCTGCTGCGCCCCAGTGTTGAGGATTAGAGGAACAGTTGTGTATTTTCCCATTCTCACCACTTGGAGCCTGTTGGAGAGGAAGTCACTGGTCCAGGAGAAGAGCGGTGTAGATCATCCCAGGCTGTGGAGCCTCAGGGCCAGCATGTCTGGGAGCAATGGTGTTGATGAAGGGTGAGCTGAAGTCCACAGATAGCATCCTAACATAGGTGTTGGGATGCTGCATGAGTCCGCGCTGTCCTAAGTGCTAACGAGACAGTATCCAGTATAGAATGATTCTCCCTGTAGTGCAACTGTAGGCTACCCAGGCCAGCAGGGATGGCGTCTTTGATGTATTTCAGAAGGATCCTCTTGAAGCACTTTATGACGACAGGAGTCAGAACAACAGGTCAGTAGTCATTGAGGCAGGTGATGGTTGTTTGCTTGGGAACAGGCAGGATTTCAAGCAGGCATGGACCATGGAGAGCTGCAAGGAGAGGTTGAAGATGTCCAGAAAACCCCTGCGAGTTGGTCAGCACAGGATTTTATTGTCTGACCTGACACCATGTCAGGACCTGCAGCCTTATTGATGTTGAGCTTCTTTATAGAGGAGGTCACTTGGTTTAGCTGCAGGACCAGGGTCTGATGCTGCACCTCTGACTGAGTTCAGACTTCCTGCTGCTTGAAGAGTCAAAGCATGTGAAGAATCTGTTTAAGGTGTCCAGGAGAGCCGGGTCATTACTGAGCTGCCAGTTGATGTGCTTATAGTCCGTGATGGTACTGACATCCCACCACATGTTGCATCAATTGTTGCTGCTGAACCACAGAACTTGAAGTATTATCTACAGTGGTGTGAAAAAGTATTTGCCTCCTTCCTGATTCCTTAGTTCTTTGCATGTTGATCACACTTAAGTGTTTCAGAGCATTAAACTAATTAGTTGGTAGCCATTCCTTTAAACACTCTGTAGGTTAACATTAGTGACTTGAATTCAATGCAGGCGGCTGGAGCTCAACAAACAAAGGAGTGACGTGCTCGTTTGGGCCGATTGAAGACCAGACACACAGCTGCATGTTGGACCATCAGCAGAGATTTCACTGCACAGGCTGGGAGACCAGCTGGGGGACCAGAAGGATGCTGCAGTGTTACATTCAAGTGTTTCTATGAAATAAAAAGACATGGACAAAAATAATTTAACACTTCAACTGTATATAATAGTAGTTGTAAGCTTATAGTGCTGCAATGTAATATTTGTGAAGTCAGTAAGGCCTGTCTTTTGTCAGAACTGGAGTTTCGATAGCTAGATTGTCAGTACAAAGCAGTTAGAGAGCCTAGTTGACTTAAGACAGCAATTGTTGCCTCTTCCTCTAAAGTGATTTATAGAAATTTGTAACAGCACATTTTCTGCCATACATTATTTCAACACAAAAATAGTTTGACAT